>OZ018327.1:132664696-133072196 GCA_963969495.1 Ceratothoa steindachneri
ATAGCCAGCATGGTTTTAGGTCTAAGAGATCGTGCTTAACAAACCTAATTGACTTTTACCATAACCTTTTCAACCTATATAACGATACTAAATCATTAGATATAATTTACCTAGATTTCAAAAAGGCATTTGACAAAATTCCACATCAGAAACTCATGAACAAAGTGCGTACGCTAGGAATTAACGGTAATATATACGGATGGATTAGTAGCTGGTTAAAAAACAGGAAGCAGAGAGTGATAATAAATGGCGTGGAATCGGACTGGGTATCTGTTACCAGCGGTGTTCCCCAGGAATCAGTCCTGGGGCCTATTTTATTTACTATATACATCAATGACATAGACGTTGGAATAAATAATATCATATCTAAATTTGCAGATGACACGAAAATAGGTAACTCAGTACTATGCGAAGATGACAGGGCTAGCCTGCAGGCTGATATAAATAAAATTACCGAATGGTCTGAGAAATGGCAAATGCCATTTAATATCGACAAATGCCAAATCCTTCAGTGCGGAACAAAAAACAAAAAATACACCTATACAATGCAAGGCGGCTTAATAAACACAACCCCGCAGGTTAAAGATTTAGGAGTAATAATTACAGAAAACTTAAAAACATCAAACCAATGCGCAGCTGCTGCAAACAAAGCTAACACAGCACTAGGATTTATAAAAAGAAACTTTACTTATAAAAGCGAGGAGATAATTATGCCACTATATAAAAGTATTGTCAGGCCCCATCTCGAATACGCTGTACAGTTCTGGGCCCCTTACTTAATAAAAGACATAGATAAATTAGAAGCTGTACAACACAGAGCGACAAAACTTATCCCGTCAGTACGTAACAAACCTTACCACGAGAGGCTAAAAAAACTCAATCTATTTTCCGTCAGAAAACGAAGACTAAGGGGGCAGCTTATAGAGTGCTTCAAAATACTTAAAGGATTTAACAACGTTAATGCCAATAACTTGTTCACACTGACAGGGGAGTGTCCCACCCGTGGACATGATTCAAAACTTCAGGGTAAAAGAGCCACTATGGATGTAATAAAAAACTTCTTCACTTACTCGATTATTAATGATTGGAATAATTTGCCAAACGCAGTAGTGGACAGCAGAACTATAGATTCACTTAAAATGAGATTAGACAAACACTTAACAAATATTGGAATTGTTTAGCATAAGCTACAAAATAAAATAATATTACAAAAATATAACTCTTTCAGGTTTATGTAAGTGGTTTTCATATTCATTTCATTTAATTACTATTCAATGCAAATTTCCTTCAGGTACTGTCTTCTTACACCTGCAAGGTACTTTTCCCAAATTATTTCATGTACGGCTTTTGCCGGAGGGAGTGGAGGGTGGGGAGAGCCTAAAACTTTTCTATCCTTTACTTCTACTATTCTATGTGTAAGTGGCAGTAGATTTAAGGCCAGATCACCTTAGTCTGGGCCGTAAGGCCCGTGTGATCTGTGTATCTATGTAACTCTATGTAACTCTATGTAACTCTATGTAACTCTATGTAACTCTCTCTCTCTCTCTCTCTCTCTCTCTCTCTCTCTCTCTCTCTCTCTCTCTCTCTCTCTCTCTCTCTCTCTCTCTCTCTCTCTCTCTCTCTCTCTCTCTCTCTCTCTGACGAATACCGGAGGCTAGCCAGGAGAGTGAAGTCCAGCATAAGGGCGGCTAAGCGGTCTGAGGAACTCCGAGTGGCGAGACTCTGTAAAGAGAATCCCAAGGAGTTTTTTGGATATGTGAACAGCCGTAAACCAATCCGTCGAACGATTGGCCCTTTGAGGAATGAGGAGGGGACATTAAAGCATTCAGATGCAGAAAATGCTAACCTCCTCAACGACTACTTCTCTTCAGTGTTTACTGAAGAGTGTGGTCCCATTCCCCAGCCCACGGATTCCTACTCGGGGGAAAAGCTGGAGGCAATGGACTTCACCGAAGGAGAAATAAAGAAAAAGATCGCCCTACCTAAAGACGAATAAGTCCCCTGGACCGGACGGGTTTCTACCTAAAGTGTTGAAGGAAGTGTGCGATGAAGTATCACGACATCTGTGCGCTATCTTTAACATGTCAATCCGGACCGGATGCGTTCCTAGAGACTGGCGTGAGGCGGAGGTGACTCCTATCTTCAAGAAAGGAGACCGTAACCAACCGTCGAACTACCGACCTATCAGTCTGACTTCGATAGTCGGTAAACTCATGGAAAGCATCATGGTGGACAAAGTGACGTCGTATTTAGAGTCAAACCTGCTACTGAGGAGTTCCCAGCACGGCTTCCGAAGGCAACGGTCATGCCTGATGAACCTTGTGGAATTCTTCCACTTCGTTTTCAGTGAGCACGATCGGGACAAGGCGGTGGATGTGGTCTACCTAGACTTTCAGAAAGCCTTTGATAAGGTACCACACCGCCGCCTTCTCCGGAAAGTGCGAGCGCTTGGCATAGACGGAAAGGTAGCCGGCTGGATCGAGAACTGGCTAAGTGGCAAACGGCAACGGGTGGTGGTAAATGGACAGTCTTCTGAGTGGGTGCCCGTTACTAGCGGGGTGCCTCAAGGTTCTGTCCTGGGACCACTACTATTTATCATCTACGTCAACGACATGGACGGTGACATGGTTGCCAAGATTTCCAAATTTGCCGACGATACCAAGCTTGGTATGAACGTTGCAAAGGATGGAAATACTGCCCGCCTGCAGGAAGATCTTGGGAAGATTGGGGAGTGGTCGGACACGTGGCAAATGCCTTTTAACGTGGGCAAATGCAAAGTGATGCATATCGGCCACAGAAACCCCCAATCTCAGTATATCCTTAAGGGCACTGCTATTAAATCCACCGACACTGAGAAGGACTTGGGTGTAACAATCACTAGTGACCTCAAGTTCTCGAAACAGTGCATTGAGGCGGAGAAAAAGGCCCAAAGGATGCTAGGCTATATTAAGCGCCAGTTTGGTTATCGAGATTGTACTGTGCCTGTACAACTCACTTGTCCGACCGCACCTGGAGTATGCCGTACAATTTTGGAGTCCTTCATTGCGAAAGGACATCGCGAGATTGGAACGCGTACAAGCCAGGGCAACCAAGCTGATTCCCTCTATCCGACATAAAAGTTATGAGGATAGACTAAGGGAGTTAGATCTGTTCTCACTGGAAACCCGTAGACTGCGTGGTCAGCTCATCGAAGTCTTCAAAATACTTCGAGGGTTCGACAATGTTGACTACCGGGATATTTTCACACTGAGTGAGAACAGAACGCGCAATCACGGCTTCAAACTTGAACTGAAGCGTTACAACCGCAATATGTGTGGAAACTTTTTCACCTACAGTATCTGCGGTAAGTGGAACGCACTTCCAGTGGAAGTTGTCAACAGTGAATCTGTTGACCAGTTCAAGTCAAGACTAGACAAAGTCTTGAAAAGTGGCCGTTTATGGACGCAAAACAATTGAGCAGCCATGTGCCCGCTCAATTGCTAGTCCAAAGGTACCCTCTTTGAATGGACCGTAAGGTCCCCTAGGGTACTTACTTTCCTTGTTACTCCTTGTTACTCTCTCTCCTCTCTCTCTCTCTCTCTCTCTCTCTCTCTCTCTCTCTCTTCTCTCTCTCTCTCTCTCTCTCTCTCTCTCTCTCTATCTCTCTCTCTCTCTCTCTCACAAAGTTTTGAAAGAGAGAAAGTGTTTAAAATGACAGGGAAAAAAGGTCCAGCTGCACTTAAATATACATGTGCGATATGCCAGAAGGATAAGTGGTGCGTGGACTTCCCGGAAGGATGTTTTTCGAAATGCCACCCGGGAAGTATATGCACTGATTGCATCCTTAAAGGAGAGATCCGAGAGGCAGTGGCATGCTGCAATGAACTCAAGGATCTCTTCACAGCCTCTGAAGAAAAATCTAGGGCGCTGGAAAATAAACTGCAGACCCTAGAAACGCAGCACGCGCTTCAGATTCGGCGTCTCGAGGAAAAGATCCTAGAGCTAGCCTCTAAACTAAAGGCCCAGTCGGCTCAAGCTCGAGACGAAAGTCCCACTGACTTGGGTGGTTCCGCCGATGTGACTCCAGCCCAAGGAGGTGAAACTGCATTGGCAGTCCCACTTCTGCCATGCGGAGCCAATGAGAAGAGGAAAAAGAAAAAGAAGAAAAAGGACCCTAATGCAGCTCACCCCAGTGTAGAGGATTCGAGCGCTACTGGTGCGCATGGGAAAGTGGAAAGAGAAGAAGAGAAAAGAGAAACGGAAGAAGAGAAAAGAGAAACGGAAGAAGAGAAAACAAATGAAGAGAAGAAAAATAAGATGAGGAAGAAAAAAAAGAAAAATGCAGAGATACAAGAGGAAAGCGGCAAGTCGCTTCCGAGAGGAAAGAATAAGTCGCCTGCTGACAAATGTGCAAGAGTCACCCTTATTGGTGATTCTCAAGCACGGGGCTTGCAGTCCCTGCTAGCGGCCCGCCTTCGCACTAGTGTGAAGGTAAGCTGCCTGCCAGGATGTGGCAACCACCACATCAGAGTAGAGGCTGAGAAATCACAGATTTCTGAGAGCTCAGTCGTTGCTCTGATGGTCAGTGGAAACGACCTGTACCTGAGAGGAGGTAGGGTAGGCCCTACAGATAAAATTCTCCACACGGTCATGGGTGCCGTGGACGACTGTGGGCTGAAAACCCGCAAGCGTGTGGTAGTCGGGATGCTCCCGAGGAGAGGTCCAACACGGACCGCTCACTCGATGAATGTGTCTCTAAACCGGCGCCTGACAGATTTGTGTACGGCAGAGGGGGTCTTTTTTGTGGACCCGTACCGCACCTTTTATGGTAGAAATGATCTCTACCAAAGGGATGGGGTACATCTTTCCTTTAAAGGAAAGGCCTTTCTGTCGAACATGATCCAGAATGTCGTAGAGAGGACCGAAAGGAGTATCCGGCCCAGAGTGAGGGCGGACGTACGCCAGTACGCCCGTGTCACTCCAGGAACGACCTTCTCAGAGGTCGCAAAAAGGGGTGCCTCGCCAACAAAGAAGCCGGGAAACGGAAGAGCATAGGGAGTCCTACAGTCGGGGACTCCCTGAAAGTTCTTCTGTTCAATGCGAGGTCAATCAGGAACAAGTTTCCTGAGCTCCGTGGCCTCGTAGCGACGGAAGAACCCGAAATGGTAGCCATAACAGAATCGTGGATAAAAACGTCAAACCGAGACTTTGAAGGCGAATTCACGGTTCCTGGCTACCAACTCTTCCTCAAAGATAGGCCAGACAGAGAGGGTGGCGGTGTAATGTTGTATGTCAAGGATACAATCAAATCTACGAACTCCAACATTATATCCGATCACGAGCTCCTAGGCGTTGACCTAGAGATAGGTCCTGTCAGATACAGGACCCTGGTGCTTTACAGACCCCCTTCCCAACCCGTTGAGAAGGACAGGGAACTGTACCAGCTGCTGGGTGAGCTTGTTCAAGGCAGAGTGTGCATCGTTATGGGCGACTTCAACAGACAAGTTGACTGGGAAACCAGAGCAGCCTGTGGCGATAGCGCGCTACTCCTGGAGTTCGCCAACAACGAGTTCCTCACTCAATGGGTCAGAGAACCGACGAGAGGAGACAATATCCTCGACTTGGTCTTCACCTCTGAGGATGATATCGTTGAGGATGTCTCTGTAGGCGAAGAGCTCGGTGGCAGTGATCACCAGCTAGTTAGATTTAGCGTCAAGATCCCGAAGGTAAGGTCTGTTGCCAGTCAATCAAGGAAACTTGACTTGAGAAGAGCAGACTTTGCACGCCTTCGTGCTGGGCTGACTGATGTAAGGCTAGCGGTATGCGAAGAGGTTGAGTATTCGTGGAACAATTTCAAAAATAAATTCATGAGTCTTCAATCAAGTTGCATCCCTCTAAAATGCCTCCGTCGGTCTTCTGTTCAACCAAAGTGGTTTAATCGAGAAATCGGCCAACTGCTTAGGGAGAAGAGAAATGCGTACCGGCGATCGAAGATCTCGGGTGCCTTTGACGAGTACCGGAGGCTAGCCAGGAGAGTGAAGTCCAGCATAAGGGCGGCTAAGCGTACTGAGGAACTCCGAGTGGCGAGACTCTGCAAGGAGAATCCCAAGGAGTTCTTCGGCTATGTAAATAGCCGTAAACCAATCCATCGTAGGATTGGGCCCCTAGTGGACGAGGAGGGTGCATTAACTCAGTCAGATGCAGAAAATGCTAACCTTCTCAATGACTACTTCTCCTCAGTGTTTACTAAAGAGTGTGGTCCCATCCCCCAGCCCACGGATTCCTACTCGGGGGAAAAGCTGGAGGCAATGGACTTCACCGAAGGAGAAATAAAGAAAAAGATCGCTGACCTAAAGACGAATAAGTCCCCTGGACCGGACGGGTTTCTACCCAAGGTGTTGAAGGAAGTGTGGGATGAAGTATCATGACATCTGTGCGCTATCTTTAACATGTCAATCCGGACCGGATGCGTTCCTAGAGACTGGCGTGAGGCGGAGGTGACTCCGATCTTCAAGAAAGGATCCTCCAGCCATCCGTCAAACTACCGACCTATCAGTCTGACTTCGATAGTCGGTAAACTCATGGAAAGCATGATGGTGGAGAAAATAACGTCGTATTTAGAGTCAAACCTGCTACTGAGGAGTTCCCAGCACGGCTTCCGAAGGCAACGGTCATGCCTGACGAACCTTGTGGAATTCTTCCACTTCGTGTTCAGTGAGCACGATCGGGACAAGGCGGTGGATGTGGTTTACTTAGACTTTCAGAAAGCCTTTGATAAGTTACCACACCGCCGCCTTCTCCGGAAAGTGCGAGCGCTGGGCATAGACGGAAAAGTAGCCGGCTGGATCGAGAACTGGCTAAGTGGCAGACGGCAACGGGTGGTGGTGAATGGACAGGCTTCTGAGTGGGTGCCCGTTACTAGCGGAGTGCCTCAAGGTTCTGTCCTGGGACCACTACTATTCATCATCTACGTCAACGACATGGACGGTGACATGGTTGCCAAGATTTCCAAATTTGCCGACGATACCAAGCTTGGTATGAACGTTGCAAAGGATGGAAATACTGCCCGCCTGCAGGAAGACCTTGGGAAGATTGGGGAGTGGTCGGACACGTGGCAAATGCCGTTCAACGTGAACAAGTGCAAAGTAATGCATATCGGCCACAGAAATCCCCAATCTCATTATATCCTTAAGGGCACTGCTCTCGAATCGAGTGACACTGAGAAGGACTTGGGTGTTACTGTCACTAGCGACCTCAAGTTCTCGAAACAGTGCATTGAGGCAGAGAAAAAGCCCATAGGATGTTAGGCTACATAAAGCGCCAGTTTGGATACCGTAACAGGGAGATAGTACTTTGTCTGTACAACTCCCTAGTTCGGCCGCACCTGGAGTATGCCGTACAATTTTGGAGTCCTTCGTTTCGAAAGGACATCGCAAGGTTGGAACGCGTACAAGCCAGGGCAACCAAACTGATTCCCTCTATCCGACATAAAAGTTATGAGGATAGACTAAGGGAATTAGATCTGTTCTCGTTGGAAACCCGTAGACTGCGTGGTCAGCTCATCGAAGTTTTTAAAATACTTCGAGGGTTCGACAATGTTGACTACCGGGATATTTTCACACTGAGTGAGAACAGAACGCGCAATCACATCTTCAAACTTGAACTGAAGCGTTACAACCGCAATCTGTGTGGAAACTTTTTCACCTACAGTATCTGCGGTAAGTGGAACGCACTTCCAGTGGAAGTTGTCAACAGTGAATCTGTTGACCAGTTCAAGTCAAGACAAGACAAAGTCTTGAAAAGTGGCCGTTTAGGGACGCAAAACAATTGAGCAGCCATGTGCCCGCTCGATTGCTAGTCCCAAGGTACCCTCTTTGAATAGACCGTAAGGTCTCCTAGGGTACCTTCTTTCCTTGTAACTCCTTGTAACTCTCTCTCTCTCTCTCTCTCTCTCTCTCTCTCTCTCTCTCCCTTCAAAGAATGTAGAGGGAGAGGTGACGCCCCCTTGTCGCGGGAAGAGAGCTTGTGTGTACCTTTTACTTTTCGCGCTATGTCGGCGGGGGTACCTCTTCTGGGTACCCCTGGTAGGGCTTCCCTTGTCGATTTGGTCGAAAACGAGATTCCAGACTAAGTGCGTCATTCCTTCCTTTTTTTTTACTCTATCCTTCTCTTTTTTTACTTTTATTCTATCTCTCCCACTTATACAAAAAGAAAAAAAACAAAAAAAAGCCTACTCCTATCATGTCCCTGTTTCTCTTTTCTTCCTCTATCTACATATAAGGACCTGGCAGCTACCTCATGCGTCAGAAGAGAGGCTTTGGAACCTCTATAAACAACGCCAATCGACGCTCACTGGTTGCGAGAGACTAGGACTAGAGGTGTCCTAGGCGTTGGGGCACGATGAATGGGATGAGGGTAGTGCCCCGTTAACCCCTTCCCTGGCGCGTAATTATTGACCGTTCCCAGTGCCCGTTGACGGGTGCCTCTGGTAGCATCGGTCCGAGGTGACGGCCCTTTGTTCCCAGGTTGGTTGCCAGGCCAATAAAAAGCCTTGGGTCGAGTCTCTTGGTGGGGCGGGATATCCATTGAACGCTACTCCGAGATCCTGGCCGTTGTGAAGGGAACTAGTAGGAGTTTAGTAAGGGGCGTGCTTCGTTGTTGTTCACCTGGTGACAAATCGATGGCCCCTTCGGGGACCGTCTGTGCTGCTTGGTTGGGAGCCACGGCACGCCGAGGCTTGACGACTCGGTCGGACGAACAGCAGCACATGGAGCGTGCCTTCTGAAAGATCCGAAACGTCTCCGATCGATAGGCGGGAGCGACTCACGCGGGGAGAACTCACCAACCCCCTCTTTTCTATTGATTGGTCACAAAGTTTTGAAAGAGAGAAAGTGTTTAAAATGACAGGGAAAAAAGGTCCAGCTGCACTTAAATATACATGTGCGATATGCCAGAAGGATAAGTGGTGCGTGGACTTCCCGGAAGGATGTTTTTCGAAATGCCACCCGGGAAGTATATGCACCGATTGCATCCTTAAAGGAGAGATCCGAGAGGCAGTGGCATGCTGCAATGAACTCAAGGATCTCTTCACAGCCTCTGAAGAAAAATCTAGGGCGCTGGAAAATAAACTGCAGACCCTAGAAACGCAGCACGCGCTTCAGATTCGGCGTCTCGAGGAAAAGATCCTAGAGCTAGCCTCTAAACTAGAGGCCCAGTCGGCTCAAGCTCGAGACGAAAGTCCCACTGACTTGGGTGGTTCCGCCGATGTGACTCCAGCCCAAGGAGGTGAAACTGCATTGGCAGTCCCACTTCTGCCATGCGGAGCCAATGAGAAGAAGAAAAAGAAAAAGAAGAAAAAGGACCATAATGCAGCTCACCCCAGTGTAGAGGATTCGAGCGCTACTGGTGCGCATGGGAAAGTGGAAAGAGAAGAAGAGAAAAGAGAAACGGAAGAAGAGAAAAGAGAAACGGAAGAAGAGAAAACAAATGAAGAGAAGAAAAATAAGATGAGGAAGAAAAAAAAGAAAAATGCAGAGATACAAGAGGAAAGCGGCAAGTCGCTTCCGAGAGGAAAGAATAAGTCGCCTGCTGACAAATGTGCAAGAGTCACCCTTATTGGTGATTCTCAAGCACGGGGCTTGCAGTCCCTGCTAGCGGCCCGCCTTCGCACTAGTGTGAAGGTAAGCTGCCTGCCAGGATGTGGTAACCACCACATCAGAGTAGAGGCTGAGAAATCACAGATTTCTGAGAGCTCAGTCGTCGCTCTGATGGTCAGTGGAAACGACCTGTACCTGAGAGGAGGTATGGTAGGCCCTACAGATAAAATCCTCTTCACGGTCATGGGTGCCGTGGACGACTGTGGGCTGAAAACCCGCAAGCGTGTGGTAGTCGGGATGCTCCCGAGGAGAGGTCCAACACGGACCACTCACTCGATGAATGTGTCTCTAAACCGGCGCCTGACAGATTTGTGTACGGCAGAGGGGGTCTTTTTTGTGGACCCGTACCGCACCTTTTATGGTAGAAATGATCTCTACCAAAGGGATGGGGTACATCTTTCCTTTAAAGGAAAGGCCTTTCTGTCGAACATGATCCAGAATGTCGTAGAGAGGACCGAAAGGAGTATCCGGCCCAGAGTGAGGGCGGACGTACGCCAGTACGCCCGTGTCACTCCAGGAACGACCTTCTCAGAGGTCGCAAAAAGGGGTGCCTCGCCAACAAAGAAGCCGGGAAACGGAAGAGCATAGGGAGTCCTACAGTCGGGGACTCCCTGAAAGTTCTTCTGTTCAATGCGAGGTCAATCAGGAACAAGTTTCCTGAGCTCCGTGGCCTCGTAGCGACGGAAGAACCCGAAATGGTAGCCATAACAGAATCGTGGATAAAAACGTCAAACCGAGACTTTGAAGGCGAATTCACGGTTCCTGGCTACCAACTCTTCCACAAAGATAGGCCAGACAGAGAGGGTGGCGGTGTAATGTTGTATGTCAAGGATACAATCAAATCTACGAACTCCAACATTATATCCGATCACGAGCTCCTAGGCGTTGACCTAGAGATAGGTCCTGTCAGATACAGGACCCTGATGCTTTACAGACCCCCTTCCCAACCCGTTGAGAAGGACAGGGAACTGTACCAGCTGCTGGGTGAGCTTGTTCAAGGCAGAGTGTGCATCGTTATGGGCGACTTCAACAGACAAGTTGACTGGGAAACCAGAGCAGCCTGTGGCGATAGCGCGCTACTCCTGGAGTTCGCCAACAACGAGTTCCTCACTCAATGGGTCAGAGAACCGACGAGAGGAGACAATATCCTCGACTTGGTCTTCACCTCTGAGGATGATATCGTTGAGGATGTCTCTGTAGGCGAAGAGCTCGGTGGCAGTGATCACCAGCTAGTTAGATTTAGCGTCAAGATCCCGAAGGTAAGGTCTGTTGCCAGTCAATCAAGGAAACTTGACTTGAGAAGAGCAGACTTTGCACGCCTTCGTGCTGGGCTGACTGATGTAAGGCTAGCGGTATGCGAAGAGGTTGAGTATTCGTGGAACAATTTCAAAAATAAATTCATGAGTCTTCAATCAAGTTGCATCCCTCTAAAATGCCTCCGTCGGTCTTCTGTTCAACCAAAGTGGTTTAATCGAGAAATCGGCCAACTGCTTAGGGAGAAGAGAAATGCGTACCGGCGATCGAAGATCTCGGGTGCCTTTGACGAGTACCGGAGGCTAGCCAGGAGAGTGAAGTCCAGCATAAGGGCGGCTAAGCGTACTGAGGAACTCCGAGTGGCGAGACTCTGCAAGGAGAATCCCAAGGAGTTCTTCGGCTATGTAAATAGCCGTAAACCAATCCATCGTAGGATTGGGCCCCTAGTGGACGAGGAGGGTGCATTAACTCAGTCAGATGCAGAAAATGCTAACCTTCTCAATGAATACTTCTCCTCAGTGTTTACTAAAGAGTGTGGTCCCATCCCCCAGCCCACGGATTCCTACTCGGGGGAAAAGCTGGAGGCAATGGACTTCACCGAAGGAGAAATAAAGAAAAGGATAGCTGACCTAAAGACGAATAAGTCCCCTGGACCGGACGGGTTTCTACCCAAGGTGTTGAAGGAAGTGTGGGATGAAGTATCATGACATCTGTGCGCTATCTTTAACATGTCAATCCGGACCGGATGCGTTCCTAGAGACTGGCGTGAGGCGGAGGTGACTCCGATCTTCAAGAAAGGATCCTCCAGCCATCCGTCAAACTACCGACCTATCAGTCTGACTTCGATAGTCGGTAAACTCATGGAAAGCATGATGGTGGAGAAAATAACGTCGTATTTAGAGTCAAACCTGCTACTGAGGAGTTCCCAGCACGGCTTCCGAAGGCAACGGTCATGCCTGACGAACCTTGTGGAATTCTTCCACTTCGTGTTCAGTGAGCACGATCGGGACAAGGCGGTGGATGTGGTTTACTTAGACTTTCAGAAAGCCTTTGATAAGTTACCACACCGCCGCCTTCTCCGGAAAGTGCGAGCGCTGGGCATAGACGGAAAAGTAGCCGGCTGGATCGAGAACTGGCTAAGTGGCAGACGGCAACGGGTGGTGGTGAATGGACAGGCTTCTGAGTGGGTGCCCGTTACTAGCGGAGTGCCTCAAGGTTCTGTCCTGGGACCACTACTATTCATCATCTACGTCAACGACATGGACGGTGACATGGTTGCCAAGATTTCCAAATTTGCCGACGATACCAAGCTTGGTATGAACGTTGCAAAGGATGGAAATACTGCCCGCCTGCAGGAAGACCTTGGGAAGATTGGGGAGTGGTCGGACACGTGGCAAATGCCGTTCAACGTGAACAAGTGCAAAGTAATGCATATCGGCCACAGAAATCCCCAATCTCATTATATCCTTAAGGGCACTGCTCTCGAATAGAGTGACACTGAGAAGGACTTGGGTGTTACTGTCACTAGCGACCTCAAGTTCTCGAAACAGTGCATTGAGGCAGAGAAGAAAGCCCAAAGGATGTTAGGCTACATAAAGCGTCAGTTTGGATACCGTAACAGGGAGATAGTACTTTGTCTGTACAACTCCCTAGTTCGGCCGCACCTGGAGTATGCCGTACAATTTTGGAGTCCTTCGTTTCGAAAGGACATCGCAAGGTTGGAACGCGTACAAGCCAGGGCAACCAAACTGATTCCCTCTATCCGACATAAAAGTTATGAGGATAGACTAAGGGAATTAGATCTGTTCTCGTTGGAAACCCGTAGACTGCGTGGTCAGCTCATCGAAGTTTTCAAAATACTTCGAGGGTTCGACAATGTTGACTACCGGGATATTTTCACACTGAGTGAGAACAGAACGCGCAATCACGGCTTCAAACCTGAACTGAAGCGTTACAACCGCAATCTGTGTGGAAACTTTTTCACCTACAGTATCTGCGGTAAGTGGAACGCACTTCCAGTGGAAGTTGTCAACAGTGAATCTGTTGACCAGTTCAAGTCAAGACTAGACAAAGTCTTGAAAAGTGGCCGTTTAGGGACGCAAAACAATTGAGCAGCCATGTGCCCGCTCGATTGCTAGTCCCAAGGTACCCTCTTTGAATGGACCGTAAGGTCTCCTAGGGTACCTTCTTTCCTTGTAACTCCTTGTAACACACTCTCTCTCTCTCTCTCTCTCTCTCTCTCTCTCTATATATATATATATATATATATATATATATATATATATATATATATATATAAAAGTATTGTCAGGCCCCATCTCGAATACGCTGTACAGTTCTGGGCGCCTTACTTAATAAAAGACATAGATAAATTAGAAGCTGTACAACACAGAGCGACAAAACTTATCCCGTCAGTACGTAACAAACCTTACCACGAGAGGCTAAAAAAACTCAATCTATTTTCCGTCAGAAAACGAAGACTAAGGGGGCAGCTTATAGAGTGCTTTAAAATACTTAAAGGATTTAACAACGTTAATGCCA
Organism: Ceratothoa steindachneri; assembly: GCA_963969495.1. NCBI lineage: Eukaryota > Metazoa > Arthropoda > Malacostraca > Isopoda > Cymothoidae > Ceratothoa > Ceratothoa steindachneri. The sequence goes on from OZ018327.1 coordinate 132,678,127, forward strand.
ATAACTTGTTCACACTGACAGGGGAGTGTCCCACCCGTGGACATGATTCAAAACTTCAGGGTAAAAGAGCCACTATGGATGTAATAAAAAACTTCTTCACTTACTCGATTATTAATGATTGGAATAATTTGCCAAACGCAGTAGTGGACAGCAGAACTATAGATTCATTTAAAATGAGATTAGACAAACACTTAACAAATATTGGAATTGTTTAGCATAAGCTACAAAATAAAATAATATTACAAAAATATAACTCTTTCAGGTTTATGTAAGTGGTTTTCATATTCATTTCATTTAATTACTATTCAATGCAAATTTCCTTCAGGTACTGTCTTCTTACACCTGCAAGGTACTTTTCCCAAATTATTTCATGTACGGCTTTTGCCGGAGGGAGTGGAGGGTGGGGAGAGCCTAAAACTTTTCTATCCTTTACTTCTACTATTCTATGTGTAAGTGGCAGTAGATTTAAGGCCAGATCACCTTAGTCTGGGCCGTAAGGCCCGTGTGATCTGTGTATCTATGTAACTCTATGTAACTCTATGTAACTCTCTCTCTCTCTCTCTCTCTCTCTCTCTCTCTCTCTCTCTCTCTCTCTCTCTCTCTCTCTCTCTCTAGTTTGCATTCAGCCGTGTCTCAGTTCGGACGTGTTTCCTTGTGCTCCCGCTGTTTAACTTGTGAAGTGTTTATTTGCCATCGATTTCTGCCTTCAAAGTGTGTTTTCGTAGAACCGTTGCTTTATTGTGACCTAATAACTGTTTTTATGGTGTATTTATTTTACCATTTGTTTACAAAAAGTGAATCTTTTATATTTAGACATTTAAGTGACGTAAAAATTGGTCGTTGCCATCTTTGATTGGGACGGCAAAAAGGACCAATCAGATTTAAGAATTTCCACTCTCAAACGAGACCCGACAAATCGACCAATCACACTACAGGATGACTCATTTGATTTAACAGCCGCCGCCATCTTGAATTCAACGAATTCGACGGTGATTTCAAATTGTCAGTAAGTTATTATCCTTGGCAAATTTATTTCCTTCTTTATTCGCTTGATTAGCTTACTCACTTTTCTCTTTTTTTTCACCTCATCTTGCAAATTAATCCATTTAAATACACACATACACCAATCAGAAGAAAGAATTTCCACTCTCAAACGAGACCCGACAAACCGACCAATCACATCACAGGATGACTCATTTGATTTAACAGCCGCCGCCATCTTGAATTCAACGAATTCGACACTGATTTCAAATTGTCAGTAAGTTATTATCCTTGACAAATTGATTTACTTCTTTATTCACTTGATTAGCTTATTCACTTTTCTCTTTTTTTCACCTCATCTTGCAAATTAATCCATTTAAATACACACATACATTAAATACATAAACTCTTCATACCGATAAGGAAACACAGAAAAAAAAAAACCAACTAAAATGCCGGGCGCCCAAAGACTAAAGGCATTTTGTTTCAAATGTAAGACAGTTAAGTGGATCATAAATTTCCCGGAACAATGCTTTGAACAAATCACAGCCCAAAGTGTATGTCTCTTTTGCAAAATGGCAGAAAAGCATGAAAAGGAAAAGAATGAATTAATGAAAATCATTCATGACCTAACCAACAGAATCTCTGCACTAGAAACCAATAGATGTGATTGTGCTATCAATGAAAATCGAATAACTCGAATAGATCAAAAAGTAATCCAATTAGAACAATCTGTACTGCTTTTAGAAAACAAAATTGAAAATAACAGTGTCAGAGAAGAGCACTCGATAGCAATTACAAATAAACGAAAAACTAAATCAAAACCAAACACGAATACACTCGGTGTTCCCCAAAATAGAAATACACATCTAAAAGAAGAAGACACTTACTTAATTGGAGACTCCTTAATTAGAAACCAGATAGACTTTTTTGGTGCGAAAAATCATAGTAAACGTAAATTCTGGTGTTATCCCGGAGCGAACATCAAAAAAATAACTCAAGAGATAGACAACCTAACTTTAAAAAACCAAAATTGTTCCGTAATAACCAACGTTGGAACTAATGATGTCTTTTGTAATAGAAATTATGCTGGAAGTGAAAAGATAATTGAGGACTATTCTAAGCTCGTCGAAAAAATCAAATCAAAGACCAAGAGAGGCATGGTAATAGGATGAATACCGAGACTAAATTCAAATAGAGAAATGTTAAGTCGAGCAATAGGCATTAACGAGCGCGTAAAAAAGATATGTGACAAAGAAAATGTTAAATTCGTAGACCTATGGCAGAATTTTATCCGGAGAGAGGAATATTTCAAACTAGACGGAACGCATTTTAGCAGAAAAGGAAAAGAGCAATACGGAGAATTGCTCCATTTATACCTGACCGAAGTGCTAAAGCAACCTGCCATCTCTCCAGAACCCCAAGCTAATTCGGGAAACGACCTCGGTGCAAGACCAATAGTAAACGGATAAGTTCTCTCAAAGCAATTTTATTTAATGCTAGATCAATCCGTAATAAGTTTTTAGAATTCAAAGCGTTAGTAGCATTGAATAAATATGATATAATAGGCATCACCGAAACTTGGATCCATAGTCATACGAGGGATTATATCAGTGAATTTCAACTCGAAGGTTACAAATTATTTCACAAAGATAGAATCTACAAGGAAGGAGGTGGGGTGCTATTATATATAAGAGAAGACCTTCAGCCTATTAATTGTAATATAGAGACAGAATTTGAATTAATAGGAATAAAATTAAACATAAACAAATGTCTGTATATGTATATACTTAGCCTATAGAAAGCCACACCATTCATATGAAGCAGATAATCGATTTTACGAAATTCTGACGAATGTTAGTAAAGACAAATTATCGCTTATTATTGGCGACTTTAACTGCCCCCAAATTAATTGGCTAACACGGAACTCAGATTCTGAAGGACAAAGATTACTCATTTTCATAGAGGAAAATCTGCTAACTCAATGGGTCACCGAGCCTACTAGAGGAGAGAATATATTGGACTTAATCTTAACTTCAGATGATGAAATTATCTCAAACGTAACTGTATGCGATCAACTCGGTGGCTGCGACCATAACCTAATAGAATTCGAATTAAATTTACCAAACCAAAAAATTGTAAGAAGTAATGAAAAATTAGATTTCAGAAAGGCAAACTTCGCGGCTTTAAAACAAAGTCTCATAAACTATCAACTAAATGGCAGAGACATTAATGAAGTATGGAACGAGTTTAAATACAATCTTTTAAGGAAACAATCTCAATTCATTCCTCAAGCAGTCAGGAAAAGTGGAAAAAATCAAAATCCCAAATGGATGACTAATGAAATTAAGAGGGACATTAACAAAAGAAAAGAGGCTTATAAGGCGTTTAAATTAAACAGCTCAGAAGAAAATAAAAAGAAATATTTTGTTCTCAGAAGAAAGATAAAAACTGGAATTAGGAGAGCAAAGCGTAACGAGGAAATGAGGGTAGCATTAAATTGTAAAGGAAATCCCAAAGAATTTTACGCCCTAGTTAACAGTAGAAAACCAATAAAAAACATCATTGGCCCAATCAACGATGGTCACAATAATTTACAAGTTAAGGATAAAGATATAGCTACTGCGCTAAATGAGTACTTTGGCTCGGTTTTCACCGACGACACCTCAAATCAAAATATCGCTCCGTATAATGAGTATTTAGGAAATAACGCACTAGAAATGTTCAAATGCACGAGCAAGGATGTACAAATACGAATAGATAAAATGAATAAATTTAAATCCCCAGGACCTGATAAAATAGTGCCAAGAGTAATCAAAGAAGTAAAGGATGCAGTGGTGGACCAGATAACCTACATTTTTAACTTATCACTTGAAAATAATACTGTTCCTCAAGACTGGAAATTAGCTAATGTCACTCCAATATTTAAAAAAGGACGCAAAGATCTACCATGCAATTATCGACCAATAAGTCTGACATCAATAATTGGCAAAATGCTGGAAAGTATTATAGCAGAAAAAATAGTAAGCCACTTAGAAACCAATGAACTGCTAAGAAACACACAACACGGATTTAGGAAACACAGATCTTGTCTTACAAACTTGCTAGAGTTTTTTCATTACATTAACACCATTCATGATAGTGAGAGATCTGTCGACATCCTGTATTTAGATTTTCAAAAGGCTTTTGACAAGGTGCCACACGGGAAATTAATGTCCAAAGTTAGAGCCCTAGGAATACGAGGCAAAATAGCGAATTGGATTGAAGACTGGCTTAGTAATCGTATGCAGAGAGTGGTGATCAATGGAGAAGAGTCCGAGTGGATAACTGTAAATAGCGGCGTTCCTCAGGGATCAGTCTTGGGCCCCTTGCTTTTTATTATATATGTAAATGATATAGACGTGGGATTAATCTCTAAGATCTCCAAATTCGCTGACGACTGCAAATTGGGTAAAAGCATAGTTACCGAGCAAGATATAATAGATTTTCAAAAGGACATTGACCACATATCTGAATGGTCTGAAAGATGGAATCTCCCACTAAATCTTGACAAATGCAAATTAATGCACGTTGGCCACAAAAATCCGAAGGCAGAATTCAAACTCAATAACAAAATAATAGCAGAAACAGAAATCCAAAAGGACCTCGGAGTTTGTATATCTAATGACCTAAAGTTCACACAGCACTGTGTTGATGTAGAAAAGAAAGCGCGAAAGATACTTGGATACATTAAGAGACAGATCAGCTATAAAAGCGAGACGGTAATAATTAACTTATACAATGCTCTAGTAAGACCACAATTAGAATACTGTGCACAGGTATGGTCACCCTCCCTCAGAAAGGACATAGAAAGATTGGAGAGAGTACAAGCCACGGCTACGAAGATGATTCCATCATTAAGAAAATACAATTACGAAACAAGACTGGAAAAGTTAAATCTATACAAACTAGAAACTAGACGTATGCGAGGTCAGCTCATTGAAGTATTTAAAATCCTAAAAGGAATTGAAAATGTAGACTACACCACCTGGTTCGAATTCAATAAAAATATGACACGAAATAACAGCATGAAACTAGTTCCGAAAAAGTACAGTCTTAATTTATGTGGAAATTTTTTCTCGTACAAAATTGTAAATGCATGGAACCAGTTATCGGAAGAGATTGTCTCGAGTCCTACCGTTAATACTTTCAAAAAGAGATTAGATAAAATTATAAGGACGATTACTTTTTAAGATAATATTTTTTTGTATGTTTGTTTTAAACAATTGATTCTTAACTAAATAATACAATAAAGACATAGGCTCCGCTTTACTATAAAAATTCCTGATTGTACACTTTCTTTCGGACAGCAGGTGTCTTTTCATACTTTTCATGCCCGATTGACTCGGGTGGGAGAGGTGGGAGGGGAGAGCCTTAAACTGTACTATACTTTCTCTAAAGCAATTAGTTAAGAAAAAAACACAACAAAAGTACCCCCTCGGTATGGACAAACTAGTCTTTTGAGGTACTAATATTCCTTGTAACTCCTTGTAACACTCTCTCTCTCTCTCTCTCTCTCTCTCTCTCTCTCTCTCTCTCTCTCTCTCTCTCTCTCTCTCTCTCTCTCTCTCTCTCTCTCTCTCAACACAGCCACCTTGTCGTCGGTGAGAGAGCTTGCGTGATCTGCCTGAGTTAAGCTAGCTAAGCTGGGGGACTTTTAGTCCGGTAGGGTCACCCATGCCAGTAAGGTAGCTGTAGTAGGATCCAGACTAAGGGTTGTCAAACTTCTCTACCACTTCTTTGATGCGTCTCCTTGCATCCCCCTACCAACCCATTCGATTCTGTTAGTACTAAGTTTCACCAACTCTCTTCAACTGTCAAAAAATCAAAACAAAAACCCAATAACAAAAAAAAAACCTTCATCTCTATTACACATAAGTTGTTTATTAATAAGGGCCTCACCAGCTCCCTTATGCCGCGTGAGAAGAGAGGCTTTGGAACCTCTTTAAATAACGCCTTGGAGCACTCATAGGTTACAAGAGACTGAGATTGAAGGGATCTTAGGCGTTTGGGGTACGATTAATGGAGAAATGCGAGGTACCCCTTAAAAGCTTTCTCCTAACGTGTAATTGCCTGACCAGCTCCCTGTGACCGCTACTTGGTGAATAAAGGCTCAACTGATCTTTGGAGAGAGAGCTTTTGTGCCTTGCTGGTTGCCAGATCAGCTAAAGATCTCGGATGAAGTCGTGGGCACTTAGCTTTACTATTTGCCTCAAGTCTGGCCGTTTTTAGTTGATTAGTAGGGCTTAGTAGGAAGACAGTTACACCTCAAGCACCCCTGTCGAAAAATCAGAGAACCAGTTCACTGGGGCTTTCGTGCTGCTCAGTTGGGAGCTGCGGCACGATTGGGGACGTCCGGCCCAGGGGAGACCTTAGGGTTGGTGTGCTTGATCAAAAGGTTTCTGTTCGCCGAACGACCGAAAACCTCCTGGAAATAGGCGGATGAGATTAGTGCGAGAGAAAATCACAACCAAAAACCCCTTTTTTAATGCGTATGGTCCGAGATTTTTGTAACATGGCGAAGAAGAATGGTCCTCCGTTTCGAAAGCTAACCTGCAAAATATGCAAAGTCTATAGATGGAGTGAAGACTTCGGGGGAAGGAGTTGCAAGGAACTCACAGATGGCGTCAGTGTCTGTGACTTCTGCGAACTCGAGAAGCGCCTGGGCGAGAGCATCGCTCAACTGAGAGAGGAGAACTCCCTCCTTAAAAGGGAAGTTCAACTCTTAAAATCAGAGAGATGCAGATGCTCAGGCGAGAAGGCTCCGGACGTCCAACAGCCGATTTCTTCTGCTGAAGGGCTTCCTCAACGAGCCAAAAAGAAGAAAAGAAAGGAGAAAGAAGAGAAAGTAGAAATAGAAGAAGAGAAAGTAAAAAGAGAAGAAGAGAAAGTAAAAGGAGAAGAAGAGAAAGTAGAAAGAGAAGAAAAGAAACTGGAAACAGAAGAAGAGAAAGTAGAAGCAGAAGAAGAGAAACGGGAAACAAACGAAGAGATAGCAAAGAAAGTCAAGAAGAAGAATAAGAGGAAGAATAAGAAGAAGAAGAAAAAAAATTAGAGATACAAGAGGAAAGCGGCAAGTCGCCTCCGAAAGGAAAGACTAAGTCGTCCGCAGTCAAATGTGCAAGAGTCACCCTTATTGGTGATTCTCAAGCACGGGGTCTGAAGCCCCTGCTAGCGGCCCGCCTTCGCACAAGCGTTAAGGTGAGCTGCATCCCAGGTTGTGGGAATATGCAGGTAAGAGCTGAGGCCGAGAAGTCTCAGATTTCAGAGACTTCAGTCGTTGCCCTTATGGTAAGTGGCAATGACCTCTACCTCAGAGGAGGTAGGGTAGGCCCTACAGGTGAAATTATGAGGACAGTTATGGGCGCTGTCGACGACTGTGGACTGAAAACCCGCAGACGCGTCGTGGTGGGGATGCTCCCGAGGTGGGGTCCAAGCCGGACCGCCCACTTGAGGAACATGTCGCTAAACAGGCGCCTTGCAGACCTCTGTACGGCTGAGGGTGTCTTTTTTGTGGACCCGTACGCCGTGTTCTATGGTAGAAAAGACCTCTACCAAAGGGACGGGGTGCACCTCTCCTTTAAGGGCAAGGCGTTCCTAGCCAACCTCATCCAAGATGTCGTGGAGCGCACCCAAAGGAGTGTCCGGCCCATTGGGAAGGCGGACGTACGCCAGTACGCCCGAGTCACTCCCCAAACAACCTTCTCGGAGGTTGTTAAAAATGGTGCCACCAAGACAAACAAGAAGCCGGGAAACGGAAGAGTATAGGGGGTCCTACATTTGGGGACTCCCTGAAGGTTCTTCTGTTCAATGCGAGGTCAATCAGGAACAAGTTTCCTGAGCTCCGTGGCCTCGTAGCGACGGAAGAACCCGAAATGGTAGCCATAACAGAATCGTGGATAAAAACGTCAAACCGAGACTTTGAAGGCGAATTCACGGTTCCTGGCTACCAACTCTTCCACAAAGATAGGCCAGACAGAGAGGGTGGCGGTGTAATGTTGTATGTCAAGGATACAATCAAATCTACGAACTCCAACGTTATATCCGACCACGAGCTCCTAGGCGTTGACCTAGAGATCGGTCCTGCCAAATACAGGACCCTGGTGCTTTACAGACCCCCTTCCCAACCTGTTGAGAAGGACAGGGAACTGTACCAGCTGCTGGGTGAGCTGGTTCAAGGCAGAGTGTGCATCGTTATGGGCGATTTCAACAGCCAAGTTGACTGGGAAACCAGAGCAGCCTGTGGCGAGAGCGCGCTACTCCTGGAGTTCGCCAACAACGAGTTCCTCACTCAATGGGTCAGAGAACCGACGAGAGGAGACAATATCCTCGACTTGGTCTTCACCTCTGAGGATGATATCGTTGAGGATATCTCTGTAGGCGAAGAGCTCGGTGGCAGTGATCACCAGCTAGTTAGATTTAGCGTCAAGATCCCGAAGGTAAGGTCTGTTGCCAGTCAATTAAAGAAACTTGACTTGAGAAGAGCAGACTTTGCAAGCCTTCGAGCTGGACTGACTGACGTGAGGCTAGAAGTGTGCGATGCCGTTGAAGACTCGTGGAATAGATTCAAAACCACATTCATGAGTCTTCAATCGCGTTTCATCCCTCTGAAATGCCCCCGTCTGTCTTCTGTTCAACCTAAGTGGTTTAATCGAGAAATCGGCCAACTGCTTAGGGAGAAGAGAAATGTGTACCGGCAATCGAAGATCTCAGGTGACTTTGACGAATACCGGAGGCTAGCCAGGAGAGTGAAGTCCAGGATAAGGGCGGCTAAGCGGTCTGAGGAACTCCGAGTGGCGAGACTCTGTAAAGAGAATCCCAAGGGGTTTTTGGATATGTGAACAGCCGTAAACCAATCCGTCGAACGATTGGCCCTTTGAGGAACGAGGAGGGGACATTAAAGCATTCAGATGCAGAAAATGCCAACCTCCTCAACGACTACTTCTCTTCAGTGTTTACTGAAGAGTGTGGTCCCATTCCCCAGCCGACGGATTCCTACTCGGGGAAAAAGCTGGAGGCAATGGACTTCACCGAAGGAGAAATAAAGAAAAAGATCGCTGACCTAAAGACGAATAAGTCCCCTGGACCGGACGGGTTTCTACCTAAAGTGTTGAAGGAAGTGTGCGATGAAGTATCACGACATCTGTGCGCTATCTTTAACATGTCAATCCGGACCGCATGCGTTCCTAGAGACTGGCGTGAGGCGGAGGTGACTCCTATCTTCAAGAAAGGAGACCGTAACCAACCGTCGAACTACCGACCTATCAGTCTGACTTCGATAGTCGGTAAACTCATGGAAAGCATCATGGTGGACAAAGTGACGTCGTATTTAGAGTCAAACCTGCTACTGAGGAGTTCCCAGCACGGCTTCCGAAGGCAACGGTCATGCCTGACGAACCTTGTAGAATTCTTCCACTTCGTTTTCAGCGAGCACGATCGGGACAAGGCGGTGGATGTGGTCTACCTAGAATTTCAGAAAGCCTTTGATAAGGTACCACACCGCCGCCTTCTCCGGAAAGTGCGAGCGCTTGGCATAGACGGAAAGGTAGCCGGCTGGATCGAGAACTGGCTAAGTGGCAGGACGGCAACGGGTGGTGGTGAATGGACAGTCTTCTGAGTGGGTGCCCGTTACTAGCGGGGTGCCTCAAGGTTCTGTCCTGGGACCACTACTATTCATCATCTACGTCAACGACATGGACGGTGGCATGGTTGCCAAGATTTCCAAATTTGCCGACGATACCAAGCTTGGTATGAACGTTGCAAAGGATGGAAATACTGCCCGCCTGCAGGAAGATCTTGGGAAGATTGGGGAGTGGTCGGACACGTGGCAAATGCCTTTTAACGTGGGCAAATGCAAAGTGATGCATATCGGCCACAGAAACCCCCAATCCCAGTATATCGTTAAGGGCACTGCTATTGAATCCACCGACACTGAGAAGGACTTGGGTGTAACAATCACTAGTGACCTCAAGTTCTCGAAACAGTGCATTGAGGCGGAGAAAAAGGCCCAAAGGATGCTAGGCTATATTAAGCGCCAGTTTGGTTATCGGAACCAGGAGATTGTACTGTGCCTGTACAACTCACTTGTCCGACCGCACCTGGAGTATGCCGTACAATTTTGGAGTCCTTCATTGCGAAAGGACATCGCGAGATTGGAACGCGTACAAGCCAGGGCAACCAAGCTGATTCCCTCTATCCGACATAAAAGTTATGAGGATAGACTAAGGGAGTTAGATATGTTCTCGCTGGAAACCCGTAGACTGCGTGGTCAGCTCATCGAAGTCTTCAAAATACTTCGAGGGTTCGACAATGTTGACTACCGGGATAATTTCACACTGAGTGAGAACAGAACGCGCAATCACGGCTTCAAACTTGAACTGAAGCGTTACAACCGCAATCTGTGTGGAAACTTTTTCACCTACAGTATCTGCGGTAAGTGGAACGCACTTCCAGTGGAAGTTGTCAACAGTGAATCTGTTGACCAGTTCAAGTCAAGACTAGACAAAGTCTTGAAAAGTGGCCGTTTAGGGACGCAAAACAATTGAGCAGCCATGTGCCCGCTCAATTGCTAGTCCAAAGGTACCCTCTTTGAATGGACCGTAAGGTCTCCTAGGGTACTTACTTTCCTTGTTACTCCTTGTTACCGGAAGAGTATAGGGGGTCCTACATTAGGGGACTCCCTGAAGGTTCTTCTGTTCAATGCGAGGTCAATCAGGAACAAATTTCCTGAGCTCCGTGGCCTCGTAGCGACGGAAGAACCCGAAATGGTAGCCATAACAGAATCGTGGATAAAAACGTCAAACCGAGACTTTGAAGGCGAATTCACGGTTCCTGGCTACCAACTCTTCCACAAAGATAGGCCAGACAGAGAGGGTGGCGGTGTAATGTTGTATGTCAAGGATACAATCAAATCTACGAACTCCAACGTTATATCCGACCACGAGCTCCTAGGCGTTGACCTAGAGATCGGTCCTGCCAAATACAGGACCCTGGTGCTTTACAGACCCCCTTCCCAACCTGTTGAGAAGGACAGGGAACTGTACCAGCTGCTGGGTGAGCTGGTTCAAGGCAGAGTGTGCATCGTTATGGGCGATTTCAACAGACAAGTTGACTGGGAAACCAGAGCAGCCTGTGGCGAGAGCGCGCTACTCCTGGAGTTCGCCAACAACGAGTTCCTCACTCAATGGGTCAGAGAACCGACGAGAGGAGACAATATCCTCGACTTGGTCTTCACCTCTGAGGATGATATCGTTGAGGATATCTCTGTAGGCGAAGAGCTCGGTGGCAGTGATCACCAGCTAGTTAGATTTAGCGTCAAGATCCCGAAGGTAAGGTCTGTTGCCAGTCAATTAAAGAAACTTGACTTGAGAAGAGCAGACTTTGCAAGCCTTCGAGCTGGACTGACTGACGTGAGGCTAGAAGTGTGCGATGCCGTTGAAGACTCGTGGAATAGTTTCAAAACCACATTCATGAGTCTTCAATCGCGTTTCATCCCTCTGAAATGCCCCCGTCTGTCTTCTGTTCAACCTAAGTGGTTTAATCGAGAAATCGGCCAACTGCTTAGGGAGAAGAGAAATGTGTACCGGCAATCGAAGATCTCGGGTGACTTTGACGAATACCGGAGGCTAGCCAGGAGAGTGAAGTCCAGCATAAGGGCGGCTAAGCGGTCTGAGGAACTCCGAGTGGCGAGACTCTGTAAAGGGAATCCCAAGGAGTTTTTTGGATATGTGAACAGCCGTAAACCAATCCGTCGAACGATTGGCCCTTTGAGGAATGAGGAGGGGACATTAAAGCATTCAGATGCAGAAAATGCTAACCTCCTCAACGACTACTTCTCTTCAGTGTTTACTGAAGAGTGTGGTCCTATTCCCCAGCCGACGGATTCCTACTCGGGGGAAAAGCTGGAGGCAATGGACTTCACCGAAGGAGAAATAAAGAAAAAGATCGCTGACCTAAAGACGAATAAGTCCCCTGGACCGGACGGGTTTCTACCTAAAGTGTTGAAGGAAGTGTGCGATGAAGTATCACGACATCTGTGCGCTATCTTTAACATGTCAATCCGGACCGGATGCGTTCCTAGAGACTGGCGTGAGGCGGAGGTGACTCCTATCTTCAAGAAAGGAGACCGTAACCAACCGTCGAACTACCGACCTATCAGTCTGACTTCGATAGTCGGTAAACTCATGGAAAGCATCATGGTGGACAAAGTGACGTCGTATTTAGAGTCAAACCTGCTACTGAGGAGTTCCCAGCACGGCTTCCGAAGGCAACGGTCATGCCTGACGAACCTTGTGGAATTCTTCCACTTCGTTTTCAGTGAGCACGATCGGGACAAGGCGGTGGATGTGGTCTACCTAGACTTTCAGAAAGCCTTTGATAAGGTACCACACCGCCGCCTTCTCCGGAAAGTGCGAGCGCTTGGCATAGACGGAAAGGTAGCCGGCTGGATCGAGAACTGGCTAAGTGGCAGACGGCAACGGGTGGTGGTAAATGGACAGTCTTCTGAGTGGGTGCCCGTTACTAGCGGGGTGCCTCAAGGTTCTGTCCTGGGACCACTACTATTCATCATCTACGTCAACGACATGGACGGTGACATGGTTGCGAAGATTTCCAAATTTGCCGACGATACCAAGCTTGGTATGAACGTTGCAAAGGATGGAAATACTGCCCGCCTGCAGGAAGATCTTGGGAAGATTGGGGAGTGGTCGGACACGTGGCAAATGCCTTTTAACGTGGGAAAATGCAAAGTGATGCATATCGGCCACAGAAACCCCCAATCTCAGTATATCCTTAAGGGCACTGCTATTGAATCCACCGACACTGAGAAGGACTTGGGTGTAACAATCACTAGTGACCTCAAGTTCTCGAAACAGTGCATTGAGGCGGAGAAAAAGGCCCAAAGGATGCTAGGCTATATTAAGCGCCAGTTTGGTTATCGGAACCAGGAGATTGTACTGTGCCTGTACAACTCACTTGTCCGACCGCACCTGGAGTATGCCGTACAATTTTGGAGTCCTTCATTGCGAAAGGACATCGCGAGATTGGAACGCGTACAAGCCAGGGCAACCAAGCTGATTCCCTCTATCCGACATAAAAGTTATGAGGATAGACTAAGGGAGTTAGATCTGTTCTCACTGGAAACCCGTAGACTGCGTGGTCAGCTCATCGAAGTCTTCAAAATACTTCGAGGGTTCGACAATGTTGACTACCGGGATATTTTCACACTGAGTGAGAACAGAACGCGCAATCACGGCTTCAAACTTGAACTGAAGCGTTACAACCGCAATCTGTGTGGAAACTTTTTTACCTACAGTATCTGCGGTAAGTGGAACGCACTTCCAGTGGAAGTTGTCAACAGTGAATCTGTTGACCAGTTCAAGTCAAGACTAGACAAAGTCTTGAAAAGTGGCCGTTTATGGACGCAAAACAATTGAGCAGCCATGTGCCCGCTCAATTGCTAGTCCAAAGGTACCCTCTTTGAATGGACCGTAAGGTCTCCTAGGGTACTTACTTTCCTTGTTACTCCTTGTTACTCTCTCTCTCTCTCTCTCTCTCTCTCTCTCTCTCTCTCTCTCTTTCTCTCTTTCTCTCTTTCTCTCTTTCTCTCTTTCTCTCTCTCTCTCTCTCTTTCTCTCTTTCTCTCTTTCTCTCTTTCTCTCTTTCTCTCTTTCTCTCTCTCTCTCTCTCTCTCTCTCTCTCTCTCTCTCTCTCTCTCTCTCTCTCTCTCTCTCTCTCTCTCTCTCTCTCTTCTCTCTCTCTCTCTCTCTCTCTCTCTCTCTCTCTCTCTCTCTCAATAGGCGGGAGCGACTCACGCGGGGAGAACTCACCAACCCCCCCTTTTTTATCATTGATTGGTCGCAAAGTATTTAAAGAGAGAAAGTGTTCAGAATGACCGGCAAGAAAGGACCAGGAGCTCTAAAATACACGTGCGCAATATGCCACATAGATAAGTGGTGCGTGGACTTTCCGGAGGGGTGTTTTTCGAAATGTCACCCGGCCAGTTCCTGCACCGACTGTATTTTAAACGGCCAAATCAAGGAGCTAAAGGAAACGTGCAGGGTTTTCCGAGGAAAGATCCAGGAAGTTGGAGGAGAAAATAAGCAGACTCGAATTAGAACACGCCGGACTGATTCGCAGGCTAGAGGTGAGAATAGCAGAGCTAACGCCAAGCCCTGTACCAAACACTGCTTCTGCAGTACTACCCCCAGAGCTAGGTCCGCATGCTACGGATAAACCCCCAAAGAAAAAGAAAAGGAAGCGAAAGAAACAGGAAGAAGAGAAAGTTGAAACAGAAGATAAAGTAGAAGCTGAAAAGAGAAAGTTGAAGCAGAGGAAGAAAAGATAAAAACAAAGGAAGATAGCGCGGAAAGATGAATGAGAAAAAGAAGAAGAAAAATAAGATGGAGAAGAAAGCGGGGAACCGAGAGTTTCGCTTCCGCAAGGAAAGCATCAAACCTCTGCTGCACGGAAATGTCCGAGGGTTACCCTTGTGGGCGATTCCCAAGCACAAGGTTTGCGGCCCCTGCTAGCGGCCCGCCTCCGCACTAGTGTGGAGGTATGCTGCCAGCCAGGACGGGGAAACCACCACATCAGGGTAGAGGCTGAGAAATCTCAGATCTCCGAGAATTCAGTCGTTGCCCTGATGGTGAGTGGAAATGACCTCTACCTCCGAGGAGGCAAAGTAGGCCCCAGCGAGAAAATTCTCAACACGGTCATGGGAGCCGTGGATGACTGTGGATTGAGAACTCGCAAACGGGTCGTTGTAGGGATGCTCCCAAGAAGAGGTCCTAGCCGGACAGCTCACTCTAGGAACGTGACCCTGAACCAGCGCCTGTCCGACCTCTGTACGGCGGAAGGGGTCTTCTTTCGTGACCCTTACCGCACCTTTTACGGTCGAAACGACCTTTACCAAAGGGACGGAGTGCACCTTTCATTCAAGGGAAAGGCTGTACTCTGTAACCTAATCCAGGATGTCGTAGAGCGGACGCAGAGGAGCGTCCGACCCAGAGTGAAGGCGGACATAAGAGAGTATGCCCGTGTCACTCCTGGAACGACGTTCTTAGATGTGGCAAAGAGGGGTACTACCACACAAAAGAAGCCGGGAAACGGAAGAGCGTAGGGAGTCCTACACTGGGGGACTCCCTAAAAGTTCTTCTGTTCAACGCGAGGTCAATCAGGAATAAGTTTCTTGAGCTCCGTGGCCTCGTAGCAACAGAGGAACCTGAGATGGTGGCCATAACGGAGACGTGGATTAAAACCTCAAGCCGAGATTTTGAAGGCGAATTCACGATTCCCGGTTACCAGCTATTCCAGAAAGATAGGCCAGACAGAGAGGGTGGCGGTGTGATGTTGTATGTCAAGGATACTCTCAACTCGACGGATTGCAACATCGTATCCGACCATGAACTACTAGGTGTTGACCTAGAGATAGGTGCTGCCAAATACAGGACCCTGGTGCTTTATAGACCTCCTGCCCAACTCGTTGAAAAGGACAGAGATCTGTACCAGCTACTAGGAGAACTTGTCGAAGACAGAGTGTGTATCGTCATGGGTGATTTCAACACACAAGTTGACTGGAAAACCAGAGAACCCTGTGGCGAGAACGCACCACTCCTGGAGTTCACGAACAACGAGTTCCTCACTCAATGGGTGAGAGAGCCAACGAGAGGAGACAATATCCTCGACTTGGTTTTCACCTCTGAGGATGACATCGTTGAGGACCTCTCTGTTGGCGAAGAGCTCGGTGGCAGTGACCACCGACTAATTAGATTCGTAGTCAAAGTCCCCAAGGCAGAGTCTGCAACTAGTAAATCAAGGAAACTGGATTTGAGAAGAGCAGACTTTGCAGGTCTACGCGCGGAACTGACTGACGCGAGGCTAGAAGAGTGCGAGGCTGTTGAAGACTCTTGGAACAGTTTCAAAACCACATTCATGAGTCTTCAATCGCGTTTCATCCCTCTGAAATGCCCCCGTCGGTCGTCTGTTCAACCAAAGTGGTTTAATCGAGAAATCGGCCAACTGCTTAGGGAGAAGAGAAATGTGTACCGGCAATCGAAGATCTCGGGTGAATTGACGAATACCGGAGGCTAGCCAGGAGAGTGAAGTCCAGCATAAGGGCGGCTAAGCGGTCTGAGGAACTCCGAGTGGCGAGACTCTGTAAAGAGAATCCCAAGGAGTTTTTTGGATATGTGAACAGCCGTAAACCAATCCGTCGAACGATTGGCCCTTTGAGGAATGAGGAGGGGACATTAAAGCATTCAGATGCAGAAAATGCTAACCTCCTCAACGACTACTTCTCTTCGGTGTTTACTGAAGAGTGTGGTCCCATTCCCCAGCCGACGGATTCCTACTCGGGGGAAAAGCTGGAGGCAATGGACTTCACTGAAGGAGAAATAAAGAAAAAGATCGCTGACCTAAAGACGAATAAGTCCCCTGGACCGGACGGGTTTCTACCCAAGGTGTTGAAGGAAGTGTGCGATGAAGTATCACGACATCTGTGCGCTATCTTTAACATGTCAATCCGGACCGGATGCGTTCCTAGAGACTAGCGTGAGGCGGAGGTGACTCCGATCTTCAAGAAAGGAGACCGTAACCAACCGTCGAACTACCGACCTATCAGTCTGACTTCGATAGTCGGTAAACTCATGGAAAGCATCATGGTGGACAAAGTGACGTCGTATTTAGAGTCAAACCTGCTACTGAGGAGTTCCCAGCACGGCTTCCGAAGGCAACGGTCATGCCTGACGAACCTTGTAGAATTCTTCCACTTCGTTTTCAGCGAGCACGATCGGGACAAGGCGGTGGATGTGGTCTACCTAGACTTTCAGAAAGCCTTTGATAAGGTACCACACCGCCGCCTTCTCCGGAAAGTGCGAGCGCTTGGCATAGACGGAAAGGTAGCCGGCTGGATCGAGAACTGGCTAAGTGGCAGACGGCAACGGGTGGTGGTGAATGGACAGTCTTCTGAGTGGGTGCCCGTTACTAGCGGGGTGCCTCAAGGTTCTGTCCTGGGACCACTACTATTCATCATCTACGTCAACGACATGGACGGTGACATGGTTGCCAAGATTTCCAAATTTGCCGACGATACCAAGCTTGGTATGAACGTTGCAAAGGATGGAAATACTGCCCGCCTGCAGGAAGATCTTGGGAAGATTGGGGAGTGGTCGGACACGTGGCAAATGCCTTTTAACGTGGGCAAATGCAAAGTGATGCATATCGGCCACAGAAACCCCCAATCTCAGTATATCCTTAAGGGCACTGCTATGGAATCCACCGACACTGAGAAGGACTTGGGTGTAACAATCACTAGTGACCTCAAGTTCTCGAAACAGTGCATTGAGGCGGAGAAAAAGGCCCAAAGGATGCTAGGCTATATTAAGCGCCAGTTTGGTTATCGGAACCAGGAGATTGTACTGTGCCTGTACAACTCACTTGTCCGACCGCACCTGGAGTATGCCGTACAATTTTGGAGTCCTTCATTGCGAAAGGACAACGCGAGATTGGAACGCGTACAAGCCAGGGGAACCAGGCTGATTCCCTCTATCCGACATAAAAGTTATGAGGATAGACTAAGGGAGTTAGATATGTTCTCGCTGGAAACCCGTAGACTGCGTGGTCAGCTCATCGAAGTCTTCAAAATACTTCGAGGGTTCGACAATGTTGACTACCGGGATATTTTCACACTGAGTGAGAACAGAACGCGCAATCACGGCTTCAAACTTGAACTGAAGCGTTACAACCGCAATCTGTGTGGAAACTTTTTCACCTACAGTATCTGCGGTAAGTGGAACGCACTTCCAGTGGAAGTTGTCAACAGTGAATCTGTTGACCAGTTCAAGTCAAGACTAGACAAAGTCTTGAAAAGTGGCCGGTTAGGGACGCAAACAATTGAGCAGCCATGTGCCCGCTCAATTGCTAGTCCAAAGGTACCCTCTTTGAATGGACCGTAAGGTCTCCTAGGGTACTTACTTTCCTTGTTACTCCTTGTTACTCCTTGTTACTCTCTCTCTCTCTCTCTCTCTCTCTCTCTCTCTCTCTCTCTCTCTCTCTCTCTCTCTCTCTCTCTTGGGTCGAGCCTTGGGTCGAGTCTCTTGGTGGGGCGGGATATCCATTGAACGCTGCTCCGAGATCCTGGCCGTTGTGAAGGGAACTAGTAGGAGTTTAGTAAGGGGCGTGCTTCGTTGTTGTTCACCTGGTGACAAATCGATGGCCCCTTCGGGGACGGTCTGTGCTGCTTGGTTGGGAGCCACGGCACGCCGAGGTTTGACGACTCGGTCGGACGAACAGCAGCACATGGAGCGTGCCTTCTGAAAGATCCGAAACGTCTCCGATCGATAGGCGGGAGCGACTCACGCGGGGAGAACTCACCAACCCCCTTTTTTCTATTGATTGGTCACAAAGTTTTGAAAGAGAGAAAGTGTTTAAAATGACAGGGAAAAAAGGTCCAGCTGCACTTAAATATACATGTGCGATATGCCAGAAGGATAAGTGGTGCGTGGACTTCCCGGAAGGATGTTTTTCGAAATGCCACCCGGGAAGTATATGCACCGATTGCATCCTTAAAGGAGAGATCCGAGAGGCAGTGGCATGCTGCAATGAACTCAAGGATCTCTTCACAGCCTCTGAAGAAAAATCTAGGGCGCTGGAAAATAAACTGCAGACCCTAGAAACGCAGCACGCGCTTCAGATTCGGCGTCTCGAGGAAAAGATCCTAGAGCTAGCCTCTAAACTAGAGGCCCAGTCGGCTCAAGCTCGAGACGAAAGTCCCACTGACTTGGGTGGTTCCGCCGATGTGACTCCAGCCCAAGGAGGTGAAACTGCATTGGCAGTCCCACTTCTGCCATGCGGAGCCAATGAGAAGAAGAAAAAGAAAAAGAAGAAAAAGGACCATAATGCAGCTCACCCCAGTGTAGAGGATTCGAGCGCTACTGGTGCGCATGGGAAAGTGGAAAGAGAAGAGAAAAGAGAAACGGAAGAAGAGAAAAGAGAAACGGAAGAAGAGAAAACAAATGAAGAGAAGAAAAATAAGAGGAGGAAGAAAAAAAAGAAAAATGCAGAGATACAAGAGGAAAGCGGCAAGTCGCTTCCGAGAGGAAAGAATAAGTCGCCTGCTGACAAATGTGCAAGAGTCACCCTTATTGGTGATTCTCAAGCACGGGGCTTGCAGTCCCTGCTAGCGGCCCGCCTTCGCACTAGTGTGAAGGTAAGCTGCCT
Organism: Ceratothoa steindachneri; assembly: GCA_963969495.1. Lineage (NCBI taxonomy): Eukaryota > Metazoa > Arthropoda > Malacostraca > Isopoda > Cymothoidae > Ceratothoa > Ceratothoa steindachneri. The sequence goes on from OZ018327.1 coordinate 132,697,363, forward strand.
GCCAGGATGTGGTAACCACCACATCAGAGTAGAGGCTGAGAAATCACAGATTTCTGAGAGCTCAGTCGTTGCTCTGATGGTCAGTGGAAACGACCTGTACCTGAGAGGAGGTAGGGTAGGCCCTACAGATAAAATCCTCCACACGGTCATGGGTGCCGTGGACGACTGTGGGCTGAAAACCCGCAAGCGTGTGGTAGTCGGGATGCTCCCGAGGAGAGGTCCAACACGGACCGCTCACTCGATGAATGTGTCTCTAAACCGGCGCCTGGCAGATTTGTGTACGGCAGAGGGGGTCTTTTTTGTGGACCCGTACCGCACCTTTTATGGTAGAAATGATCTCTACCAAAGGGATGGGGTACATCTTTCCTTTAAAGGAAAGGCCTTTCTGTCGAACATGATCCAGAATGTCGTAGAGAGGACCGAAAGGAGTATCCGGCCCAGAGTGAGGGCGGACGTACGCCAGTACGCCCGTGTCACTCCAGGAACGACCTTCTCAGAGGTCGCAAAAAGGGGTGCCTCGCCAACAAAGAAGCCGGGAAACGGAAGAGCATAGGGAGTCCTACAGTCGGGGACTCCCTGAAAGTTCTTCTGTTCAATGCGAGGTCAATCAGGAACAAGTTTCCTGAGCTCCGTGGCCTCGTAGCGACGGAAGAACCCGAAATGGTAGCCATAACAGAATCGTGGATAAAAACGTCAAACCGAGACTTTGAAGGCGAATTCACGGTTCCTGGCTACCAACTCTTCCTCAAAGATAGGCCAGACAGAGAGGGTGGCGGTGTAATGTTGTATGTCAAGGATACAATCAAATCTACGAACTCCAACATTATATCCGATCACGAGCTCCTAGGCGTTGACCTAGAGATAGGTCCTGTCAGATACAGGACCCTGGTGCTTTACAGACCCCCTTCCCAACCCGTTGAGAAGGACAGGGAACTGTACCAGCTGCTGGGTGAGCTTGTTCAAGGCAGAGTGTGCATCGTTATGGGCGACTTCAACAGACAAGTTGACTGGGAAACCAGAGCAGCCTGTGGCGATAGCGCGCTACTCCTGGAGTTCGCCAACAACGAGTTCCTCACTCAATGGGTCAGAGAACCGACGAGAGGAGACAATATCCTCGACTTGGTCTTCACCTCTGAGGATGATATCGTTGAGGATGTCTCTGTAGGCGAAGAGCTCGGTGGCAGTGATCACCAGCTAGTTAGATTTACCGTCAAGATCCCGAAGGTAAGGTCTGTTGCCAGTCAATCAAGGAAACTTGACTTGAGAAGAGCAGACTTTGCACGCCTTCGTGCTGGGCTGACTGATGTAAGGCTAGCGGTATGCGAAGAGGTTGAGGATTCGTGGAACAATTTCAAAAATAAATTCATGAGTCTTCAATCAAGTTGCATCCCTCTGAAATGCCTCCGTCGGTCTTCTGTTCAACCAAAGTGGTTTAATCGAGAAATCGGCCAACTGCTTAGGGAGAAGAGAAATGCGTACCGGCGATCGAAGATCTCGGGTGCCTTTGACGAGTACCGGAGGCTAGCCAGGAGAGTGAAGTCCAGCATAAGGGTGGCTAAGCGTACTGAGGAACTCCGAGTGGCGAGACTCTGCAAGGAGAATCCCAAGGAGTTCTTCGGCTATGTAAATAGCCGTAAACCAATCCATCGTAGGATTGGGCCCCTAGTGGACGAGGAGGTTGCATTAACTCAGTCAGATGCAGAAAATGCTAACCTTCTCAATGACTACTTCTCCTCAGTGTTTACTAAAGAGTGTGGTCCCATCCCCCAGCCCACGGATTCCTACTCGGGGGAAAAGCTGGAGGCAATGGACTTCACCGAAGGAGAAATAAAGAAAAAGATCGCTGACCTAAAGACGAATAAGTCCCCTGGACCGGACGGGTTTCTACCCAAGGTGTTGAAGGAAGTGTGCGATGAAGTATCACGACATCTGTGCGCTATCTTTAACATGTCAATCCGCACCGGATGCGTTCCTAGAGACTGGCGTGAGGCGGAGGTGACTCCGATCTTCAAGAAAGGATCCTCCAGCCATCCGTCAAACTACCGACCTATCAGTCTGACTTCGATAGTCGGTAAACTCATGGAAAGCATGATGGTGGAGAAAATAACGTCGTATTTAGAGTCAAACCTGCTACTGAGGAGTTCCCAGCACGGCTTCCGAAGGCAACGGTCATGCCTGACGAACCTTGTGGAATTCTTCCACTTCGTGTTCAGTGAGCACGATCGGGACAAGGCGGTGGATGTGGTTTACTTAGACTTTCAGAAAGCCTTTGATAAGGTACCACACCGCCGCCTTCTCCGGAAAGTGCGAGCGCTGGGCATAGACGGAAAAGTAGCCGGCTGGATCGAGAACTGGCTAAGTGGCAGACGGCAACGGGTGGTGGTGAATGGACAGGCTTCTGAGTGGGTGCCCGTTACTAGCGGAGTGCCTCAAGGTTCTGTCCTGGGACCACTACTATTCATCATCTACGTCAACGACATGGACGGTGACATGGTTGCCAAGATTTCCAAATTTGCCGACGATACCAAGCTTGGATGAACGTTGCAAAGGATGGAAATACTGCCCGCCTGCAGGAAGACCTTGGGAAGATTGGGGAGTGGTCGGACACGTGGCAAATGCCGTTCAACGTGAACAAGTGCAAAGTAATGCATATCGGCCACAGAAATCCCCAATCTCATTATATCCTTAAGGGCACTGCTCTCGAATCGAGTGACACTGAGAAGGACTTGGGTGTTACTGTCACTAGAGACCTCAAGTTCTCGAAACAGTGCATTGAGGCAGAGAAGAAAGCCCAAAGGATGTTAGGCTACATAAAGCGCCAGTTTGGATACCGTAACAGGGAGATAGTACTTTGTCTGTACAACTCCCTAGTTCGGCCGCACCTGGAGTATGCCGTACAATTTTGGAGTCCTTCGTTTCGAAAGGACATCGCAAGGTTGGAACGCGTACAAGCCAGGGCAACCAAACTGATTCCCTCTATCCGACATAAAAGTTATGAGGATAGACTAAGGGAATTAGATCTGTTCTCGTTGGAAACCCGTAGACTGCGTGGTCAGCTCATCGAAGTTTTCAAAATACTTCGAGGGTTCGACAATGTTGACTACCGGGATATTTTCACACTGAGTGAGAACAGAACGCGCAATCACGGCTTCAAACTTGAACTGAAGCGTTACAACCGCAATCTGTGTGGAAACTTTTTCACCTACAGTATCTGCGGTAAGTGGAACGCACTTCCAGTGGAAGTTGTCAACAGTGAATCTGTTGACCAGTTCAAGTCAAGACTAGACAAAGTCTTGAAAAGTGGCCGTTTAGGGACGCAAAACAATTGAGCAGCCATGTGCCCGCTCGATTGCTAGTCTCAAGGTACCCTCTTTGAATGGACCGTAAGGTCTCCTAGGGTACCTTCTTTCCTTGTAACTCCTTGTAACTCCTTGTAACTCTCTCTCTCTCTCTCTCTCTCTCTCTCTCTCTCTCTCTCTCTCTCTCTCTCTCTCTCTGGATCGAAAACTGGCTGCATAGTCGAAGGCAGCGAGTAGTGGTGAACGGGCAAAAGTCCGGTTGGCTACCGGTAACAAGCGGCGTTCCCCAAGGCTCCGTGCTGGGCCCCCTACTCTTCATCATCTATGTAAACGACATAGATGATGGCATAACTGCGAGGATTTCCAAATTTGCCGACGATACCAAACTAGGTATGAACGTGGCAGACGCGGAAAACGTCGAGAGACTCCAAGCCGACTTGAGGAAACTCGGGGAGTGGTCAGACAAATGGCAAATGCCGTTCAATGTCGAAAAGTGCAAGGTGATGCACATCGGCCACAGAAATCCCCAAGCCGTCTACAGCCTCAAAAACTCGGCGCTCGAGAGCACAGACATGGAAAAAGACTTGGGAGTCGTGATCACCAGCGACCTCAAGTTTTCCAAGCAGTGCATCGAGGCGGAGAAGAAAGCCCAGAGAATCTTGGGGTATATCAAGCGACAGTTTGGGTATCGGAACAGGGAAATCGTTCTCACTCTCTTTAATTCCCTGGTCCGACCTCACCTGGAGTACGCAGTCCAGTTTTGGAGTCCATCCCTTCGGAAGGACATCGCCCGACTGGAGCGAGTACAAGCCAGGGCGACCAAACTGATCCCCTCGATCAGGCACAAAAGTTACGAAGCCCGCCTAGAAGAACTAAACCTCTTCTCACTGGAAACCCGAAGACGGCGCGGTCAATTAATCGAGGTCTTCAAAATCCTCCGAGGTATTGACCACGTAGGCAACGGGGACATGTTCCAACTAAGCGAGGGCGTAACGAGAAACCACGGCTACAAAATTGAGCTGCCGCGTTATCACCGGGACAGATGCGGGAACTTCTTCAGTTACAGTATCTGCAACGAGTGGAACGCGCTTCCGCCAGAAGTCGTGAACAGCGACTCTGTGGAGCAGTTCAAAAGGCGCCTGGATAAAGTCCTGGTTCGCTGACAGGCTCACGAGTCCGTGACTCGTAACAAGTACCCTCTCGTATGGACCGTAAGGTCTTCTAGGGTACTTCTTTTCCTTGTGACTCCTTGTGACTCTCTCTCTCTCTCTCTCTCTCTCTCTCTCTCTCTCTCTCTCTCTCTCTTTCTCTCTCTCTCTCTCGATTTAAGGCCAGATCACCTTAGTCTGGGCCGTAAGGCCCGTGTGATCTGTGTATCTATGTAACTCTATGTAACTCTCTCTCTCTCTCTCTCTCTCTCTCTCTCTCTCGAAGTGTCAAGTCCATGATAAGGGTGGCGAAACGCGCCGAAAAGTCCGTGTGGCGAGACTCTGCAAAGAGAGCCCCAAGGAATTCTTCGGATTCGTAAACAGCCGTAAGCCGACACGTAGACGGATCGGTCCCTTGGTGAAAGAGGATGGTGAGCTAGAGCTCAGTGACGAAGCGAATGCGACCATCCTCAACAAGTACTTCTCGTCAGTTTTCACTGAGGAGAAGGACACCACCCCTGAGCCTCGTGACAAGTACGAAGGCTCAGAGCAATTGGAGAGATTTCACTTCGAAGAGACGACAGTGCGTTCAAAGATCGACGCTTTGAACCGCTACAAGTCGCCAGGGCCCGATGGCTTCTTACCACGGGTGCTGAAGGAAGTGCGAGATGAGGTCTCCCCACATCTCTGCTCGATCTTCAGGAAATCGCTCGAGACTGGATGCGTGCCAAAGGACTGGCGAGACGCGGAAGTCACCCCCATATTCAAAAAGGGTAACGCGAGCGAGCCATCTAACTACCGGCCGATCAGCCTGACGTCGGTAGTAGGAAAATTGATGGAAAGTATCCTGGTTGACAAAATAACGCAGCACGTCGAGTCCAACCACCTATTGAGGAATTCCCAACACGGGTTCCGGCGGCACAGGTCATGCCTAACGAACCTTTTGGAATTCTTCCACTTCGTGTTCAGCGAACACGACCGGGAGAAGGCGGTGGATGTCATCTACCTCGACTTGAAGAAGGCCTTCGACAAGGTGCCCCACCGCCGATTGCTGAAAAAGGTTCGAGCGCTAGGCATCGCCGGAGCTGTAGGTGATTGGATCGAAAACTGGCTGCATAGTCGAAGGCAGCGAGTAGTGGTGAACGGGCAAAAGTCCGGTTGGCTACCGGTAACAAGCGGCGTTCCCCAAGGCTCCGTGCTGGGCCCCCTACTCTTCATCATCTATGTAAACGACATAGATGATGGCATAACTGCGAGGATTTCCAAATTTGCCGACGATACCAAACTAGGTATGAACGTGGCAGACGCGGAAAACGTCGAGAGACTCCAAGCCGACTTGAGGAAACTCGGGGAGTGGTCAGACAAATGGCAAATGCCGTTCAATGTCGAAAAGTGCAAGGTGATGCACATCGGCCACAGAAATCCCCAAGCCGTCTACAGCCTCAAAAACTCGGCGCTCGAGAGCACAGACATGGAAAAAGACTTGGGAGTCGTGATCACCAGCGACCTCAAGTTTTCCAAGCAGTGCATCGAGGCGGAGAAGAAAGCCCAGAGAATCTTGGGGTATATCAAGCGACAGTTTGGGTATCGGAACAGGGAAATCGTTCTCACTCTCTTTAATTCCCTGGTCCGACCTCACCTGGAGTACGCAGTCCAGTTTTGGAGTCCATCCCTTCGGAAGGACATCGCCCGACTGGAGCGAGTACAAGCCAGGGCGACCAAACTGATCCCCTCGATCAGGCACAAAAGTTACGAAGCCCGCCTAGAAGAACTAAACCTCTTCTCACTGGAAACCCGAAGACGGCGCGGTCAATTAATCGAGGTCTTCAAAATCCTCCGAGGTATTGACCACGTAGGCAACGGGAACATGTTCCAACTAAGCGAGGGCGTAACGAGAAACCACGGCTACAAAATTGAGCTGCCGCGTTATCACCGGGACAGATGCGGGAACTTCTTCAGTTACAGTATCTGCAACGAGTGGAACGCGCTTCCGCCAGAAGTCGTGAACAGCGACTCTGTGGAGCAGTTCAAAAGGCGCCTGGATAAAGTCCTGGTTCGCTGACAGGCTCACGAGTCCCTGACTCGTAACAAGTACCCTCTCGTATGGACCGTAAGGTCTTCAAGGGTACTTCTTTTCCTTGTGACTCCTTGTGACTCCTTGTGACTCCTTGTGACTCCTTGTGACTCCTTGTGACTCTCTCTCTCTCTCTCTCTCTCTCTCTCTCTCTCTCTCTCTCTCTCTCTCTCTCTCTCTCTCTCTCTCTCTCTCTCTCTCTCTCTCTTCAAAGAATGTAGAGGGAGAGGTGACGCCCCCTTGTCGCGGGAAGAGAGCTTGTGTGTACCTTTGACTTTTCGAGCTATGTCGGCGGGGGTACCTCTTCTGGGTACCCCTGGTAGGGCTTCCCTTGTCGATTTGGTCGAAAACGAGATTCCAGACTAAGTGCGTCATTCCTTCCTTTTTTTTTTTTTACTCTATCCTTCTCTTTTTTTACTTTTATTCTATCTCTCCCACTTATACAAAAAGAAAAACAAAAAAAAGCCTACTCCTATCATGTCCCTGTTTCTCTTTTCTTCCTCTATCTACATATAAGGACCTGGCAGCTACCTCATGCGTCAGAAGAGAGGCTTTGGAACCTCTATAAACAACGCCAATCGACGCTCACTGGTTGCGAGAGACTAGGACTAGAGGTGTCCTAGGCGTTGGGGCACGATGAATGGGATGAGGGTAGTGCCCCGTTAACCCCTTCCCTGGCGCGTAATTATTGACCGTTCCCAGTGCCCGTTGACGGGTGCCTCTGGTAGCATCGGTCCGAGGTGACGGCCCTTTGTTCCCAGGTTGGTTGCCAGGCCAATAAAAAGCCTTGGGTCGAGTCTCTTGGTGGGGCGGGATATCCATTCAACGCTGCTCCGAGATCCTGGCCGTTGTGAAGGGAACTAGTAGGAGTTTAGTAAGGGGCGTGCTTCGTTGTTGTTCACCTGGTGACAAATCGATGGCCCCTTCGGGGACCGTCTGTGCTGCTTGGTTGGGAGCCACGGCACGCCGAGGCTTGACGACTCGGTCGGACGAACAGCAGCACATGGAGCGTGCCTTCTGGAAGACTCCGAAACGTCTCCGATCAATAGGCGGGAGCGACTCACGCGGGGAGAACTCACCAACCCCCCTTTTTTATCATTGATTGGTCGCAAAGTATTTAAAGAGAGAAAGTGTTCAGAATGACCGGCAAGAAAGGACCAGGAGCTCTAAAATACACGTGCGCAATATGCCACATAGATAAGTGGTGCGTGGACTTTCCGGAGGGGTGTTTTTCGAAATGCCACCCGGCCAGTTCCTGCACCGACTGTATTTTAAACGGCCAAATCAAGGAGCTAAAGGAAACGTGCAGGGTTTCCGAGGAAAGATCCAGGAAGTTGGAGGAGAAAATATGCAGACTCGAATTAGAACACGCCGGACTGATTCGCAGGCTTGAGGTCAGAATAGCAGAGCTAACGCCAAGCCCTGTACCAAACACTGCTTCTGCAGTATTACCCCCAGAGCTAGGTCCGCATGCTACGGATAAACCCCCAAAGAAAAAGAAAAGGAAGCGAAAGAAACAGGAAGAAGAGAAAGTTGAAACAGAAGATAAAGTAGAAGCTGAAAAAGAGAAAGTTGAAGCAGAGGAAGAAAAGATAAAAACAAAGGAAGATAGCGCGGAAAAGATGAATAAGAAAAAGAAGAAGAAAAATAAGATGGAGAAGAAAGCGGGAACCGAGAGTTCGCTTCCGCAAGGAAAGCATCAAACCTCTGCTGCACGGAAATGTCCGAGGGTTACCCTTGTGGGCGATTCCCAAGCACAAGGTTTGCGGCCCCTGCTAGCGGCCCGCCTTCGCACTAGTGTGGAGGTATGCTGCCAGCCAGGACGGGGAAACCACCACATCAGGGTAGAGGCTGAGAAATCTCAGATCTCCGAGAATTCAGTCGTTGCCCTGATGGTGAGTGGGAATGACCTCTACCTCCGAGGAGGCAAAGTAGGCCCCAGCGAGAAAATTCTCAACACGGTCATGGGAGCCGTGGACGACTGTGGATTGAGAACTCGCAAACGGGTCGTTGTAGGGATGCTCCCAAGAAGAGGTCCTAGCCGGACAGCTCACTCTAGGAACGTGACCCTGAACCAGCGCCTGTCCGACCTCTGTACGGCGGAAGGGGTCTTCTTTCGTGACCCTTACCGCACCTTTTACGGTCGAAACGACCTTTACCAAAGGGACGGAGTGCACCTTTCATTCAAGGGAAAGGCTGTACTCTGTAACCTAATCCAGGATGTCGTAGAGCGGACGCAGAGGAGCGTCCGACCCAGAGTGAAGGCGGACATAAGAGAGTATGCCCGTGTCACTCCTGGAACGACGTTCTTAGATGTGGCAAAGAGGGGTACTACCACACAAAAGAAGCCGGGAAACGGAAGAGCGTAGGGAGTCCTACACTGGGGGACTCCCTAAAAGTTCTTCTGTTCAACGCGAGGTCAATCAGGAATAAGTTTCTTGAGCTCCGTGGCCTCGTAGCAACAGAGGAACCTGAGATGGTGGCCATAACGGAGACGTGGATTAAAACCTCAAGCCGAGATTTTGAAGGCGAATTCACGATTCCCGGTTACCAGCTCTTCCAGAAAGATAGGCCAGACAGAGAGGGTGGCGGTGTGATGTATGTCAAGGATACTCTCAACTCGACGGATTGCAACATCGTATCCGACCATGAACTACTAGGTGTTGACCTAGAGATAGGTGCTGCCAAATACAGGACCCTGGTGCTTTATAGACCTCCTGCCCAACTCGTTGAAAAGGACAGAGATCTGTACCAGCTACTAGGAGAACTTGTCGAAGACAGAGTGTGTATCGTCATGGGTGATTTCAACACACAAGTTGACTGGGAAACCAGAGAACCCTGTGGCGAGAACGCACCACTCCTGGAGTTCACGAACAACGAGTTCCTCACTCAATGGGTGAGAGAGCCAACGAGAGGAGACAATATCCTCGACTTGGTTTTCACCTCTGAGGATGACATCGTTGAGGACCTCTCTGTTGGCGAAGAGCTCGGTGGCAGTGACCACCGACTAATTAGATTCGTAGTCAAAGTCCCCAAGGCAGAGTCTGCAACTAGTAAATCAAGGAAACTGGATTTGAGAAGAGCAGACTTTGCAGGTCTACGCGCGGAACTGACTGACGCGAGGCTAGAAGAGTGCGAGGCTGTTGAAGACTCTTGGAACAGTTTCAAAACCACATTCATGAGTCTTCAATCGCGTTTCATCCCTCTGAAATGCCCCCGTCGGTCGTCTGTTCAACCAAAGTGGTTTAATCGAGAAATCGGCCAACTGCTTAGGGAGAAGAGAAATGTGTACCGGCAATCGAAGATCTCGGGTGAATTGACGAATACCGGAGGCTAGCCAGGAGAGTGAAGTCCAGCATAAGGGCGGCTAAGCGGTCTGAGGAACTCCGAGTGGCGAGACTCTGTAAAGAGAATCCCAAGGAGTTTTTTGGATATGTGAACAGCCGTAAACCAATCCGTCGAACGATTGGCCCTTTGAGGAATGAGGAGGGGACATTAAAGCATTCAGATGCAGAAAATGCTAACCTCCTCAACGACTACTTCTCTTCGGTGTTTACTGAAGAGTGTGGTCCCATTCCCCAGCCGACGGATTCCTACTCGGGGGAAAAGCTGGAGGCAATGGACTTCACTGAAGGAGAAATAAAGAAAAAGATCGCTGACCTAAAGACGAATAAGTCCCCTGGACCGGACGGGTTTCTACCCAAGGTGTTGAAGGAAGTGTGCGATGAAGTATCACGACATCTGTGCGCTATCTTTAACATGTCAATCCGGACCGGATGCGTTCCTAGAGACTGGCGTGAGGCGGAGGTGACTCCGATCTTCAAGAAAGGAGACCGTAACCAACCGTCGAACTACCGACCTATCAGTCTGACTTCGATAGTCGGTAAACTCATGGAAAGCATCATGGTGGACAAAGTGACGTCGTATTTAGAGTCAAACCTGCTACTGAGGAGTTCCCAGCACGGCTTCCGAAGGCAACGGTCATGCCTGACGAACCTTGTAGAATTCTTCCACTTCGTTTTCAGCGAGCACGATCGGGACAAGGCGGTGGATGTGGTCTACCTAGACTTTCAGAAAGCCTTTGATAAGGTACCACACCGCCGCCTTCTCCGGAAAGTGCGAGCGCTTGGCATAGACGGAAAGGTAGCCGGCTGGATCGAGAACTGGCTAAGTGGCAGACGGCAACAGGTGGTGGTGAATGGACAGTCTTCTGAGTGTGTGCCCGTTACTAGCGGGGTGCCTCAAGGTTCTGTCCTGGGACCACTACTATTCATCATCTACGTCAACGACATGGACGGTGACATGGTTGCCAAGATTTCCAAATTTGCCGACGATACCAAGCTTGGTATGAACGTTGCAAAGGATGGAAATACTGCCCACCTGCAGGAAGATCTTGGGAAGATTGGGGAGTGGTCGGACACGTGGCAAATGCCTTTTAACGTGGGCAAATGCAAAGTGATGCATATCGGCCACAGAAACCCCCAATCTCAGTATATCCTTAAGGGCACTGCTCTTGAATCGAGTGACACTGAGAAGGACTTGGGTGTAACAATCACTAGTGACCTCAAGTTCTCGAAACAGTGCATTGAGGCGGAGAAAAAGGCCCAAAGGATGCTAGGCTATATTAAGCGCCAGTTTGGTTATCGGAACCAGGAGATTGTACTGTGCCTGTACAACTCACTTGTCCGACCGCACCTGGAGTATGCCGTACAATTTTGGAGTCCTTCATTGCGAAAGGACATCGCGAGATTGGAACGCGTACAACGTACAAGCCAGGGCAACCAAGCTGATTCCCTCTATCCGACATAAAAGTTATGAGGATAGACTAAAGGAGTTAGATATGTTCTCGCTGGAAACCCGTAGACTGCGTGGTCAGCTCATCGAAGTCTTCAAAATACTTCGAGGGTTCGACAATGTTGACTACCGGGATATTTTCACACTGAGTGAGAACAGAACGCGCAATCACGGCTTCAAACTTGAACTGAAGCGTTACAACCGCAATCTGTGTGGAAACTTTTTCACCTACAGTATCTGCGGTAAGTGGAACGCACTTCCAGTGGAAGTTGTCAACAGTGAATCTGTTGACCAGTTCAAGTCAAGACTAGACAAAGTCTTGAAAAGTGGCCGTTTATGGACGCAAAACAATTGAGCAGCCATGTGCCCGCTCAATTGCTAGTCCAAAGGTACCCTCTTTGAATGGACCGTAAGGTCTCCTAGGGTACTTACTTTCCTTGTTACTCCTTGTTACTCCTTGTTACTCTCTCTCTCTCTCTCTCTCTCTCTCTCTCTCTCTCTCTCTCTTAAAACATGTCCATAATGAGTTAGCAGAGTCACTTGCTCTCATTTTTAACAAATCTCTCGAGCATGGGGTCGTCCCTGATGATTGGAGGAAAGCTAACGTCACACCTATCTTTAAGAAGGGATGTAAAAACCAGGCCAGTAATTACAGACCCATTAGCTTAACCTCAATAGTTGGAAAGTTGCTCGAAACGATCATTAGAGACAAGCTAGTAGAGTTCCTCGAAAACAATAACCTTATACGTGATAGCCAGCATGGTTTTAGGTCTAAGAGATCGTGCTTAACAAACCTAATTGACTTTTACCATAACCTTTTCAACCTATATAACGATACTAAATCATTAGATATAATTTACCTAGATTTCAAAAAGGCATTTGACAAAATTCCACATCAGAAACTCATGAACAAAGTGCGTACGCTAGGAATTAACGGTAATATATACGGATGGATTAGTAGCTGGTTAAAAAACAGGAAGCAGAGAGTGATAATAAATGGCGTGGAATCGGACTGGGTATCTGTTACCAGCGGTGTTCCCCAGGGATCAGTCCTGGGGCCTATTTTATTTACTATATACATCAATGACATAGACGTTGGAATAAATAATATCATATCTAAATTTGCAGATGACACGAAAATAGGTAACTCAGTACTATGCGAAGATGACAGGGCTAGCCTGCAGGCTGATATAAATAAAATTACCGAATGGTCTGAGAAATGGCAAATGCCATTTAATATCGACAAATGCCAAATCCTTCAGTGCGGAACAAAAAACAAAAAATACAACTATACAATGCAAGGCGGCTTAATAAACACAACCCCGCAGGTTAAAGATTTAGGAGTAATAATTACAGAAAACTTAAAAACATCAAACCAATGCGCAGCTGCTGCAAACAAAGCTAACACAGCACTAGGATTTATAAAAAGAAACTTTACTTATAAAAGCGAGGAGATAATTATGCCACTATATAAAAGTATTGTCAGGCCCCATCTCGAATACGCTGTACAGTTCTGGGCCCCTTACTTAATAAAAGACATAGATAAATTAGAAGCTGTACAACACAGAGCGACAAAACTTATCCCGTCAGTACGTAACAAACCTTACCACGAGAGGCTAAAAAAACTCAATCTATTTTCCGTCAGAAAACGAAGACTAAGGGGGCAGCTTATAGAGTGCTTCAAAATACTTAAAGGATTTAACAACGTTAATGCCAATAACTTGTTCACACTGACAGGGGAGTGTCCCACCCGTGGACATGATTCAAAACTTCAGGGTAAAAGAGCCACTATGGATGTAATAAAAAACTTCTTCACTTACTCGATTATTAATGATTGGAATAATTTGCCAAACGCAGTAGTGGACAGCAGAACTATAGATTCATTTAAAATGAGATTAGACAAACACTTAACAAATATTGGAATTGTTTAGCATAAGCTACAAAATAAAATAATATTACAAAAATATAACTCTTTCAGGTTTATGTAAGTGGTTTTCATATTCATTTCATTTAATTACTATTCAATGCAAATTTCCTTCAGGTACTGTCTTCTTGCAAGGTACTTTTCCCAAATTATTTCATGTACGGCTTTTGCCGGAGGGAGTGGAGGGTGGGGAGAGCCTAAAACTTTTCTATCCTTTACTTCTACTATTCTATGTGTAAGTGGCAGTAGATTTAAGGCCAGATCACCTTAGTCTGGGCCGTAAGGCCCGTGTGATCTATGTAACTCTATGTAACTCTATGTAACTCTATGTAACTCTCTCTAACTCTATGTAACTCTCTCTAACTCTATGTAACTCTCTCTAACTCTCTCTAACTCTCTCTAACTCTCTCTCTCTAACTCTCTCTCTCTAACTCTCTCTCTCTAACTCTCTCTCTCTAACTCTCTCTCTCTAACTCTCTCTCTCTAACTCTCTCTCTCTAACTCTCTCTCTCTAACTCTCTCTCTCTAACTCTCTCTCTCTAACTCTCTCTCTCTAACTCTCTAACTCTCTCTCTCTAACTCTCTCTCTCTAACTCTCTCTCTCTAACTCTCTCTCTCTAACTCTCTCTCTCTAACTCTCTCTCTCTAACTCTCTCTAACTCTCAACGTCGAGCAACCATGGAAGAATTTCAAAAACTCATTCATGGCCCTGCAGTCACGATTCATTCCATCAGAACGCGGCCGAGTCGGAGCTACTCAACCCAAGTGGTTCACCCCCGAAATCGGGAGAACCCTACGGAAGAGAAAAACCGCCTATCGCCAAGCGAAGAACACTGGAGAATTCGAGCACTACAAAAGTCTATGCCGAAGTGTCAAGTCCATGATAAGGGTGGCGAAACGCGCCGAAGAAGTCCGTGTGGCGAGACTCTGCAAAGAGAGCCCCAAGGAATTCTTCGGATACGTAAACAGCCGTAAGCCGACACGTAGACGGATCGGTCCCTTGGTGAAAGAGGATGGTGAGCTAGAGCTCAGTGACGAAGCGAATGCGACCATCCTCAACAAGTACTTCTCGTCAGTTTTCACTGAGGAGAAGGACACCACCCCTGAGCCTCGTGACAAGTACGAAGGCTCAGAGCAATTGGAGAGATTTCACTTCGAAGAGACGACAGTGCGTTCAAAGATCGACGCTTTGAACCGCTACAAGTCGCCAGGGCCCGATGGCTTCTTACCACGGGTGCTGAAGGAAGTGCGAGATGAGGTCTCCCCACATCTCTGCTCGATCTTCAGGAAATCGCTCGAGACTGGATGCGTGCCAAAGGACTGGCGAGACGCGGAAGTCACCCCCATATTCAAAAAGGGTAACGCGAGCGAGCCATCTAACTACCGGCCGATCAGCCTGACGTCGGTAGTAGGAAAATTGATGGAAAGTATCCTGGTTGACAAAATAACGCAGCACGTCGAGTCCAACCACATATTGAGGAATTCCCAACACGGGTTCCGGCGGCACAGGTCATGCCTAACGAACCTTTTGGAATTCTTCCACTTCGTGTTCAGCGAACACGACCGGGAGAAGGCGGTGGATGTCATCTACCTCGACTTGAAGAAGGCCTTCGACAAGGTGCCCCACCGCCGATTGCTGAAAAAGGTTCGAGCGCTAGGCATCGCCGGAGCTGTAGGTGACTGGATCGAAAACTGGCTGCATAGTCGAAGGCAGCGAGTAGTGGTGAACGGGCAAAAGTCCGGTTGGCTACCGGTAACAAGCGGCGTTCCTCAAGGCTCCGTGCTGGGCCCCCTACTCTTCATCATCTATGTAAACGACATAGATGATGGCATAACTGCGAGGATTTCCAAATTTGCCGACGATACCAAACTAGGTATGAACGTGGCAGACGCGGAAAACGTCGAGAGACTCCAAGCCGACTTGAGGAAACTCGGGGAGTGGTCAGACAAATGGCAAATGCCGTTCAATGTCGAAAAGTGCAAGGTGATGCACATCGGCCACAGAAATCCCCAAGCCGTCTACAGCCTCAAAAACTCGGCGCTCGAGAGCACAGACATGGAAAAAGACTTGGGAGTCGTGATCACCAGCGACCTCAAGTTTTCCAAGCAGTGCATCGAGGCGGAGAAGAAAGCCCAGAGAATCTTGGGGTATATCAAGCGACAGTTTGGGTATCGGAACAGGGAAATCGTTCTCACTCTCTTTAATTCCCTGGTCCGACCTCACCTGGAGTACGCAGTCCAGTTTTGGAGTCCATCCCTTCGGAAGGACATCGCCCGACTGGAGCGAGTACAAGCCAGGGCGACCAAACTGATCCCCTCGATCAGGCACAAAAGTTACGAAGCCCGCCTAGAAGAACTAAACCTCTTCTCACTGGAAACCCGAAGACGGCGCGGTCAATTAATCGAGGTCTTCAAAATCCTCCGAGGTATTGACCACGTAGGCAACGGGGACATGTTCCAACTAAGCGAGGGCGTAACGAGAAACCACGGCTACAAAATTGAGCTGCCGCGTTATCACCGGGACAGATGCGGGAACTTCTTCAGTTACAGTATCTGCAACGAGTGGAACGCGCTTCCGCCAGAAGTCGTGAACAGCGACTCTGTGGAGCAGTTCAAAAGGCGCCTGGATAAAGTCCTGGTTCGCTGACAGGCTCACGAGTCCGTGACTCGTAACAAGTACCCTCTCGTATGGACCGTAAGGTCTTCTAGGGTACTTCTTTTCCTTGTGACTCCTTGTGACTCTCTAACTCTCTCTAACTCTCTCTCTCTCTCTCTCTCTCTCTCTCTCTCTCTCTCTCTCTCTCTCTCGCCCAAGGCTCCGTGCTGGGCCCCCTACTCTTCATCATCTATGTAAACGACATAGATGATGGCATAACTGCGAGGATTTCCAAATTTGCCAACGATACCAAACTAGGTATGAACGTGGCAGACGCGGAAAACGTCGAGAGACTCCAAGCCGACTTGAGGAAACTCGGGGAGTGGTCAGACAAATGGCAAATGCCGTTCAATGTCGAAAAGTGCAAGGTGATGCACATCGGCCACAGAAATCCCCAAGCCGTCTACAGCCTCAAAAACTCGGCGCTCGAGAGCACAGACATGGAAAAAGACTTGGGAGTCGTGATCACCAGCGACCTCAAGTTTTCCAAGCAGTGCATCGAGGCGGAGAAGAAAGCCCAGAGAATCTTGGGGTATATCAAGCGACAGTTTGGGTATCGGAACAGGGAAATCGTTCTCACTCTCTTTAATTCCCTGGTCCGACCTCACCTGGAGTACGCAGTCCAGTTTTGGAGTCCATCCCTTCGGAAGGACATCGCCCGACTGGAGCGAGTACAAGCCAGGGCGACCAAACTGATCCCCTCGATCAGGCACAAAAGTTACGAAGCCCGCCTAGAAGAACTAAACCTCTTCTCACTGGAAACCCGAAGACGGCGCGGTCAATTAATCGAGGTCTTCAAAATCCTCTGAGGTATTGACCACGTAGGCAACGGGGACATGTTCCAACTAAGCGAGGGCGTAACGAGAAACCACGGCTACAAAATTGAGCTGCCGCGTTATCACCGGGACAGATGCGGGAACTTCTTCAGTTACAGTATCTGCAACGAGTGGAACGCGCTTCCGCCAGAAGTCGTGAACAGCGACTCTGTGGAGCAGTTCAAAAGGCGCCTGGATAAAGTCCTGGTTCGCTGACTGGCTCACGAGTCCCTGACTCGTAACAAGTACCCTCTCGTATGGACCGTAAGGTCTTCTAGGGTACTTCTTTTCCTTGTGACTCCTTGTGACTCTCTCTCTCTCTCTCTCTCTCTCTCTCTCTCTCTCTCTCATAAAGAAAGTAGAGGGAGAGGTGACGCCCCCTTGTCGCGGGAAGAGAGCTTGTGTGTACCTTTGACTTTTCGAGCTATGTCGGCGGGGGTACCTATTCTGGGTACCCCTGGTAGGGCTTCCCTTGTCGATTTGGTCGAAAACGAGATTCCAGACTAAGTGCGTCACTCCTTCCTTTTTCTACTCTATCATTTTCCCTTTTTACTTTCATCCTATCTCTCCCACTTATACAAAAAGAAAAAAAAACAAAAAAAAAGCCCACTCCTATCATGTCACTCTTTCCCTTTTTTCCCTCTATCTACATATAAGGACCTGGCAGCTACCTCACGCGTCAGAAGAGAGGCTTTGGAACCTCTATAAACAACGCCAATCGACGCTCACTGGTTGCGAGAGACTAGGACTAGAGGTGTCCTAGGCGTTGGGGCACGATGAATGGGATGAGGGTAGTGCCCCGTTAACCCCTTCCCTGGCGCGTAATTATTGACCGTTCCCAGTGCCCGTTGACGGGTGCCTCTGGTAGCATCGGTCCGAGGTGACGGCCCTTTGTTCCCAGGTTGGTTGCCAGGCCAATAAAAAGCCTTGGGTCGAGTCTCTTGGTGGGGCGGGATATCCATTGAACGCTGCTCCGAGATCCTGGCCGTTGTGAAGGGAACTAGTAGGAGTTTAGTAAGGGGCGTGCTTCGTTGTTGTTCACCTGGTGACAAATCGATGGCCCCTTCGGGGACCGTCTGTGCTGCTTGGTTGGGAGCCACGGCACGCCGAGGCTTGACGACTCGGTCGGACGAACAGCAGCACATGGAGCGTGCCTTCTGGAAGACTCCGAAACGACTCCGATCAATAGGCGGGAGCGACTCACGCGGGGAGAACTCACCAACCCCCCTTTTTTATCATTGATTGGTCGCAAAGTATTTAAAGAGAGAAAGTGTTCAGAATGACCGGCAAGAAAGGACCAGGAGCTCTAAAATACACGTGCGCAATATGCCACATAGATAAGTGGTGCGTGGACTTTCCGGAGGGGTGTTTTTCGAAATGCCACCCGGCCAGTTCCTGCACCGACTGTATTTTAAACGGCCAAATCAAGGAGCTAAAGGAAACGTGCAGGGTTTCCGAGGAAAGATCTAGGAAGTTGGAGGAGAAAATAAGCAGACTCGAATTAGAACACGCCGGACTGATTCGCCAGCTAGAGGTGAGAATAGCAGAGCTAACGCCAAGCCCTGTACCAAACACTGCTTCTGCAGTACTACCCCCAGAGCTAGGTCCGCATGCTACGGATAAACCCCCAAAGAAAAAGAAAAGGAAGCGAAAGAAACAGGAAGAAGAGAAAGTTGAAACAGAAGATAAAGTAGAAGCTGAAAAAGAGAAAGTTGAAGCAGAGGAAGAAAAGATAAAAACAAAGGAAGATAGCGCGGAAAAGATGAATAAGAAAAAGAAGAAGAAAAATAAGATGGAGAAGAAAGCGGGAACCGAGAGTTCGCTTCCGCAAGGAAAGCATCAAACCTCTGCTGCACGGAAATGTCCGAGGGTTACCCTTGTGGGCGATTCCCAAGCACAAGGTTTGCGGCCCCTGCTAGCGGCCCGCCTTCGCACTAGTGTGGAGGTATGCTGCCAGCCAGGACGGGGAAACCACCACATCAGGGTAGAGGCTGAGAAATCTCAGATCTCCGAGAATTCAGTCGTTGCCCTGATGGTGAGTGGGAATGACCTCTACCTCCGAGGAGGCAAAGTAGGCCCCAGCGAGAAAATTCTCAACACGGTCATGGGAGCCGTGGATGACTGTGGATTGAGAACTCGCAAACGGGTCGTTGTAGGGATGCTCCCAAGAAGAGGTCCTAGCCGGACAGCTCACTCTAGGAACGTGACCCTGAACCAGCGCCTGTCCGACCTCTGTACGGCGGAAGGGGTCTTCTTTCTGGACCCTTACCGCACCTTTTACGGTCGAAACGACCTTTACCAAAGGGACGGAGTGCACCTTTCATTCAAGGGAAAGGCTGTACTCTGTAACCTAATCCAGGATGTCGTAGAGCGGACGCAGAGGAGCGTCCGACCCAGAGTGAAGGCGGACATAAGAGAGTATGCCCGTGTCACTCCTGGAACGACGTTCTTAGATGTGGCAAAGAGGGGTACTACCACACAAAAGAAGCCGGGAAACGGAAGAGGGTAGGGAGTCCTACACTGGGGGACTCCCTAAAAGTTCTTCTGTTCAACGCGAGGTCAATCAGGAATAAGTTTCTTGAGCTCCGTGGCCTCGTAGCAACAGAGGAACCTGAGATGGTGGCCATAACGGAGACGTGGATTAAAACCTCAAGCCGAGATTTTGAAGGCGAATTCACGATTCCCGGTTACCAGCTCTTCCAGAAAGATAGGCCAGACAGAGAGGGTGGCGGTGTGATGTTGTATGTCAAGGATACTCTCAACTCGACGGATTGCAACATCGTATCCGACCATGAACTACTAGGTGTTGACCTAGAGATAGGTGCTGCCAAATACAGGACCCTGGTGCTTTATAGACCTCCTGCCCAACTCGTTGAAAAGGACAGAGATCTGTACCAGCTACTAGGAGAACTTGTCGAAGACAGAGTGTGTATCGTCATGGGTGATTTCAATACACAAGTTGACTGGGAAACCAGAGAACCCTGTGGCGAGAACGCACCACTCCTGGAGTTCACGAACAACGAGTTCCTCACTCAATGGGTGAGAGAGCCAACGAGAGGAGACAATATCCTCGACTTGGTTTTCACCTCTGAGGATGACATCGTTGAGGACCTCTCTGTTGGCGAAGAGCTCGGTGGCAGTGACCACCGACTAATTAGATTCGTAGTCAAAGTCCCCAAGGCAGAGTCTGCAACTAGTAAATCAAGGAAACTGGATTTGAGAAGAGCAGACTTTGCAGGTCTACGCGCGGAACTGACTGACGCGAGGCTAGAAGAGTGCGAGGCTGTTGAAGACTCTTGGAACAGTTTCAAAACCACATTCATGAGTCTTCAATCGCGTTTCATCCCTCTGAAATGCCCCCGTCGGTCGTCTGTTCAACCAAAGTGGTTTAATCGAGAAATCGGCCAACTGCTTAGGGAGAAGAGAAATGTGTACCGGCAATCGAAGATCTCGGGTGACTTTGACGAATACCGGAGGCTAGCCAGGAGAGTGAAGTCCAGCATAAGGGCGGCTAAGCGGTCTGAGGAACTCCGAGTGGCGAGACTCTGTAAAGAGAATCCCAAGGAGTTTTTTGGATATGTGAACAGACGTAAACCAATCCGTCGAACGATTGGCCCTTTGAGGAATGAGGAGGGGACATTAAAGCATTCAGATGCAGAAAATGCTAACCTCCTCAACGACTACTTCTCTTCGGTGTTTACTGAAGAGTGTGGTCCCATTCCCCAGCCGACGGATTCCTACTCGGGGGAAAAGCTGGAGGCAATGGACTTCACTGAAGGAGAAATAAAGAAAAGGATCGCTGACCTAAAGACGAATAAGTCCCCTGGACCGGACGGGTTTCTACCCAAGGTGTTGAAGGAAGTGTGCGATGAAGTATCACGACATCTGTGCGCTATCTTTAACATGTCAATCCGGACCGGATGCGTTCCTAGAGACTGGCGTGAGGCGGAGGTGACTCCGATCTTCAAGAAAGGAGACCGTAACCAACCGTCGAACTACCGACCTATCAGTCTGACTTCGATAGTCGGTAAACTCATGGAAAGCATCATGGTGGACAAAGTGACGTCGTATTTAGAGTCAAACCTGCTACTGAGGAGTTCCCAGCACGGCTTCCGAAGGCAACGGTCATGCCTGACGAACCTTGTAGAATTCTTCCACTTCGTTTTCAGCGAGCACGATCGGGACAAGGCGGTGGATGTGGTCTACCTAGACTTTCAGAAAGCCTTTGATAAGGTACCACACCGCCGCCTTCTCCGGAAAGTGCGAGCGCTTGGCATAGACGGAAAGGTAGCCGGCTGGATCGAGAACTGGCTAAGTGGCAGACGGCAACGGGTGGTGGTGAATGGACAGTCTTCTGAGTGGGTGCCCGTTACTAGCGTGGTGCCTCAAGGTTCTGTCCTGGGACCACTACTATTCATCATCTACGTCAACGACATGGACGGTGACATGGTTGCGAAGATTTCCAAATTTGCCGACGATACCAAGCTTGGTATGAACGTTGCAAAGGATGGAAATACTGCCCGCCTGCAGGAAGATCTTGGGAAGATTGGGGAGTGGTCGGACACGTGGCAAATGCCTTTTAACGTGGGGAAATGCAAAGTGATGCATATCGGCCACAGAAACCCCCAATCTCAGTATATCCTTAAGGGCACTGCTCTTGAATCGAGTGACACTGAGAAGGACTTGGGTGTAACAATCACTAGTGACCTCAAGTTCTCGAAACAGTGCATTGAGGCGGAGAAAAAGGCCCAAAGGATGCTAGGCTATATTAAGCGCCAGTTTGGTTATCGGAACCAGGAGATTGTACTGTGCCTGTACAACTCACTTGTCCGACCGCACCTGGAGTATGCCGTACAATTTTGGAGTCCTTCATTGCGAAAGGACATCGCGAGATTGGAACGCGTACAAGCCAGGGCAACCAAGCTGATTCCCTCTATCCGACATAAAAGTTATGAGGATAGACTAAGGGAGTTAGATATGTTCTCGCTGGAAACCCGTAGACTGCGTGGTCAGCTCATCGAAGTCTTCAAAATACTTCGAGGGTTCGACAATGTTGACTACCGGGATATTTTCACACTGAGTGAGAACAGAACGCGCAATCACGGCTTCAAACTTGAACTGAAGCGTTACAACCGCAATCTGTGTGGAAACTTTTTCACCTACAGTATCTGCGGTAAGTGGAACGCACTTCCAGTGGAAGTTGTCAACAGTGAATCTGTTGACCAGTTCAAGTCAAGACTAGACAAAGTCTTGAAAAGTGGCCGTTTATGGACGCAAAACAATTGAGCAGCCATGTGCCCGCTCAATTGCTAGTCCAAAGGTACCCTCTTTGAATGGACCGTAAGGTCTCCTAGGGTACTTACTTTCCTTGTTGTTACTCCTTGTTGTTACTCTCTCACAGATGGCGTCAGTGTCTGTGACTTCTGCGAACTCGAGAAGCGCCTGGGCGAGAGCATCGCTCAACTGAGAGAGGAGAACTCCCTCCTTAAAAGGGAAGTTCAACTCTTAAAAACAGAGAGATGCAGATGCTCAGGCGAGAAGGCTCCGGACGTCCAACAGCCGATTTCTTCTGCTGAAGGGCTTCCTCAACGAGCCAAAAAGAAGAAAAGAAAGAAGAAAGAAGAGAAATTAGAAATAGAAGAAGAGAAAGTAGAAAGAGAAGAAAAGAAACTGGAAACAGAAGAAGAGAAAGTAGAAGCAGAAGAAGAGAAACGGGAAACAGAAGAAGAGAAAGTAGAAGCAGAAGAAGAGAAACGGGAAACAAACGAAGAGATAGCAAAGGAAGTCAAGAAGAAGAATAAGAGGAAGAATAAGAAGAAGAAAAAAAAATAGAGATACAAGAGGAAAGCGGCAAGTCGCCTCCGAAAGGAAAGACTAAGTCGTCCGCAGTCAAATGTGCAAGAGTCACCCTTATTGGTGATTCTCAAGCACGGGGTCTGAAGCCCCTGCTAGCGGCCCGCCTTCGCACAAGCGTTAAGGTGAGCTGCATCCCAGGTTGTGGGAATATGCAGGTAAGAGCTGAGGCCGAGAAGTCTCAGATTTCAGAGACTTCAGTCGTTGCCCACAAAAACCCCCAATCTCAGTATATCCTTAAGGGCACTGCTATTGAATCCACCGACACTGAGAAGGACTTGGGTGTAACAATCACTAGTGACCTCAAGTTCTCGAAACAGTGCATTGAGGCGGAGAAAAAGGCCCAAAGGATGCTAGGCTATATTATGCGCCAGTTTGGTTATCGGAACCAGGAGATTGTACTGTGCCTGTACAACTCACTTGTCCGACCGCACCTGGAGTATGCCGTACAATTTTGGAGTCCTTCATTGCGAAAGGACATCGCGAGATTGGAACGCGTACAAGCCAGGGCAACCAAGCTGATTCCCTCTATCCGACATAAAAGTTATGAGGATAGACTAAGGGAGTTAGATCTGTTCTCACTGGAAACCCGTAGACGGCGTGGTCAGCTCATCGAAGTCTTCAAAATACTTCGAGGGTTCGACAATGTTGACTACCGGGATATTTTCACACTGAGTGAGAACAGAACGCGCAATCACGGCTTCAAACTTGAACTGAAGCGTTACAACCGCAATCTGTGTGGAAACTTTTTCACCTACAGTATCTGCGGTAAGTGGAACGCACTTCCAGTGGAAGTTGTCAACAGTGAATCTGTTGACCAGTTCAAGTCAAGACTAGACAAAGTCTTGAAAAGTGGCCGTTTATGGACGCAAAACAATTGAGCAGCCATGTGCCCGCTCAATTGCTAGTCCAAAGGTACCCTCTTTGAATGGACCGTAAGGTCTCCTAGGGTACTTACTTTCCTTGTTACTCCTTGTTACTCTCTCTCTCTCTCTCTCTCTCTCTCTCTCTCTCTCTTTCTTTGTGTATGTGTGTGCAGTGATTGTACACTACAAGCTAAGGTATAATACTGAATTTGATCATTATTTTTGATATTTACCTGTAATTTAGAGATGTATCTTATAAGTTACATTCTATCAAGACTGTTTAAAAAACTTTATATATATATATATATATATATATATATATATATATATATATATATATATATATATATATATATATATATATATATATATATCAAAGTAGCACGAGAGAATGATGAAAATGAATCCATTAAACCACATTGAAAGAGAAAACGGAATAATTTTTTCTTGCAGTAACATTTTGATTACCTTTTTTCGAAAAAATCCGTGCAGGGAAGCGATTCGAACCAGGCACACTAACGGCATACTTTTAACTGTGATCAAAGCGGTGCTCGCTGCCTCAGTGTGCCTGGTTCGAATCGCTTCCTTGCACGGATGTTTTCGAAAAGAGGTAATAAAAATATTACTGCAAGGAAAAATGATTCCGTTCTCTCTTTCAATGTGGTTTAATGGATTCATATATATATATATATATATATATATATATATATATATATATATATATATATATATATATATATATATTACCAATTCTTTCTGAATAGCAAAATACAGGTATGGCTTAAAAAAAATATATACATAAACTGCTCTAAAATTGGGGGGGATGCTTCCGTCCCCTAATGCCCCCTCCCTTCCATGAATTTACGCCTGACTCATATGCCTGAAGGGGGCTGATAACATAAGCCATGATATAGCCAGATTTGATAAAAATCATTCTTGTCATTGTCACTCAATTCACTATATTCAGCAAAACGCACTCGCAGTATGAAAAAGCGTAACTATATTCTCCAAGTCGATAAATCTGTCAATTTAACCACCAATTCGAACTTAATAACCTATTCAACAACATTTCCAGATCTGTCAAATTGTGTCATCAGATCAGTTAACTTCAAATTAGACGTCGCCATCACCACTGCCTAGATACTCTGTGGTATAAAAGATTTTAAAAAAAACCTCCGGTAACCTTACTTTATGTACGGTCCTTTAACCGCCATGCTCACAAACATCGCAACTAAACTATATACATAAAACCATACAACGACAAAACTAAACGACATAAATACAAATCACATACGCACAACAAAACCAAACTAAACAGCACTACCGACTAAGATGACTACTTATCACGACGCTATGTCGACGACTACCAGCCTACAAAATCAGGTAACGGCCCACCCGCACCACACCACAGTTACACTGAAAGCTACCTTACCACGAAGGTGATTAGGCAAGCTTTGAAACCTGGGTAAAGGATAACGATCTGGTTTCTTCGCAGCCTTAAGTGAGCGAAAATCAACTGCGAATCTATACTCACTAGAAATTTTCTTTGCAACAATATGAACTGCTGATGCCCACAGGAAATTTGGTGGCCAGACAACGCACTCTTTTAATTGGTCTTCAAATATTGTCTTCGGAACTTGTAAAATGTCTTTTGCAATGGGCCTGGGGCGCGCAAGAGTCAGTGGTGAGTTGCAAAATATTTAATCTTAGATTAGTAAACCTAAGATTAAATATTGCCTCATGTTTCCTTAAGATTCTACTTAGTTGGTGGAAGGTGAGATAAGTTATTTATCACTAGTGAAACCACCAGTGAATTTAGTCAGAGTACTTTTGAGACTAAACTGGTTTTGTTATGAATTATCACACCGCAAGTACAATCTAGCAATAATTAAAACTCCAATTTTTTTACATCAAATGCAATTTCATAGTCCGGGTGATCCAGTACTGCAAATGGTGGCTAAGTTTAGAGCTTGCATTCAATACATTTTAAGAGCTCAATATCTCTAGGATGATTAATCATCAACCACAATAGAATCCTGTCATTTTTGATAAGCTCCATCCATTTTGGGGACTAATTCCCGAAAAAGATATATTTAATGGTTTGTGAACCCAATTTTTTTTTTAATGGAAATAAATAAACGAAATCCAAGTTCAAATCCGATGGTGACATTTTTGTTTGTATTTAAAGAACACACGAAATAGCCAGAGACCCAAATAAATGAAATATAAAAAAAAATGAAAAATGAATTTTACTTAAGTTATTTGGGCAGATAAATGTCAATTGCGATCTCCCAAAGAAACTAAACCAGTTTTTTTTTCCGAAACATCAACCTCATGTGAAATTCTCTCGAACGGCGTTGTATATCGAGGAGCTTATCACAATGGTCACAGAGAATTGAAAATTTAGTTGATTTGTGCTCACCTAAAAATTGTATTACTTTTTCGCGGTCAGTAACTAACGCGGAAAACGTTAACGAATGCACAGTTCACACAATGAGGCCTAGATAAAGACTGAATCAACCAGGTTTGCCACAAGCAAATTTTAAAAAGAACCAAAATTTGGAGTTAAAAGGTACCAGAAAGAACCAAATCTAAATTTTACGAGGGATAATACAAGAATTCTCAAAAATTTGTCCTAAATTAGTGCAATAGAACCATTTATGTTTTAAATAACAAAACTATCATTATCCTAACAATAATTTAATTAAATGAATACATGATAAAATTGGCTTGATTTGGTTCTTTTTGCAGTAATTTGTTACCTTTGCTGTTTTAGACACCCCTAAAAGAACCAAATCTGGTACTTTAGTACCAGTTGTGGCAACCCTGGACTCAACCGACTGAAGATTTGTATAATGCTATATGGACGACAAAAACTAGTTTCCCCAAATATATAATATTTATTTTAAGATGTTAGGTAAATTCATAAAAAAAATGCAGAAAATAAACAATAAATACTAAAAAAAAAGAAGAAAAACATAGGTAAAAGAATAAATATCAATAACCTAAATAATCCTAAAAACGATTCTATCTTAAATAAACCTGCATGACAATATAAAAAATATGTGCAAAAATTATAGAATAGGAATTTTTTTTTTAAATTTAAAAAAAAACTGCAACGCAAAAAAAAATCAAAATTCAGATTGAATTACATGGTCACGCGTTCTCTTTTTGTATCATGGCTGTAGGAGCGACAAAAACTAAAATATATCTAATTATTTATTTTAAATAGTATATAATTCCCTGAGAAAAAAATACAGATTTGAAAAATTATAAAAACTTTAAAAAGAATGTAAGAAAAACATTGGTAAAAGAATAAATATAAAAAACTTAAGTGAACCTTAAAACGATTCTATCTGGAATAATTAGGCATATTGGTGTGGGCCTGCACCCCTACACCCCCCCTAAGACAGTTAGGTGAAACATATTGGAAAAGTGGACGAAACATTATGTGAACAAGGACAATCCGGGTGGGGAACGGACTGTAAGGTACACGATTTTTCTTAGCGATGTTTGCGTTTTGGGATCGCATCATATTGTATTATATATCATTTTGTGGGGGTTGCACCTAACATCCCCCGCTATTGTTAATAATCTATTAGTAATCGCTAACAAAATCGCACACCACTAATCTTAACAATTACCTTTCATTTATTTTTTTTGTACAGCGTTTTTTTCTGTGACACATAATTACAGGCCAGCAGCTATAATGAGTCTGGGAGTGAAGATGTTAGGCAGCATTTTGTCAAAGAAGCTGAAGGGCTGGGGACAACAGGAAAGATATATGAGGATGAACAAAATGGGATTTAACTCGTTGACGACAAGTTGGGCCATATGTGGTACACTGGTAGTCTCAAATAATTTATCTTTACCAGTTTTTTATGTCATTCTTTAAGCATTAACACATAAGGGCACTGTTAATAACATATAATACCTGTATAACTTACTCTTAGCTCTTTGGAAGCCCTCACAGTCAACGTATAAAGATAGAAGAAGAACTATGGACAATGTGTATCCTCCGAAGAGTGGCGGCTCGTGTATAGGCACTGCGGAACTGCAGCACCCTCTAATGCCACTCGATATTATCTATAACATTCAATATAATGAGTCCTTTTACCTAAAATTCTTTCTTTACACTTGTACATTATATCATCCCTGAGATTAATGCCCTTAGTCATCTCCTATGAAAAAAATGCAAAAATTCTTTTATAGAACTGTGCGCTCCACAGTTCCAGCGACGCGATGTTTGACTGTTGTACGCATGCTCACATATCCTAGATAGGAAGTTGCACGCTAGGGAAAGATAGAGTACTGTGGCTCACGCAATGCCAATCCTGGTGTGCTGGTGGAAGGCTATGTTTCATTTTTACTCCGCGTGTGTTGTGCGTGAAAACGTGTTGATATTCGTGAATGTGATAAAGTGTAGAATTTAATTCATATTTTTCGGTTCTTTTATTGAGCTGTTTAAATTCATTTTGGGAAATAATCTAGATGATGTTCTTAGTGAAATTACGAAACTGATAAAAATCCTCTTGACAATTCCTATGACTATATCAGAGGCAGAACGCTGCTTTTCAACGCTGAAAAGAATAAAAACTTCTCTGAGGAGCACTAGGAATTCTGAAAGACTAAACTTGTAATGCTTTCGATGCAGAAAAAGATCCTCAGTAATAATCCAGAGATCAAGGAGAAAATAATTAATCTTTTCGCGCAAATTAAAACAAGAAGAATGGATTTCGTTATTAAATGAATGGATCAACCTTGAATTGTAACAATTTAGGCTATTAGTAAGTGAAAAATGTTTGATTTTGTTCTGTTTAGGATTTTATTAAGTTTATTATAAATTTTCTCTTTATATGTCTATTTCCTTTGCCACAATATTAAACCAATGCCTAAATAAGGTATGCTGACTAAAAAGTCATGTGCTCTCACTTATTCTGATTTATGACCTTTAAAACTTTCAATAATTCTTGGATTAACTTGGAGAGGACCTAGGCAATTATATCATTCGAAAAAGAATGTAAAACAAATAAAGGTTTCAAATTTCATTAGAATCGGCCGAATAGTTATGATGTTATTGCCAAAACAAAATAATTTTTAGGGCTAACCTTGGGAGGACTTTGGCAATTATATCATTCGAAAAAGAATGTAAGACAACATAAGGCTTTCGAATTTCATTAGAATCAGCCAAATAGTGACAATGCTATTACAAAAAAAAAAAAAACTGTGACCGGCATAGTGAGATGTAGAGTCACCCGCGACTTGACTCGCATACGACTAATTTTAGCTACGCGCCGCCACTACCTCCAAAATATAATAGTAAGAGTGAAGTAGCAATGTGGAGGGATATTTGTTTTAAGCCATTAACGATTTTGAAATTTCAAGGACATAAACGTTCTTACTTCCTAAACTGATGTTCACCTATGTCATTTTCATTTTGCGAAAGTGTATTATTTTGCTCAATATTAATCTTCCTACACAATTAGCCGTATTTCCTTTAACTTTTGGCCAGACTAGTTAGCCAATAGTATCTTATGTTATATCTGCAGACGATCTGCATATGCGTCTTCTCACTGATTAGCCAATACCATGTTTCGATATATTGAGGACGGTTCGCACATGGCTGTCTCTTTGGTTGATATATGGGAATTTGGTGGTTATAAGTTACAATACCAAATATTATGTGAACTCTTTGAGCACGATATTCAGACCTTAGAAATATATAGGGGTCACAGTATAAGCCTGCGAGTATTAAATTCCTTACATGCCACAGGAATTATATATTTAAGCAAGATCGACATTTCTTTTACTGTAATATAATTGCAAATGATTCAAAAGGCAGTAAAACCAAAGGCAAATTTGGGGTTAGTGCTTTAAGGGCACGTGTCTTTATAATGCCCATATTTGACCACATTTGTTTATAAGCTGTATTCTGACAAAACTTTGTTTCAGCGAAAAGTTGAGGAAAATATCGTTAGGGTAAGGTTATTATTATTTTATGCACCACTTAAGCTCCCAAACAGGGTGAAGTTCGCAAATGGTAACTCCACAAAACAACCAAAGGCACTGAAGAGGAGTATTATTAGCATCAGAAATTACTAGAATACATAAAATTAAGACACAAGAATTCACTAAAATATAATCAAAATAATTATTTAAAATTAAACTAAAAAATATAAAGATCAAACTTTAGAAAACCTACGCCGTATTTCTAGTGTTATTAAAGTATTAATACTCTTTTTAGGCATTCCAGTCATCATATATGGTTGTATTTTGGCCCAGAAAGTACATATTTTTTATATACTAGGCATTGATGGGGTTAATATATGGGGGTGAGAAGGGTCTCACTTTCTTGTAGTTTGGTAGGCTAGATAGTCAGTGTGATCGTAGCTTCCTCAAGGTGAAAGGAAATTTCCAGCTGGATGTCAACTTCTTTATTTGGTGGGAGCGAAGACTTGTATTAAGAGTAATGTATAGGAAATAACTATAACTCTAACTGCAACTCTTACTCTAACTCTAACTGCCATCAGCGACAAAATGCTGCTCTATATATACTTTTCCTACTAAAACTTAAGTTATACAAAATGAACCAATCAGCGTTAAGCAGATTTTTAATAACAAATTTATGTTTAATTTATTATATCAGCTTTAAGACAAATTTTACGTTTTAAACATAGGCGCTGCAAAAATTGGCAAATCAGCGTTACGATAGATTTTAGGAACAATTTAGGTTCAACCACTTACAAACATCAGCGTCACTAAAATTGATTTTTCATATCTCCTGTTTCTGTCGACCTCACTGAGTCAAAAACGTTTACAGGGGGACTGATTGAAGATTCCTCTTGTTTCTCTCTTGAAGGTGGGCGAGGAGGTGGACAGGGTGTAATTAACACCATGCTTGCTGATGGGACAAGGGTGACAACGGACCAGTGAACACCCCAAAGGAGCCACCGGACCTTCGGGTCTCGCTTCGCCAAACTAATGCAGTGCGTCCTTCTAAGTCCCAAGTTTTCAATTTAATCATCGAACAACATGATATTGGTATAAAAAAGCTCATTGAACCGTTCGGCAACGGCTACGCAGCTATATGCCATAATCAAGCAGATTTAGAAAAACTCACCTCCAAGGCGGCATCAGAGCTGCTGGCTCAAATCGGACTCAAGCCGAAACCAGCCCCTTCAGTTATCGCAAGAAAGGCGCTGATATGTAAGCATATAAACTCCTGGGTAAGGGCTAGAACCGTTGAAGAAATCAGGACCGAAATCAAGAGAAATCATGCGTGGGCTAAGGTCGCAGAAGTCATAAAGTTCCGTGACCTAACGCACATCTTCAAAGTGGACTTCGAGGAAACAAAGATGGCGGAAAAGGCTAAAGCTCTTCAGTATGGTCATCTGGTATACGCAAATCTCTCATGAAAAGCACTTCCACCTGTTGACGTGCTTCGCCTGCTACAAAGTGGAGGACCACACCACTCGTAACTGCCCCGAAAAAGAGAAAACACTGCTCCGAATGCGGACAAGAAGGGATGCGTTGTGTCTCGCAGACTAAGATGCGCCTAAACTGCTCAGGGCCTCACAAGACCTTGAGCGTGCAGTGCGCTGTCCTCAGGGAATATCTCAACCGCAAAAAGACAGCCTACACTGTCTCTTCAAACATGACATACGCCAGTACAGCAAAGATTATACCTCTCCCGCCAGCCAACCAACCCCAGCCTCAAATAATCCTGCAGCTGTCAGATTCCCCCAACCAAACTGCTGGCGTTTATTCTACACACCCACGTTCCTAATTACGCAGCCTTCGGCTCATTCAATACGGAGCCTAACAAAATGCTGGAGGCAAACGGCATGGAGCCCCTAAAGTCCCCGCCAACCCTCCCTCCGACAAAGTTCTGGCCCTACGGAGCATAATTCTTAACCCATCTGCCGCTACAACGAATCAGGCTGGAGTAGCTGAGCCGGAGTGAATGGAAACTGCACCGGCGGAGGAAGAAATTGCCGCCGTCGGTTCCTCCTTAGAGCTGATCCGCCAAAAAACTATTCCGTTGACAACAGAAGAGTGTAAACCCGCACCAAAAGGCGACTCCAGACAATCATTAAAATCCAAGTCGCTCTATGCCAACCAGATCAACCTGGTCATTGCGGTCAACAAAAGTACGACACAATCAGGAAACTTCACCATTGAAGACATCACCACGGGTATACGTAGAGTATACTCCAAGTGGTTTTACGACTCCTCCAATGAGAAAGAAGAGGTTAGGACCACCCTGCTCGAAAAACGTGTAAAACTGTACGGCTCGACGATCAAATTCTACGTCCGAGTATGTACATAAACTTAGATCCGGGAAACAGTACAACCCTCCGAAGTACCAGAAGTCCCAAACCAAGCCCAGGAAATAACCATGGCCGCAATAAACAGACTGGCGATTCTTGCACACAATGTACAAGGCTGGGCAAACCACAAACACCAGCTGTACAACATATATAGAAAAAATGACCAGTATCTCCTACTTGTCTCCTAGACTGGAATTAAAGACGAAGCCCCCATTAAGATCTACGGTTACGACGTTATGAAAAAAACCCTGACTGGTGAAAGATTTGACGGTGCATCAATAGCAGTGCGATCTGGACTGAAGTTTGTCAAGGGGAGAGAAATGGACGAGTCGTTCCTGCATGTCACTCTAAAGACATACTTGGGGAAGATTGAAGTAGGATCAGGGTACCAGCCTCCAAGAAGTGGGTACCTTCCGATCCACGATGTGTTCACCCTGTTCGGGAAGGCCAACTTCGTTATCCTCGCCGGCGAACTTAACGCCAGATCAAGTATTGCTAACTACGCTCGAGCGGACGGTCGAGGTAGGAACCTCGATTTACTCCTACCCAAAGGCGCAGCTGAGAGAATTTGGCGGACTTCCCGACGTTTATGTATCCAGGGTCAGCGACTAAGCTGGACATCCTGCTTACAAACCCCAACTTCCCTTTCCATCACCATGTGCATTCTGGTCCCCGTACACCCAGCGGCCATATTCCTATGGTCATCACGATGGTCAGCGCTCCCATACCCATACCCTCGCCACTAGGAAAATCCTTTCGGCTACAAACTAGGGAGCCTACAGGAGGTCATTCCCGGGGGCAATTCCCGAGATGGGTGTTGCCACACAAGAACAAATTTCCGAGGAGTTGTCCAGGATCCTTGATGACTTTGCCACCGCGGACAACGTAATCCCGAACACAAGACGCAATATCCTAATACCGACTCGCTCAACACAGGAGAGGATCATCCTGCAGCAGCGATTCCAGACGATCTACAACGGCGTTCGGGCTGCTGGATACGCCTGCCCAATGAACTTTGCGCTAGTCCGGCACTTAAGACAACAAGTGAACAATGCGCTGCTGCATGAGATCAGGTCAGGGAGAAATGGGACCACATAATCCATAACCTAGACATCGATGACAACACCAAACGTTTTAGAACACCATCAGCAAGTTAAGAGAAAGACCAACTTCGAAGACTGACTCGCGCTAGTGCACCTGGACAAGTGCGCTAGGACTACATAAGAAAAAGTCGAGCTTTTTAGAGAGGTCTGGAGCGACGTTTTCCGCATCTCCGAAGAAAAGGAGGAAAATTTTGATCTGGGCTTCGAGGACAGAGTTCTTGAGCACATGGAAAGGCACTACAGGAGATTCACTCCGCATAGAACTGCAAACCTCAATAGGTTGCGGGAGTGCGCCCCAGTCAGAAGAGTTGGACTCTGCAATCTCTGGCCTTAAGCAAGAATCTCCAAGCGTAAGCCGAATAACAGTAAGGCACCTAAAAGAAACTCCGGTAGGGACAAAAACCAGGCTACTGAATCATTTCAACGCAGCACTATCGGCAGGATACTTCCCGGACGGCCTGAAGACATCCAAAATGATCTTTATTCCTAAACAAGAGAAGCCTAAAGATCAAGTGATGAACTTCAGGCCGATCTCACTTCTCGTCACACTCACTAAAGAACGACGAACAACATGGCTTCCGCAGAAAACGGAGCACGGAGACTACAATTGCTTTAGCATAGCAACATGCGGCCCAGGGGCTTTCTTCTGGCTCTATGATGGATGTAGTCTGCCAGGACGTGAATAAAGCCTTTGAGAAGGTATGGATCGATGGTCTCAAATATAAGATCTCGAGGTTCGGGTTATCCCATAAATTCGGGAGAATCCTATACAGTTACCTGACTAGTAGGAGAGCGGTGATACCATTCGGGGACCACTTCGGAGCCTCATTTGACCTGTTATCTGGAGTCCCCCAAGAAGGGTGTCTGAGTCCCACCCTCTTTACGATCTACACTAGGGATATTCCAAAACCTCTACCTCCCCGAACCCACAACGTACAGTACGCGGATGACCACCCAGATTGTGACTCGCCCTACCAGATCTGGAGTGATGTCGAGTGGGACTGAAGCACAAGCCCAGATAATCTCCCGGAACGAAGAGAAGTGGAAGATCCAGACGAACCAGAACAAATTTCGCTGCAGTCGTGATCAGAAAACGGAAGACGGAGCGCGAGAACTCAACAATAAATTATTCACCAAGCGCGAGTATCCTAGGTTCAGGATATCCAAACGCGGCATAGGAAGCTACATCAACTCGAAGGTTCAAGTTGCCAAACTTGAACTCAGCAAACTCCACTGATTTTGCAATCTTAGTATACAAAACAAAAAGAAATTATATACATCCCTAGTGAGAACGAAGCTGCTGTACCCAGCAGTCCCACTCAACACAGCTTCAAGGACCAGGATGATTCAAATGCAGAGGGTACAAAATCGGGCTCTACGTTTCATACTAAACGTGAACTTGGACGATTTCATCACGTTGAGGGAGCATCATCGCAGAACCGGGTTGGAGACGGTGAATGCATTCCTGTATTCACGCAGCACCGCCATCTGGGACAGCCTGGAGGCTACTCTCCCACTAGGCACTGTAGACATGTTCAGGCTACAGGACCGGGAGAGATACAAGTTTTACATGCCTCCCTCCAAAACCGTAGCCATACTGGACATCTACAGGTGACCCTACGTCCTAACTCGCATACTGACTATAAACTGATTTCTCTAAGTGTACTATCATAATCGTAAATCAAAATCTAACCGAAAGTGCCTCTAATGTACCAATTAAACCTGGTTTTAAAATTTCTGACTCTGGAAACTATAATTATCATGTTTTTGTAATTTAACTACTATTCACCTTTATTATTGTGACTAAACTGGATGCCTTGTTCTATTCTAGTTGTATATAATCTTTTACTTTTTTGCGCCCGTAAGTATTTTTCCTTCTAGATCCAAATGTTAGTTTGTAGTAGAGTGTAAATTGTTAACGAAAAACTGAGATGGCCCGATCCCCGTGCAAACTTTCTACCTCCACCTGTATTTAAATTTCTTCACCTTTTCTCTCTTCCCTTGTCCCCCAATCCACGTAAGTGGATTAGGGGACAGGGGGACATGAATAAATAAATAAAAATATCATCTTTCCGTATTGACTGCATTGAAGAAACAACGCCAATTCAGAGGAAAGTTGCCATTTGATAAATAAGGTACAGGAAAGGGAAAGCGATTTTAAAAACATGAAATCTTTTTCACTTTTCCCAATGGGGAATTAAAAGAGAATAATACATTTGGAGCATGTGAATTGGCGACGCATCAACATTTTCGTTATTTATTATTCGACTCCTCGAAACTCTTGTACGAACTGTGATCACTGCTAACCAAGAAAGACAATATTACAATTATTATTAGTAAGGAAAGAGATGTTACAATTCTATTCGTTAAGAAAGAGACAATACTATAATTTACTCTAAGAGTCAATAATTAAATAAGGATTTGATATCTCATTGCTTCCTCCACAACACATTGATTTACCATTTTATGGAATGTTATTTTGGTTTACTGTAAACCAATTATAGAATTTTATAAGACTTGAAAATGCTCATCTTTGAGGTTGTGTTTGAGGCAGATACGATTCTATAATGTGGTTCCAGCACCACAAATATTGATATTAAAATAAGTCAGGGGGAAACTTCAGGAAACCTACACCGTGTTTTTTCTTAGTAAAAACACTACTAATGGTGTTTTTAGGCATTCTAGTCGTCATTTACGGCTTCGGTTAGGCGCGGAAAGCACTTATTTTTAAAATATTAGCACTCTGAGTACGTCTCTATTTGCAGTGCTACTATATTACTAATAACTACTTTCTGCGGGAAAGGTAACCCGTAAATGATGACTAAAATGCCTAAAAACACCATAAGTACTGTTTTTACGTACTTATTATTTATTTTTAGATTATTCGTATATGCGTTTGGTTACTGGAAGCTATTATCGACAAGTAGTACTTTGGAGGAGGGGAGTTACCTGACTTATGGGTGATATAGGTTACCAGTTTGTGGGGGCGTGGTCAGTAATTATAAGGGGATGTATTGAAGGGTCCTCGTTGCTATTGCGCTCGATGAGTAACGAGGACTTTAAGGAGTGGGCCTACTTTATGCCTCTGTTGAATTTTTTCTAACTCCTTATATAATTTCTCGCGAGGGTTATGCGTTAAGCTGGGCTTACCGAAGGTGGCTCGATAATCGGGGTAAGTAAAGGACTTCAAAAGGACGCAGCAAAGAAAATATAACTTTATTCTTGAATTGGCCTACTAAAAGGGGCAAACGGAAAGGTCTCGAGTTCTTTACGGTCAATGCGTAGGCTTTCTATTGTACGCGAAGTATCGAGTCTAAAGGCGGCAGGACTTAGGCGAATAAACGGGATTCCGTAACACTATTAAGGGAATTAATGAGTAATGAGAGTCTGTCTCTCCATATATATATATATATATATATATATATATATATATATATATATATATATATATATATATATATATATATATATATATATATATATATATATATATATATGTGTGTGTGTGTGTGTGTGTGTGTGTGTGTGGTCTCCAAGAAGCGTGACCTTGACTTGTCCGTGGGGCAGATCTAGTGATCTAGTTTGTTCGTTATTTCCACCCCTTGGGCGGAGTTTCCGACAGCTTTGTGTACCTGTTGTGCGTATATATTTCCCATAGATTTATCTTTATTATAGGGAATCGCTTGTTGCAGATCTCTGTGAAATTTCTCTGGTCAAAGCCTGTATTTGTCCAGCTGCTGATAAATATTCCCAACACGGGTATGGTTGTTTGTGCGCGATCATCGTATTTGTTCAGGTGGTCACCTTTGATAGCTGTATATGTACGTGTGTATATTATATGGTTAATAATGAGATTTATTTTCGGTTAATGCATCAGCCTAAATAGCGTTTCGAAAAATAATACCATAAATTGTTTTGATGAGAGTTCGTCTGCTAGTTTTTAGGCTTAAGACGAAAGCAAAATAAATTTTAAAATAATGAACTGGGTTTTAAGAAAAACAATTAAATATATTTATAGAATCAACGAATGTACAATGAGATAAGTTGCATTAGGTATACAATGTAAGATATGGTAAAATATGATTTACAGTAACAAGATGTAAAGAGAAATGAAGTACGTGAAATAAATATGAAATAATATGGTGAAATAATATGGTGACTATGATGGACTGAATTGGGGTTGCAAATACGAGAAGTAAATAGAATTAGGACCTAGCAGAGAATTGCGAGAGGATGGGAATTAAACTAAGTATGATTTGTTTGGAGGTAAACGACTAATTGAAGAAGGAATGATTACCGGCCTTTATGCGGAGAATGGCGAGAGTCGAATGGGAGAGAATAGTGTCCCAGAAGGTCGAGCTGAAAGCGTGTGTTTGTTTGATTATGTGTGAAATTTTAAGAGATTTTATTTGAAACAGTAGAACGTTAAATGAATTGACAAGTAAGATAAATAATAAATTAATTATTAAGTTGTACATAAAATATGATTTAATTTACAAAAGTTAAGTAAAATACTTGAACGATTTAATTGAATAAAGTAAAAGAATTGCATGATATGAATTTGACATAATAATTGATGTATATTTAAGTTTCCTAGGAGGTTTTTATTATAGGAATGCCCAGAGGGCATTGCTATAGTGTGTTTCCACGCGACTCTAACAACCGCTTGCCTCACATCTATTTGTACAATTTGACATATATTTGTTTTTGTTTTTTTCTACTTCTCTTAGATTATTTATTTATTACACTTGACATATTAATTCTTTAATTTACAAACACAGTATTTTTTAGGATTTGATCAATCCACCGAGCGTCCTTTTGTGGAGTTCTTCGCTGGGCCTATTAAATCCTGCATTTTGGGTGCCACAGGCATACCTATTTTATAAAATGAGCCCTACAGGACTCTCCTGATATTAAAAGATTTACTAAAAAATTACGCATTATAAATACATATGTTAGATACATATTAAATACGTACTTCAGACAGACCTAATGTCTAACAGCAATTTTAACACTCATATAAGACATTGGTATTCCCAAGTACATACATATGTACTTAACAAAACGGGCCTATTCATTATGCCATGTTCTGCCATATGATGCACAACATATATTTTTATCTTACAATTGGGTCTCATTCTCTTTTCTATTACTATACAAAACTATAGTTTTAACACACAAGAGAGCTATAGAGTAATGAGGCGTGTTTATATTTAGGTCTCTTCCTTTTTCATTATATACGCTGCTGCAATATAATGACTACAGTAGGATTCAAAAATATAGGAACGACAGGTTTCTGGCAAACGTGATTCATCTCTCGGAGCGCGCGATCTAGTTTTCCGAAATTCTCTCCGGTTCATGTGGAGGCATCTCGTCAACTTCCTTTGGCATCATTGTCTTTTGTCCCATGCACTCCAAAAGGTGAAGTGCAACCAGCCCTCCTCCCGTTCTCTGCATGAGTCTTCGGGCGCAGGAATGCCACAAGAAAATTTTAAAAAGAACCAAAATTGGGAGTTAAAAGGTACCAGAAAGTACCGAATGTAAATTTTACGAGGGATAATACAAGAATTCTCAAGAATTTGTCCTAAATTAGTGCAATAGAACCATTTATGCTTTAAATAACGAGACATTCATCATACCTAACAATAATTTAATTAAATGAATACATGATAAAATTGGCTTGATTTGGTTCTTTTTGTAGTAATTTGGTACTTTTGCTGTTTTAAACACCCCTACAAATTACAAATTACAAATTAGGTTAAAGTGGTGAAATTGTGTGGTAGGTATATACAGGTGTGAATATGTTTCCTAGTTTGCCCTGGTGTTAGGGCATCACTAGCATTCATCTTGTTTTGTTTAAAAATTAAAAAATTCCTCCGTCAAAAAGTAGCTGACTGTCTTTGACAGCCAGTTTCCTCCGTTATAATAAATATATATATTTATTTCTGTAATAGGTATTTCCTCCTTCGAAGCATTCAAGCCTTTCAAGGTTGTTTTTCAGGCTGAATGAATCTCAATTTTGAGTTCTCAGTAATCTATTTAATTTGGGCATTTCGCCTCTTTTCATCGTTTGAATTTTGAATTTTGTTGACTTTGTTTGTTATCTTTTTATCAAATGGGTATTGAGAATTGGGCACTTCCCCTCTTTTTATTCTTAAATTTTGATTATTAAGATTGGGCACTTCGCCTCTTTTATATTTAAATTTAGTTTTAATTTTTTAATTCTTACTATGTTTATATGGGGGGGGAGGGGACTTTAATGTGGGCACTTCGCCTCTTTTTTCAAACGTTATTTAAAGTTGTTGATTGGTTGGACTAATTTGTCAAACTTTTGAGTTTTAAAATCATAATTCTTTAGAGTAGTGGACTAACCCTACGTAAACATAGGTAGTACCACTTCTCTCGCGCAGGTTCTACTACTTGGAAACAGAGCAGTTCTACCTATAGCGCGTCTCCGGTTTGCTCGAATATTAAAATTCAGGTTCATGTTCGGGAGTATATTTTGGTCTATCTTGTCCCATGTCTTTCTTCCTAGCCTTTGGATCTCCGTATTGATCGGCTTTAGACCGATTCTTTGGTGAAGAATCGATTGCCGAGTACAGTCGATCCTTCGCGTGCCTGTAATCAGCAGCGTGGCTTTATTCTGCACTCTCTGCATCGTTCTGAGAGAGGTACAGCTTGCCATCTGCGTGATCACGGCCGGGTACACCAGGACTGGGCGTACCAAGGCCATGTACAGTTTTTTGATGTTAGGCACGCTGAGGCCTCGGAAACGGTAAAGTTTCTTCAGCTCTCGTTTGGCTAGGGAGACTCTGGTATTCATGTGCGTCTTATATCCCGATTTGAAGAGTCGTAAGCCCAGGACATTACCCTCGTTGGAGTACGGATAGTTCTCGTTATTGACGACGACGTCATCAACTTTCCGGCGGTTCATTGGAATGATCGTGAACTTCTGGCGGTTGGTCTTAATTTTCCACTTTCTTTCATATCTATTGATATTTTCAATTTCGACAGCTGTCGCCCTCGCCTGGCTTCCAGAGTTCCTGAATGGACTCAGGACGATTTGGGTGATGTCGTCTGCATATTGCAGAAACATCGAATCGTACCTCACTGGAGCAGGCAGGTCTATTGTGTACACGAGGTACAGCAGAGGGCTGAGACAGCTGCCTTGTGGAACTCCCGCCTCGAGTTCGAATTCGGGTCCTTTGCAGCCCTCGATTGAAATTCGGGCTCTCCTATCGGAGATATAGTTGCAAAGGATCCTTTCCAGGAATGGGTTAAGCTGGAGGTTGAGGATCTTGTACTGTAATCCTCTCAGCCAAACCTTGTCGAAGGCCTTCTTTACATCACGCAGCACCACGTCTACGTACCGCCTCTCAGCTTTACTGCAAGCGAGTTTCTCCGCTAGAAGGGCGAGGGCTGTTTCCGTTCCTCGTCCCTTGCGGAACCCGTGCTGCTGAGGGTTGTGGGCTCCCAGCTCGGCAAGTTGTTCTTGAAGCCTGTCAGCTAGGAGTCTCTCGTAGACTTTTGCAATGAACTCCAGCAGGGCGATTGGCCTGTAGTTTACCAGTTGATCAGGGGGTTTACCTCCCTTGGGTATGAAGATCATCTTCGCAATCTTGAGACCTTCCGGGAAGTAGCCCGTGTTCAGGGAAGCGTTGTAAATATTAACGATACCCTGAATGATCTGCTGTGGGGCGTTAACCAAGTTGTTTCTGTTGATACCCGTCCAGCCTGGTGCCTTTTGTCGAAAGACTTTTACAGTGGCCATGACGTCCTTTGATGTTATGGGGCGTCCATGGCCCGCCATCTCCCTGCCTTCGTTGACTTGCTGTAGTGGGTGCGTGCGATGTATTTCCTGATTTAGTTGTTCAATCAGTTGGCCTTCGAATTCCTGGTCGAACTCAGCGTTTTCCTCGGGGGTAATCCTGAAAACGCTTTTCCAGAAGTTCCTGAACATATCCTCGAGAACCACCGGGTTCTCTAAGTAGTCTCCGTTCTCCTTTATCCGAGCCTTGGGTCTTGGAGTAAGTCCCTTTAAGTTCCTGACTTGGTGCCAGAACTTAGCCGGGCTAAGCTCGCTGTCGACTCTGGCTATCAAGTTGTTCCATATCTCCTCCTGCTGGAGGTTGATGGCCTCTCTAAGCTCTGAGCTTAGGCGTCGAAGCAGCAAGCTCCTTTCCCGGCTGGGACCCTCCCGTCGTACTTCTTCGTACACTTCCCTGTGAACGCGAGCGATATCTCTCATCTCCTCTGTCCATCTGGGCTAAGGAGGTGTTTTATACCCTGTTACGGGTATGCTCTCGCGGTCCGCGTTTAGTATGGACGTTGTTATCCTCTCCAACTCCCTGTCAATCTCCTCTAACGACGCCGTGCTGAGGTCAGCTGGCGCATAGTCACTGAGTCGCTGCTTGTAGCGATCCCAGTTGGCCATGGCGTAGTTTTTCCGGAGAGGGGCTGGGAGCTGGATTGGTGCGAGAGATACTGTTGTGAGAATCGCTATGTGATCACTAGGGACTGCTGAGCCTGGCTCACTATGGTAGTTGAAAGGGAAGCCTTCACTTGTTAAGATTATGTCAGGCTTAGTTGCTGATCTGGAAGTGATATAGGTCGGAAAATCCGGCCCTATCCTTTGAATGTTCTTTCTTCCCATAATCAAATCCAAGTTTCGGCTTCTATCGTTGGTGCTACCATAGCCCGTCGCACGGCATCTGGCATTGAGGTCTCCCCCTAAGAATGCCATTCTGCGGTGCCCGAACAGTGTGTAAAAGTTACACAACGGGAGATATGCTCGTCGAGGGGGTTGATATGCTGCCGCTATCACGAGGTCTCCTACCAGGGTGTGTACTTCGATTGCCACAAAGGACTCATCGAGTTCTGGTAGTTGTTTAAATGAGATGTTCCTCTTAACAGCTATTGCAGCACCATCAAACCTTTCCTGGGAATGGTTCTTCATGACTACTCTGTAGCCCGGTATTTTAATGCGACCAGCTGTAGTGTCGATACCGTGCTCTGTAATGAGAATGATGTCGGGATCAAGCACACGGAATATGTTACCATATGCCGTGGCCTTCTCCTCCCATCCATTCACGTTGAGTGTCAGAATCCTCATTCTGTTGCTTACTCTCTCCATTTTCAGTCACCTAGTGTTTTTGGGTGACGTTCTTCTTCCTCCCATTCTTCTTCTTTCTGAATTCAGCGTTAGAGAGTTGCTCGCATGTGTTATGATGAAGGATAACATTCTGTGCGAGCAGGGCCTCTTCCACTGTTCCAGGGTCTACCTCAGAGTCGTATTCCCATTTATAGATCTTCGCTTTAATGCCTTGGAAGATACGACTGGGTTCCATTTCCTCTGGGAAGGGGAATTGATCGCAGGCGTATACTCTCAGGTTGATGTAATTTGCCCGCAATCTCTTCGCTCTCTTCTTTTTTCCCTTCTTTTCCTGGGGTTTAGTTGCTTTCGCGTCCGAGTAGTCCGAAGACTCCGATGAGCTGCTCGTTTCCGAGTTCGAGTGTTTCGCCGTGCTTGTCTTGATTTGGGTGGGAGCAGGAGTTTTCGCTTCGACTGCTTCATTAATCGGTTTTTTGGATGGCTGTTTGCAAGCGTTAGCTTGCTCCGCAGTCTGCTGGGCCTTTGGGGTCATCTGCAAATGCAGTACATCCCCAGAAGGGGGGTTATCCGGGAACCACATTTGTTCCATCCCGTTTTTGGCCAGCATCTGGTTCAACACAGTGGCGAATGTGCCCGGGCGAGCCAGATTCATGACGTGCTCATGAAGTATGCACGCCATGATTTTCGTCGATCCCTCGTTCTCAATTTTGAGGTACGTTTTTCTGGCATCCACCTCTGAGATGGCTGCCTTTGCTGCCTGGGCGTAGGACGTGTTCGCCCTGTGCGTAACTTCATTCTTTTTTGCCTCCTGCTTTTTTCTCATTACGTCCTTTTTTGCAGGGCATGACATGGCCATTGTTCGGTGACCCTGCCCGCAACTCACGCATTTATCCGTGGTTCTGACGCAATTGCGCCAATTGTGGCCAAGCTGGCTGCATTTGGAGCAAGTTTCTTGTAAGTCCTTGGTGGCGTGGGTCTCCATCTTGTAGCACTTGAAACAGTACTGGACCGGGGTGAACTCTCCCTTTTCCACCTGCTCACCGCTAATTTTGGCGTTGAACATCAGTAGACCATGTTCTTTCGCCTTCTGTGCCATGGTAGTCTCCGAGAAGACCACCTTGAACACGTGCGTGTAATCGCTGCCGTCCCTCCTATTTTTAAATTTTATTATTTCGGCTACCTTAGCCCAGGCCTGCCGTAGCTCTATCTCGTCTTTCATTTCTCCCGCGGTATGCTGCCCAATCCTACGGGTCGATCCGGCGGCATATTACGCTTCTGTGCGCCAGGATCTGGGGTGGCACTGTTGGCTGCAGTCCTATGGCTCGAAGGGCTTCGACTGCCTTTTCCTTGGATATGTCTTCGATATCCTTCTCTGTTTCGCATATCGCGATGTAGCCCGACGATATATCCAGGAGCCTCACCATGGCAATTCCCAGTTTGCCGTACACGGCCTCGAAAGTGGATTCCCTGCTGGGCTTGGATTGCCCGTCGACAACCCGCAGAGGAATCCGGGTCGTGTGGTCTTGGGCCATCTCTTCTTGAGAGTGGCCCCTCAGCGCTGTTTATTGGTTGTAACAGATACTCTCGTTGTGGGGAATTTGCTGTTGTTCAATACGATGCACCTCTTCTTCTTCGTGGTCTTCTGTATAGGGTTATTTGGAGACTCCTTCTACCTCGTCTCTAAGCTTACGTGAACTGAACTGCCAAATGGGGGGGGGATGAATGATGGAGGGTGGACTCGGGCGAGGCCCCTCAGATGGGTGATGAATGGCGGACTTGATGATGGGCGGTGATAGAATCAACTACCACCACCCGGGGTGCCGCCCCATCTGGGGTTTGGATATCGATGCTGTTTCCAACTTACACAGGGACGGTTGTGTGTCCCCCTGTGGTCTTGGCCGGAAGCTACCCTTAGAGATTAGAGCGAACTCTTCCCCAAAGCTTTCAGCATTACCTCGTAACCGGGCGATCTCTCCCGTAGAGTTCCACAGTGGGCTAATCCTCAAACCTGCTTTCCTTTACATCCCCAATTATGTCTATCAAAGTGGACCGACATAGTTGTGGCGAGACTAGATGAGTGGCAGATCAGTTCATTTCAGCTTCGCGACTCCGTAGAGGGAGGGGGGGGTAGCACGACATCAAGTCGTCTTGGTGCCGATTCAAAATTCTATAATGAATTCTCCCCGTACGGTTGATGAGGCAAAAAAACTGGGCGTTTTGAGCCTCCCTTGCCTCAACCGTTTCCTCCTTTATCTAAAGTGAGATCTCTTCAGCGTCGATTTTTTATATGAAATTCTGCTGCCTTCAGACACCTCTAAAAGAACCAAATCTGGTACTTTAGTACCAGTTGTGGCAACCCTGCTCGGGCGTTGCTGACTATCCGGCACGTTATCACTATACGAGAGAGGAAGCTTTGCCGGTCTTAGTCTGTCCACTGAGACAGTGCCCCTCTTGCCATCAGGGCCAGCATATGGCGCTTCCAGTGGTTTGCGAACGCCATCTATTTGGACCCCAACATGAGTTGCCTAACGAAGATCTTTGGGTATGAAAAGCTTGGGCACCAAGTGCAAATGCCCCAGGGATGCCTGTGTGAAATCGACTTGTGCCATGGTTGA
Source organism: Ceratothoa steindachneri (assembly GCA_963969495.1). Lineage (NCBI taxonomy): Eukaryota > Metazoa > Arthropoda > Malacostraca > Isopoda > Cymothoidae > Ceratothoa > Ceratothoa steindachneri. Next base: position 132,741,952 of record OZ018327.1, read on the forward strand.
GGCTAATTCTTTAATAAACCTCGAATCAGTCTTCGATAACGATGACGAACTAAGGATCTCAAGCACAAAAGTGTAGTTACCGTTACTGCCATGGAAGGCGAAAATCCCGCGTTATTAGGCAAGGAGCGAATGCCCCAAAGGATAATTGGAAGTGCTATCAGCCAGCCTTGTCGACGGGTCATTAATAGAACACTTCAAAGTCCTCTGTGCCCTTTCCACCATCCGGTTCGTCAGGGCCGGCCCCAACCATAAAAGAACTAAGCGGTCGCTTAGGGCCCCCATGAGCGCTTGAAATGTCAAGACGTCATGATAAAACATTTTTAACTAAAAGAAAAACAATGAGTAGTAATATAAATAAAATAGTATTACAGGTATTACAGAAAAATCGATTTTTATATCATTTGCATAGTTGTTACAATAATAGGTTAATCCTGCTGCTGACTGCTGACTGCTGACTGCTGCCACTGTGCAACCAGATGCAACATCATTTGAGTGGTTGACGTTTAATGTCAGAAGTCAGATAGGTGGACAAGTCCGCTGTAAAGCCGTCTCAAACAAGAAGTTATGCGTCTGGAGCAGAGAAGAGCATGAAGAAGAAAGTAAAGGAATAAAAAAAATGCAGTGTCTTCTCTGCTGGTGTTTTCTGTTATGTTACTTACAAATAGTCCAACTAATATAACACATTTATACATCACTCTGAATATTTAATAGTGCAATAGCCAGAATGACAGCAGGATGTAAACCAAATACGAATAATGCAGATGATAGTGGATGTGTTACACTGACAGTGTGGTTGTGGCGGGGGGGGGGAATGAAATTCTGCTTAGGGCCCTATAAAGGCTTGGACCGGCCTTGCCGTTCGTGGACGATCGGTACGCCGTGGTGCGGAGACGATGAAAAATAACGAGGGTAGGCAGTTCCGTGAATAACTCATTTTCGAATTGGGTGCCTCTGTCTGTCGCTACGTAAAGTGGGACTCCAAATCTGGAAATCCACCCTTCTAGAAAAGCCAACGCGACCGTTGCAGCACTTATGTCTGAAATCGGTAACGCTTCGATCCATTTCGTAGCTCGGTCGATGCATGATAGTAAATACCGATTGTGCGAGGGGTAGGGGTGTCCAGGTAGTGTACACGAGGGAAGTAGTCCAACTATATCAATATGCCCTGTTTCTAACCTTGAAGATGGAATATCAATGGACAGGGTCGGGGATTTCGTGTGGCGCCTGGTCTTGGAAGATTGACCGCACTTCCATCGTATCTGTAAGTCTTCCCTCGGTTTCCTCCACAAGTTCTCACTTGTTCGATCTTATTTTGATCGACGAAGCCTTGAGACTGCTATTCATGCTTTCGTCACCTCACGCTTAGACTACTGCAATTCTCTTCTAATGAATCTTCCTTCTTCGTCACTTCGCCCCCTACAACTAGTTCAAAACTATGCTGCCCGGCAACTCCTTCGCTGCATCTGTTACAGGAACTACACTGGTTACCTATTCGCTTCCGTACCCACTATAAAAGTTTTCTTATCACCTACAAGGACTTAATCTTGAGGCTCCATCTTATCTCTCGTCTGCCCTCTCCCGTCGTCAAACTCCTCGGGAACTCTAGTCTAACCTCGCTTCCCTCCTGAACACTCCTCGTTCTGTCATCTGCTCGATGGGTGACCGTTCCTTCTCAGATTGTGATCCTAGACTCTGAAATGTTCTTCCTGCCGAAGTCTGATCCTCTTCCTCCCTTGCTACTTTTAAACGTCTCCTGAAAACTCATCTCTTCAGAATTGCCTTATCTGCCCTATAAACTTTCTCTACACTCGCTATACAAGCTGCGCTCTGTGAGGGCGCATTATAATTACCTATTTTTATTATTATTGTCCGATTCAAGAGCAGTGCCCTTAAGGATATACTGAGATTGGGGGTTTCTGTGGCCGATATGCATCACTTTGCATTTGCCCACGTTAAAAGGCATTTGCCACATGTCCGACCACTCCCCAATCTTCCCAAGATCTTCCTGCAGGCGGACAGTATTTCCATCCTTTGCAACGTTCATACCAAGCTTGGTATCGTCGGCAAATTTGGAAATCTTGGCAACCATGTCACCGTCCATGTCGTTGACGTAGATGATGAATAGTAGTGGTCCCAGGACAGAACCTTGAGGCAACCCGCTAGTAACGGGCACCCACTCAGAAGACTGTCCATTTACCACCACCCGTTGCCGTCTGCCACTTAGCCAGTTCTCGATCCAGCCGGCTACCTTTCTGTCAATGCCAAGCGCTCGCACTTTCCGGAGAAGGCGGCGGTGTGGTACCTTATCAAAGGCTTTCTGAAAGTCTAGGTAGACCACATCCACCGCCTTGTCCCGATCGTGCTCACTGAAAACGAAGTGGAAGAATTCTACAAGGTTCGTCAGGCATGAACGTTGCCTTCGGAAGCCGTGCTGGGAACTCCTCAGTAGCAGGTTTGACTCTAAATACGACGTCACTTTGTCCACCATGATGCTTTCCATGAGTTTACCGACTATCGAAGTGAGACTGATAGGTCGGTAGTTCGACGGTTAGTTACGGTCTCCTTTCTTGAAGATAGGAGTCACCTCCGCCTCACGCCAGTCTCTAGGAACGCATTTGGTCCGGATTGACATGTTAAAGATAGCGCACAGATGTCGTGATACTTCATCGCACACTTCCTTCAACACTTTAGGTAGAAACCCGTCCGGTCCAGGGGACTTATTCATATTTAGGTCAGCGATCCTTTTCTTTATTTCTCCTTCGGTGAAGTCCATTGCCTCCAGCTTTTCCCCCGAGTAGGAATCCGTCGGCTGGGGAATGGGACCACACTCTTCAGTAAACACTGAAGAGAAGTAGTCGTTGAGAAGGTTGGCATTTTCTGCATCTGAATGCTTTAATGTCCCCTCCTCATTCCTCAAAGGGCCAATCGTTCGACGGATTGGTTTACGGCTGTTCACATATCCAAAAAACTCCTTGGGATTCTCTTTACAGAGTCTCGCCACTCGGAGTTCCTCAGACCGCTTAGCCGCCCTTATGCTGGACTTCACTCTCCTGGCTAGCCTCCGGTACTCGTCAAAGTCACCCGAGATCTTCGATTGCCGGTACACATTTCTCTTCTCCCTAAGGAGTTGGCCGATTTCTCGATTAAACCACTTTGGTTGAACAGAAGACCGACGGGGGCATTTCAGAGGGATAAAACGCGATTGAAGACTCATGAATGTGGTTTTGAAACTGTTCCAAGAGTCTTCAACAGCATCGCACTCCTCTAGCCTCGCGTCAGTCAGTCCCGCGCGTAGACCTGCAAAGTCTGCTCTTCTCAAATCCAGTTTCCTTGATTTACTAGTTGCAGGCTCTGCCTTGGGGACTTTGACTACAAATCTAATTAGTCGGTGGTCACTGCCACCGAGCTCTTCGCCAACAGAGAGGTCCTCAACGATGTCATCCTCAGAGGTGAAAACCAAGTCGAGGATATTGTCTCCTCTCGTTGGCTCTCTCACCCATTGAGTGAGGAACTCGTTGTTCGTGAACTCCAGGAGTAGTGCGTTCTCGCCACAGGGTTCTCTGGTTTTCCAGTCAACTTGTGTGTTGAAATCACCCATGACGATTCACACTCTGTCTTTCACAAGTTCTCCTAGTAGCTGGTACAGATCTCTGTCCTTTTCAACGAGTTGGGCAGGAGGTCTATAAAGCACCAGGGTCCTGTATTTGGCAGCACCTATCTCTAGGTCAACACCTAGTAGTTCATGGTCGGATACGATGTTGCAATCCGTCGAGTTGAGAGTATCCTTGACATACAACATCACACCGCCACCCTCTCTGTCTGGCCTATCTTTCAAGAAGAGCTGGTAACCGGGAATCGTGAATTCAACTTCAAAATCTCGGCTTGAGGTTTTTATCCACGACTCCGTTATGGCCACCATTTCCGGTTCTTCTGTTGCTACGAGGCCACGAAGTTCTAGAAACTTGTTTCTGATAGACCTCGCATTAAACAGAAGAACTTTTGGGGAGTCCCCGACTGTAGGACTCCCTACGCTCTTCCGTTTCCCGCTTTCTTTCTCTGTTGCGGGATCACTCCACTCTTTGTGACTTCAGAAAAGGTCGTTCCTGGAGTAACACGGGTGTACTGGCGTACGTCCTCCTTTACTCGGGGTCTGACACTTCTTTGGGTCCGCTCCACAACATCCTGGATCATGTTTGCGAGTGCAGCTTTCCCTTTAAAGGAAAGATGCACTCTGTCCCTTTTGTACAGGTCATTTCTCCCGTAAAAGGTGCGGTAGGGGTCTATAAAAAAGACTCCTTCCGTCGCACAAAGATCTCCCAGGCGTTGGTTTATGGAGACGTTCCTCGCGTGAGCATTGCGGGATGGACCTCGTCTTGGGAGTATCCCGACCACGACACGTCTGCGGGTTTTTAGCCCACAGTCGTCAACTCCTCCCATAACCGTGGTCAGGATCTTCCCGCTGGCGCCTACATTGCCTTCTCGTAGGTAGAGATCGTTGCCACTTGCCATGAGGGCAACTACTGAGTTCTCAGAGATCTGAGATTTCTCAGCCTCCACCCTTATTTCTCCGTTCCCCTTTCCTGGAAGGAAGCTTACCTTCACACTGGTGCGAAGGCGGGCTGCTAGCAAGGGTTGTAGATCCCGCGCTTGGGAGTCACCGATCACGATGACCCTCGCGCATTTGGGTTCAGAGGACAGAGGCTTCCCTTTCAGTATGGGCTCTTTCTCTTCCTCTTTCTTCCCCACTTTTTTTGTTTTTTTTCTTCTTTTCTTCTTCGTTTTTTCTTCCGTTTCTACTTTCTCTTCTGTTTTTCCTTTCTTACTCTTCCTTTTCTTCTTTTTGACGCCCTGAGTAACCCCAGCAGCTGCTGGCTCTGGGACGTCGGATGGTTGGCCTATCTCTATCGACGCGGTGCATGAGGGCCCAACAGAGGTGTAGTGGGGCACCACTACACGACCTGCACCTCCACCACAGCCCGCTGTGCAAATTGTGGCGGCGACCACGTCGCCGTCAACCCCAGGTGCTCTTACCTAGGTAAGGCACGACACGACGCCGTGGAGGCCACCCGGCACCCACAACCAAACACACACACAACCACACACCCGACCCCCGCCGCCTGTCCTGTCCCTGCACCTTCCTTAGCCACTGCTCCAGCCCCCACTCAAACAACCTATCCTCCTCGCACTTCTTCCACCCCTCTATCAAAACCCCGCCTACCTCCCACTGCCACCCCACCACCCCTCGCACCCATCTCCGCCTCCTCTCCCACAGCTTCCAGTGTCACCCCAACCCCCTCGCAGTCCACTACACCTCGTGCTAACTCCCAAAACCCCACCCCAAGCCCCATCCGCGTAGACAGGCACGGGAAAAACACCCCCGTCTCCTTTCGTCTCCACTCCTCCCTCGCTCCCTACTGCTTCCCCCTCCACTCCTTCTCAATCCTCCCCTTCTCACTCCCCTCCTCCTCCGCCTTCTGCCCCTTCACCTAAGACTCCTTCCCCTTCAACCCCCCTTCCTTCAACTCCTCCTCCGACTCCTTCTCCCTCAACCCCCCCTCCGCCGTCCCTACCTCCTCTCTCCCCCGACACCCCTCCTCTCATAATCTGTACCTCCCCAACCACTTCTAGCCCTTCATCCCCCAGCTCTACACCACCCACCTCCGTCACGAACTCCCCCCACCAAGACACCACCCCATCCAAAGCCACCACCACTACAGAACACACTCCTCTACCCACTTCGGCTCCCCCACCCAATAACACTGCCATGTCTCACAAACATACATCGACACGAGTCAAGGTACTCGCTCCTCATGCCTCCTGGGCAATAACCAAGGAGAAGGGGACGATTCCTGGCAAATCAGCCTCCCGCGCACTAAGACCACGACAATAGGTCGTATTAGCTTAATACAACTAAACGTACGCAGTTGGCACGGTATTCGCCATACGGTCGCCAACTGGGTACTCAACACACAAAGACCCGACATCATACTACTGAACTCCACCAGCTTACACCCTCCCAACAACAGACTCCGCAGACTTATCCACACAGGCGCGGCACCTAGGATCTGCGATCCTAGTAAAGTGCAACATACACCACTCCATCGTCAACACACGCGACACCTCCTTTCTAGCCTGCAAAATTGACACAAGCTCTGGCCCCATAATAGTCGCCACACACTACAGACCACCACGAATACAGCTAAACTTAGAAGTCCCACTAAGGGCCCTTTCAAACTACAGCCGACCTATCTTCTTTGCGGGGGACCTCAACGCTTTTCACCCGTCACTCCTTTCAAACAATACAAACGATGCGGGTAGTTACTTGGCCGGTGCCTTGCGGCATTACCGTTGCGAACACATCGGCCCGGCCTTCCCCTCGTTCTTCAACCTGCGCGGAGGCACCACATCCCCGGCTGTGGTCTTCCGTAACGACCACGCCACACGATTCTACACTCACATTGCACCCGGTCCCCACGTACTATCAGACCACATACCAATATGCCTTCTCATATCAACATCCCCCATACACTCAAAATAAACAACCACAGACACTAATGACATCCTCGACGCATTCAAGTCCCACTGGGACACAGTACACACCCACAACCCACCAAAACCACATGCGCAGGAGCACTTCCAAGACATTCAGGAATGGTGCCGGACTCATGCTCACGAGCTGAGGCCTGCCCCCCTGATACGTATGGAGGTGTTCGACTATACGTCCACACTTACCACTCCAATCACCGTCGAGGAAACAAAACACTACATAAAATCGACACCAAAACGCGCCCCCGGCCCCTCCGGTCTACCAGCCACACTCATACATAACCTCCCCGCATACATATACCCCACACTCACACATCTATTCAATGCCTCTCTAGCCTCAGGCCACTTCCCCAAAATATTCAAAGTCTCTCACAATATACTCCTTCATAAACAACACAAAGACCCAAAACACCCAAACAATTACAGGCCTATTGCTCTATTAGAGCACCTAGGCAAAATACTCGAACGAATGGTCAACTGCCGCCTACGGGAGTTCCTGGAAGAGAGGGACTGGTTCTCCCCCCATCAATACGGGTTCAGAAGAGGCAGGTCCACTCAGGCGGCCGTGACCATCGTACACGACAGAATACAGAAGAAATGACAGATCCACCAAAAGACTCTCTCCGTCAGTAAGGACGTGGAGAAAGCCTTTGACGAGGTGTGGCACGAGGGACTCCGTTGGAAACTCGCCAACAACACGGAGTTACTTCTCTGCACCAGAAGGCTCCTCTCGCACTACCTCACATCAGATACAATAACACCCTATCAAGACCCTTCACACCACGCCCAGACGTTCCCCAAGGTAGCGTACTGGCACCCACACTCTACATCATGTTCACAAACGACACCCCACGCCTACCCGAAAACTGTGTTCACACATACATAGTGGCCTACGCCGATGACGAGACCATTCTCGTCAGCGGCCGAGCCCCTGAAGAAATCGCGCTCCACGCACAAAGAATACTAGACGAGAAGAGAGATTACGAGGATAAATGGCTGATTGCAACGAATCCTCAGAAGACACAGATGACACTCTACGGCGCTAGAGACCACTTCATGCACAACCTACAAATCTACTCACACACACCAGACATGATCCACCAAAACCCAACAAGGCTCTCATACACTCAGCGCACTAAAATCCTGGGGGTAACATTCGACAAATCCCTCAGGTTCAATTTACACCAGAACATAATACAAGCAAGAGCCTCACGCACAAACGCATCGCTAGGTAGGTTCTACCCTGCGAGTAAAAAACTAAAACTACACCTATACAACGCACTCGTGTGTCCCATTCTCACGTACGCCCCACTGTCGCTCGTAGCAGCGAGCGACACGTGGAAGCGAAAGGCTCAGTGCATTCAGAACTCTGCTCTGAAGCGCGCTTGCCGTTCGCCGCTGTACTCGAGAATGGACGCACTACACAACAACAACAAACTAACTCCTCTCAACACTTACGCTCACACCAGACTTACAAAACAACTCGGTAAATTCACCACAGACTCACTTTACACCTCGCTACACGTGAGAAGGTACGCGATGGCGCCGCGATATCCCGCGGCCCACGAACACCTGCCGCCCGTACCGTTCTTCGCATAAACCAATAGGCATCGTGAATAACGCGTTTCCGGATGAGCTGTCAGCCTTCCCCTCCTGACTTGCCCCCAACCCTCGCCCAGTCAATACCACATAACCTACACCCTCATAACAACACCTCGCTTCGGTGTATAGCCACCGACCTATCTACTCTCGCTGTCCTTTTCTTAATTATTTTCCGCAACGCTCCTCTCTGACTAACTGACTGCCGTATTACAGCAGTCCCTCTCTGTTCTTTCTATACACAAACTGAACTGAACTCGAAACCCGTTTGTCAAGTGTTCGTGATGATGGTTTCGTGTGCTTTTTGCGTATTTAGTTTTGCTAGACTTTTAAATTGTGTACTACTTGTTTCTAATGCGGAAGCGAGAGTGGGGGTATGAGTGAGCGGAGCACCCCGTAATGGCAACCATAGCTCGGCTTCATAACGGCTTGCGTAACCAAACGCCGTGTTTTTAGCAGTAAAAAATAGAGATGGGACGATTCCAAAAAAATTTGCGATTACGAGTCTGATTCCAGTTATATAATTAGTAAAGTTAGTTGTTACATAAACTAAATATAATATAGTAAACAAATAAATGTAAGATGAACATTGTGCCTAAGTTTACATTGTATCTGCTAAAAACTAATCTTCTGATATAGTGCCTTATGCTGGAAGTTTGGTATCGTCAGTCGTCACAACCAAATGAATTTAGATCATCTTCGGTAGCGAATAATGCACAGTTTATGTGGAAATTGTAATTCAAATCAGACTAATTCGATAATGTAAACTAATAACGACTAAATACTAAATGTATTAAATACTATTAATATTTAGCTATTATGGTATAGTTACTCAACATTTAACATAGGCTGAGAGTAGGAAGGGCGCGCAACATAACTTACATCTACGGTGGCTGTTAGTCAACTGAACAACAGGGCTGTCCGCTGCCGAAAGAATTTCAGCAATAGTACCAAAACTTACTCTGAAAACGTAACAAAATTGGTAAAATCGTACCAAATCTAATTAAAACCTAAAACAAAAGTAAAATGGTATAAACAAGTGTTTCTTTAGGGCAAAAAGGTACCAAATTTATACAACCGTGCCAACTAAAGGCAGCGCTGCTGAACAAAGCTCTATCATCTTAGAATTGCATCAGCTCTTTTAAATGACACATGAACCCTGAGCAGGCTTTCATTGCACGCATACAAACAATTAAACATAAAATACCTTTCTTATACAGTCAGATCTTCAATATCAATTGATATTTAATTGTGATGCATTCTTGCCAACTAATCTAAATCTATTATTAAATAACTTATTAACATTATAATTTCACTGAATAATTGGACAAATGAGTAGATACATAATTGATTAACACTAACGGGAAATAAACAATGTTTAAAAGAAAATTAAAAACTTAAAAAACAATGTTGAAAGAGTCTCTGTACTGAAATTTTGAAGAAATCGTTTTTGGAATCGTAAAACTGGGATTATTTTTAACGATTCTGATGCCGATGCCGATTCCCCCAAATTAACGATTCTTACGATTCCCGATTCCGATTAATCGTCCCATCTCTAGTCAAAAACAATGGTGTTTTTAGTTATTTCAGTCATTATTTACGACTTCGTTTTGGCTAATCTAGCGCCGTTGCAAAGGCAAAGCTGGGACCTTTGGCGCTGAAAGCAGTTATTTTTAAGATAGTATAATGGTAACCCATAGCTCGGCTTGATAACGGCTTCCAGTAACCAAACGCTTTGTTTTTAGTAGTAGAAAACAGTACTAACAGTCTTTTTAGGCATTTCAGTCATCATTTTACTTCTTCGTTTTAGCGCAGAAAGTAGTTGGGTATTTTTAAGATAGTATCTCCCATAAGTGGGCGTTATCACGATAACGATATCGGGTTATCGTTTATCCGATATTTTTGGTTCCAAACTAGTGATAATCCATAATTTCATTTTTTGGTTGCAGTTTATCACAGGGGCGAGCCGCGCGTACCTTGGAGGCAGAAATAGGTGGGTCCGGACTGAGAACCGAACGTATACTGAACGGTGGTGCATGTGGAAGATTTCACTCCTGAGCTCTTGCTGTTCTGCTGTTATTTTACCTAATTTCGTGACTGGGAGGTAGAGAGTGAAGACTTGAACATCGCTGCGAGGATTGAAGAACACTAACATTCGAATTTTGAAATATTTAACTCAGTTCTTCTGTGTAAATAAATAACTAACCGGCGCATGTTCTTATGACGGGAGCTAAGGTAGGAGACAATGATTTGGATAAACAGAGGGACGTGTGTGGCTACTGTAATGAAAAGTGTACTACAAAAGGAAGGGGGAAACGATGGTATATTATGTGATTACTGTGGTTTTGGGGTACATGCTAAATGTGAGGGTATGTCTACTGAGTACTATAAAATGTTTACTAAGTTAGCAGAGGGAGTTAAGAACATACAATATTTTTGTTCCCTCAACCATTGTAATATAGTGTCTAAAGAAATTCTAAAACAGTTAGGCCCTATTAGACAAAAAATTGCAGAGAATTCACAGAGAATCTTAGTTCTTGAAGATAAAGTGAGAAGGAATTCAGAAGGGTTGGAAAACAAGGTTAAAAAGGAAATACAAAATACTGTCACCAAAACCATTGAGCATAAAGTAAGAAGGGTAAATATGTAGATTATTGGTGCGAATGATGGGACATACTATTTCGTCCGTGTTCCAAAATGTTTCACGTTTTTGGAGTACATTTAAGTTGACGGCTCATGTGGGGGTAAACACAATGGGGGAGCTACACTACGATGATCCTGAATCCTGAGTTTCATTAAATTGGGGGGTCTGGGGGCACAGCACCCCAGTATATAATCCTAATTGTTTATAGAATAATAATTCGAAAAGGACTCAAACGCGCATGAATATTCCGACACAAGTGAACGATAATATTTACCCACAGATTTTTTTTTCCGGCCAGGCTGCTAATCTACATATTTACTGTAAGAAGTGTCCGGGCGACTGAGAAAGATAGGTCAGCCAGGGCAAAAAATGTATTGCTAGCTAATGTACCCGAGTTGGAAGCCACAGTGCATGAGCAAAGGAAAAAATATGATGAACAGGTTATATCAAGTTTGTTTACTGATGCTCTGGGAATTGACTCAAATCGATATTAATAGTAAAATATTATCAGTTAGTAGGCTAGGAGAAAAGGAGAGTGACAAGACAGCCACAGGGTGGAGCCTCGATGACATCCGTGCCCCTCATTTAGACGTTACCTGCCATTTTTGAGGTCGCTGGCTTCAAACCCTTCCTTGTTATTCGCTCCACTGATGGCACGATGTTGGCCAAGGGCAACATGATCCATCGGAGGAGAGGATTAGCTAGTGCAATTGGTAGAGAGCCAAAAGTGACCCGTTTCTTGGACGGGACCCTTCTGGCAAATGCGGCAAATCCCACTGAGGCGGCCAAGATAAGTGCTCTTCGGACACTTCATGGCACCCCGGTGAGTGTGAAGTCGCACTCTACCATGAACTTTGTGAAAGGAGTAGTTTATGCGAGGGAACTCATTGACTACTCCATTGAGGACATCACCCTAGAGCTGGCCGACCATGGGGCGTTCAAAGTCAAACGTGTGATGAGAAAACAGGGAGGGGCCTCGAGACCCACCCGTACACTCTTCGTTACGTTTGACTGTGACAATTCCCTGAGTCGGTGCGTGCTGGTTGGTACAGCTACCGCATGAAGGCATTTGTGCCACTGCTGCAGCGGTGCTATTACTGTCACCATTTCGGCCATACGAATCGTTCTTGTAGAAATGCAAAGTCAGGGTCACCCGAAGTCTGTGTAAATTGCTCCAAGGCCGCACACAATAAGTCTAAATCGTGTGTGGCCATGTGTCAATTGTGGAGAGCCGCATCCTGCTTCTTCGAAGCAATGTGGTGCATATATCCTTGAGAAATTAATCCTGGCCGTTCAGGCCCAGGATCGACTCTCATTCCGTGAGGCTAAGGACTTGGTCCTGGCGCGCCTGGCTCTGCTTGGGACATCATATGCCTCAATAGTTAGAAAGGCACCCTCTGCTCCTGACCCATCCAGGCCAATGAGCACGGTTGTTTCCGCGCCCATTCTGAGCCATTCTACGGGCTCTAATCATCCTGGGCGCTCCCCTGGTAAAGCTGGAGGAAAAAATGTTTCACACCCAGCCCCGGCTAAAACCAGGGCTCCCCCCTCTTCCCCCAGCATGACCGTTTCCTGTAAGGGTAAATGGCAACCTGCCTCCACCGAGTCGTTAGACTCACAAGAGGCAACACCCCTAAACTTGTCCCCCGAAAGGAGGACAGCAACAAAGGAGCTTTGGCTCCTTCGCCCACGAGAGACGGTGGTTCGTCGAAAAGAGGGCCCCTTGCCTCCGAAGCTGCAACGCCCGCCTAAGGTTTTGAAGCGGAGGGAGGAAAAGACTCACATGGCGACCCGAATCTCCCCCAATAAGTCCTCGATGGCAACAGCGCCTTCAGCGCTTTGTCCGGCCAACAGCACCCGGGGTTCTGCCCCCGGGAAGCGTACGGCCATTCCTGTGAGGGTCTTCAGTTTGAGGAGGGACCCCACATCTCCTGCGAGCTAGGCCTGGAGGGCATATTCCTTCAATGGAATTGCCGTGGACTCCAGGCCAACTGGGAGGAGCTGCGGAGGCTCGTTTTGTCCTGTTCCCCGTTAGCTATTTTTTTGCAGGAGACGATGCTAGGCGTGTGCCCTCTGCCCGCCCTCCCGGGGTATAAGGGTCTTGTGACCCCATCACCTTGGGATGGCCGGGCTGGGGGATGCGCGGTTTACACCTGGCATGATGTCTCCGTTCTTCCTCTCTCTTTAGATACCTCCTTTCAGGCAGTGGCTGTGCGGCTGCACCTGGATAGGAGGTATACTATCATTTCTGCGTACATTCCACCGTCAGCTGACTTCAATGCGGGGGACTTCCGCCGCTTCGTGGCATGGTTGCCGAGGCCCTATCTCTTGCTTGGGGATCTGAACGGCAGGCATCCTCTCTGGGGAGATTACTCCATAAATCCCAGGGGACAGGTCATTGCCAATCTGATCGAAGAGCTTGAGATGGGTGTCCTAAACGTGGATGAGTTTACACATCACTGTCCGAGACCCGCTTCATTTTCTTGCCTTGACCTATCTTTGTGCTCTTCGGATGCACAGCCTGATTTTGATTGGGGGGGTGATCGATGACCTCCATGGTAGTGATCACTTTCCCATTCAAATATCATTTTCCGGGCAACTGCCGCCTGAGAGACCACCTCGGTGGTGCTTGGGGCGGGTGCGGTGGCCTGCATTTCAGGAAATGACTGAATTCTCTATCTCAGTCGAGGAGTTTAAGTAGGTAGACGAGGCCGTTGAGTTCTTCTCCGGCATCCTCATCACGGTGGGTCTGAATAATATTCCTAGGACGTCTGGCCATTTTGCACGCCGACCACTCCCATGGTGGTCGGATGAGTGTGAGATGGCTCTCAAACAAAAGCGTTAGGCCTACATGCACTATAAGCGCCGCCTGAACGATTTCACTGTCGCTGAATTTTGTTGGGCTAGGGCTAGGTTCCGGTATATTTCGAAGCACGCCCGCCGCTCTTCTTGGCGGGCATACGTGTCTTCACTTAATGGGAAGACCCCTTTAGCTGAGGTGTGGAAGCGAGTCAAAAGGATTTGGGGGCCGCAATCTCGGACCCCGCATCGGTGGCGGAATCCTTAGCGACCGCTTTTTCCGCATTCTCTAGCCGGGGATGCTGCTCCGCCAGCATTCAATGCATGTTGTGATGTCGCGGAAGGCGGCAGGCTGGACTTTACCTCCAGAGGCGGAGAACCCTTCAACGACAAGTTTACTGTGAGTGAGTTGCGCTTCGTGCGCGGACACCGCCCATGGTTCGGACGATGTCCCTTACACCATGCTTCGACACCTGGGTGAGCGAGGCATGGCCTTTCTGTTAGATTTGTTCAACATGTCTGGGTGGAGGGACTTCTCCCACACTCCTGGCGAATCGCTACTGTGCTCGCCGTTCGCAAACCGGGGAGAGATCACTCTACTCCGACCTGTTTCCGCCCAATCTCTCTAACCTCTTGCATGTGCAACTTGATGGAGAAATTGGTAAATGTTAGATTAGCCCTTTTCTTGGACAGCGGAGGCCATATGTCTTCCGCACAGTGCGGCTTCCGCAAGTTCCACTCCACGTCGGATGCTCTGCTCCGACCGGAAAATGCCGTCTGCGAGGCTTTCCTTCGTAGACAGCACTATGCCACGTTCTTTTTCGATCTGGAGAAGGCCTATGATAACGCATGGCGATACGGTATCATGGAGACTCTCCACACCATGGGGGAGAGGGGACACCAAAGGAGCAGGAAGTGTCCTCAGTGTCACACTCTTTGCCCTGAGCATCACTTCGGTGCTGCCGAAAGATGTTCTCGCCAAGCTCTATGTGGACGACCTTTTGATCTCTTTTGGCGCAGCCCAGATGCCAATGCTGGAGCGTCGATTCCAACAGGCATTGAACCGCGTCTCTCGTATGCCGAAGCGCACAGGTTTCGGTTTTCTTTGGCCAAGACTAAGGTGGTGCACTTCTCCCGCCATCCACGGCTTCACCCCGACCTAGATTTGTTTCTTAATGGGGTGTGGCTGGATGTGGTGGAGTCGCACCATTTCCTTGGTCTTGTATTCGACCGACGCCTCACCTGGGAGGCTCATATTCGCAGCCTTAGGGTCTCTTGTACCTGCACCATGGACATTCTCCGTTCTGTGACGTTCATCCCTTGGGGCGCTGATAGGGCTACTGCCCTACTTTTTTATCGATCCTTTGTTCGTTCGAAGCTCGACTACGGATGCGAGTTTTATGCATCCGCAGCCGAGCGTTTATTGCGGAAGGTGGATTCGATCCACCACACCAGCCTTCGCCTGCGACCGGTGCCTTTCGCACTTCCCCCATTGAGAGCCTGTTGGTCGATGCTGGGAAGATGCCACTCGCTCTGCGCCGCATGCAGTGCATCACTTGCCTGTATGCGCGAGCCCGGCGCCTCCCTCAGTCGCCAACAGCTCTCACTGCATCTGCAGCTGATCTCGATGGTGCCTATGCCGCCGAGAGACGCCAGTCATACCCTAAGCCCTTTGGGTTTAGGGCCAGGAAACTTCTTCGAGAGCTAGATATAGCTCTCGGGCCGGTGGCATCCCTGGTTCTGCCCAGGACGCCAGTGTATACGGATGGCTCCAAGTCCCAAGAGGGGGTCGGCTTCCACGCCGTATCCCCTCTGTTTGAAGTCAGCGGGGCTCTACCAGGCGCTGCGTCTGTCTTCACGGCCGAGCTGGTGGCAATACACCACTCGGTACGGGAGATTACGCGACGTGCCCGGTTCGGAGACCGGATTGTGATCTATAGCGACTCACAAAGCGCCCTGAGTGCATTGGAATCTCCGCATCCCCTGGTTCGCGAAAGCCGTGATGCCACGGTTTTGGCGAGCCAGGCAGATGTCGAGATTATCTTCTGCTGGGTTCCTGGACATGTAGGAATTGCGGGGAATGAGGGCGCCAAAGAGTCCGCGAGGACTCTGCGACCGGACCAGCGTTTCGCTCTTCCTCACACTGACTACATGGCAGGAATACGGGCAGCTCTTCGGACTGCTTGGCAAAGAAGATGGGAGACGGTCGAAGGGAACTTAAAGTTGCGTGCCATTGCGCCGCGACTGTTCCCATGGACCTATCCCCCAATGCCGCGGCGGCTTCAGGTTGCTTTCTGTCGTCTTTGAATCGGGCACACTCGTGTGACGCATCGCTATCTGATGGAGCGCTCGCCTGCGCCCTATTGCAACGACTGCGTCGTCCCCCAGACTGTTCGGCACATTCTTGTCGAATTGCCTAGTCTGGGTGATCTTCGCGCACGACACCTGTCCCGGTACCGGGATGGGCGGGGTCGCTACCGCCTGTCCCTTGTGCTCGGGACGAGTGCGTGTACTTTGACTGGTGGACTTATTGACTTTTGGGGGGGAGGCCGGCCTTCTCCCTTTTATTTAACCCGGTTTAATTGTTGTTGTTTTTGTTATTGCTTTGTTATTGTTATTTCTTTTTATTGTTTTCTGTTTAATTTTTTAAAGTAGCCTAGAACTAGGCTGTTTGTTTACGGCGACTTATGCCTAAGTCGGCAGTCGCCAGATAGCCCCTTAAATAAAAAAAACAACAAATATCTGGGGGTCATATTTGATTCAAGGCTTTCCTTCCGGCACCATGTGGACGCCTTGAAAAGGTCTTGTTTAAAGAGAATGGACATAATGAAACTGTTGTCTCACACTTCTTGGGGAAGTGATCGACGTACCCTGTGGCTCCTGTATCTAGCATTGGTCCAATCAAAGCTAGACTATGGATCACAGGTGTACTCCTCTGCCTCGCCATCCATTCTCGAAAAACTAAACACTGTGCGTAACCAGGGTGTGCGCCTGGCTTCTGGAGCCTTTAAGTCCTCCCCAGTGTGGAGCCTCTACGCAGAGAACGGGGTTCTTCCCCTTCCCTATCACAGGCTCAAGTCTAATTTAAACTACCTTCTTAGACTTGAGCAACTACCGCAGACACCAGTGTATGAGTGCATGTTCAATACACGGACAGTGGCCTCATACGATAGATCTCCATCTCTGGCTCGCCCCTTTGCTCTGCGTATGGCCGAGCACACTGCGCAACTAAGGGAGTTCTCAGTGATTCCCTTTACCATGCCAAAGACCCCTCCGTGGCTCATACCACCTGTAATGGTATGTAGGGAACTAGCTGATAGGCCCAAGGATCACCACCTGCCTGTAGTATTGAGAGCCATGTATGGCGACCACTCCTCTCAACATCGGCATAGCACTTTTGTGTTCACCGATGGGTCCAAGTCACCGGACAGAGTTGGAGCAGCTGCTGTCTTTCCATCTGAGACAGCATTGGTCCGCCTGCCAAACGCAGCTTCCGCATTCACAGCGGAACTCGTTGCTATGATGGCGGCACTGACTATCATACCTGGCAGGCCATCTGGTTCTCATACTATCTTTACAGACTCCCTTAGTTCGCTTCAAATGTTGAGTGATGTTGGTTCGAGCCATCTGTTGGTTTCCAAGATCCAGCGGTGGCTCCTACGACTATCGCCCATCCACGAGATATCCTTTTGCTGGGTGCCTAGTCACGTGGGCATCCCAGGCAATGAGAGGGCAGAGGCTTCAGCCAAAGAAGCAGCATCACTGGGGACAGCTCCAGTGGCCCCAGTCCCACTCTGCGATGCCTATCCTCTGATCAATGAATACGTGGTTGGCCTATGGCAGAAGAGGTAGAGTGAGCTCCCTCCCACCAAGCTCCACTCCATAAAACCCTCCGTTCACCCATGGCAACGTACAACTAGACATCATAAAATGGAGGTTGCGCTTGTCCGTCTGAGGATAGGCCATTGCCGGCTTACCCATGAGCATTTAATGAAAGGGGTACCCCCACCTATGTGCATTCTGTGTGGGGTACAAATATCTGTCCTCCATATATTTGTAGAATGCCCATTACTAAGGAATCTCAGAAGGACGACTTTTCCCTTCATTACCAGAGAGATGGCCTCCCAGCAGGCTCTGCGGGGCATCTTTTCCGAGACCCATTGCTTCTTTGACGTGACTAGGATACTAACCTTCCTAAAAGAAAGCAATCTTTTAAACAAAATTTAAAATAGTTTTATATATTTATTGTTAATCTATTCATAGTTTATGTTTTTACATTTTGTTGAATTTTTTAATAGTCTATTTTTTGTTAAAAGATTTTAACTGACTTAATATTGCCTATTAAACTAATTTTGGTCCCAAGGACATTTCTGCTTTTTTATGTATTTTAATATGGCAATATTTTAAAAATAATAATTTTAAATTCACTGCCCATAAGTGAATTTGGCTGCGAGATAGTCCATCTGGGCTACGCAGCTTTTAAATTTTCAATGCACTACTCATTCATTCATCTTGGAGAAGGATCTTGCTGAGGCCTGTCTGTTCTGCCTAGGGGCTCCTTCCAGTGGTGTAGAGAAGCGGGTTCATTCCTCATCCTCCTCTCACCAAAAGATAAAGGACAAGAAAAAGACAATGAGGACTAAGGGTTCCTCTCTTTCTGCAGAGGCCCCAGGGACAGATGAGTTTGCTGCCTCTTTGTTAAGTGACCAGGCCCCGTAAAGGGTGTGGCGATTTACTTTCTTGGCTGCAGTGCTGATGGGACTCAGCACCCCATCCCGCCGCAGCTTGGCCTCTTCTTCTTTCTGACACCTTGTCTCCTTGCCCTGCTTCCTTCCTAAAGTTTTGAGGCGGAGGGAGGAATAGTCGCATGGTGAGCCCAACCTTCCCTGATAATTCCTCAAAGGCAACAGCGCCCGGTGTTCTGCCTCTGGGAAGCATAAGACCATTCCTGTGAGAGTCTTCTCTTCATAGAGGGCCTCTGCATCTTATCTAAGCTAGGCCTGGGCCTACCGGGTGGATCTGTGGAGGCTCATCTCGTCACATTTCCTCTTTGCTGGGCACCTTCCCCCTGCCCACTCTCCACCCCACCACCATGGGATAGGGGTCAGGTAGGAGGATGCACCATTTACACCCGGCATGATGTCTCCATTCTTCTCTTCACTTTAGATACCTCCTTTTAGGCAGTAGCTGTGAAGCTGCACCTGGATAGAATGTATACTGTTATTTTTGGCATACATTCCACCATCAGCTGACTTTGATGCGGGGTACTTCCATCGCAATGTGGTACGGCTGCTGAAGCCCTTTCTCTTTCGGAGATTTGAACAGTAGACAACCCCCTCTGTGGAGAGTACTCAATTAATCCAAGGGGTCAAGTCCTTGCCGACCTGATCGACGAGCTTGAGATGGGTGTTCTAAATGTGGTTGAGTTTATGCCATCTGTGAGGCCTTCCTTCGTAGACAGCTTTACGCCAGTGTTTTTTAATTTGGAGGTCTATGATACCATATAGTGATACAGTCAGTGGTGTGTAGTCCGTCAGTACCGATGATGGACTCCCGTTTCGCTGGTGGACTGACGATTGATGGAATAAGCACCGACGGAAGCGATTTTCGGCTATCACCCGAAAAGCAAAGATGACCTTTGGCAAATAATGTTTCCATCAGTTGTCACTGAAACGGGATTCCGTCAGTGACGGACTGACGGACCTTGCGTCATCAGTACTGATGGACTGCCCACCACTAAATACAGTATCATGGATACTCTCAACATGATGCCTATGAGGGGATATCTCCCAATCTTCATATCTAAATTTTTGCGCGATCAATTCCCAGTTCGGGTGGGGGGAGCCCTCTCCGAGCCAATGGAGCAGGAAGAGGGTGCCGTCAGTGTCACACTCTTTGCGCTGAGCATAACCTCGGTGCTGCCAGATGTTCTTGCTACGCTCTATGTGGATAACCTTTTGATCTCTTTTGGTGTGGCCAAGATGCCAACTCTGGAGCTTCAACTCCAACAGGTGTTGAACTGCATCTCTTGCTATGCCGAAGTGCACAGGCTTTGGTTTTTCTTGGCCAAGACTAAGGTGGTACACTTCTCCCACCATCCTCGGCTCCACCCTGATGACCCAGACTTATTTCTGGAAGTGGTGGACTCGCACCATTTCCTTGGTTTTGTATTTGACCAATGGCTCAACCTGGGAGGCTCATATTAGCAGCCTTAGGGTCTCTTATACCCCTGCCATTGATATTCTTTGCTTCGTGACATTCAGCACCTGGGGCACTAATAGGGCTACCACCTTACATTTTTATTGATCCTTTGTTCGTTTGAACTCGACTACAGATGCGAGTTTTATGCATCCTCAGCCAAGGTGTATTGCGGAAGGTGGACTTGATCCCCCACACCAGCCTTCACCTGGCAACCGGTGCCTTCCGCACATCCTTCAATGAGAGCCTAATTGTCAATGTGGGGAGATGCCAATCACTCTGCGCCATGCACAGTGCATTATTCACCTGTATGCTAGAGCCTGGTGTGCCTCTCAGTCGACAACAGTGTATCTGCAGCATATCTTGACAGTGTCTATGCTGCCGAGAGGTGCCAGTCATACCCTAAGCCCTTGGGGTTTAGAGCTAGGCAACTCCGAGAGCTCGGTATAGCGTTCTGGCCATTGGCGTCCCTGGCTCTGCCCAGGATGCCACCCTGGACAGTTTGGTGGAGCGAATGTGAGTGTGTTTGTAGAGCCATTCTCCCACCCCCTCTCTAGTGGACCTCTCCCTCTGTAAGAATGTGTGTGTGAATGGGGAATGTTTATATATATATATAGAGAGAGAGAGAATTTCGTGTTATATTTTATTAAATTTTTGTTCTCTTTCCAGAAGCCACTCTATTATTCTGTAAAAAAAAAAATTCTGATAATATTCCTTTTGTAAGATTGGCTGGAATAACAAAACTTTGAAGTAATAATCAAATTTGAGGCTTTAATAGCCTCAAGACATGACCGGATTGTGTATTATATGAGCTAGGAAGCCAAGGCATTTAAAGATGTGCACAACAATTCTGCCTAGATGAGTGGCAGCCGAAAGACTTTTCCCGGGGAACCCTAGACCCCTAAAAGCGTGGTACCGCATAAGAAAAAGCTTCTCATTGTTTGTTTGGTCGTTTGTATTTTTTTGTAAATATTTTTTTCTTTTGATTGGTAGTATTCATAAGTAAGATTTTTTTTTGTATATATATCAAGATTGTAAATATATTTAGCCATACTTTTTGTAAATAAAGGACTGTATATACAATCCGTTTCATTTCTCCCTCGATTTCTCATGTCCGACTTAGTGTAGGAAGCGGGTTGGATAGATTGGGGCTAGAGTGTAAGTTCGGGGCCTGCTACAATGGTACCACCCTTGACTATTTGTCACGATGCCTCTGCTCCCAAAACTTCTACAGCACCGGTAGTATTGCATTTAGCCTTTTTGGAGCACACTTCCTATTATGCTGGAACTGTGCCAGTATATACGGTTAGCTCCAATTCCCAAGAGGTGGTCGGTTTCCACGTTGTCCTCTCTGTTTTAACTCAGTGGGGCTCTGCCAGCCGTTGCATCTGTCCTCACTGCTGAGCTGGTTGTAATACACCGCTTCAGAGACTGGATTGTGATTTATAGTGACTCACAAAGCACCCTGAGTGCTCTCAAAGCATTAGAATCTCCGCACATCCTGGTTTGTGATATCCGTGATGCCACGGTTTTGGCAAGCTGGTGGATATTGAGATTATCTTAAGCTGTGTTCCTGGACATGACATGTATGAATTGCGGGGAATGAGCGTGCCATTGAGGGCACCAAAGAGTCTGTAGGGAATAAGCGTTTAGCTCTTTCTCACACAGATTACATGCCAGGAATATGGCCTCCCCTCCGGGTGGCTTGGCAAAGAAGATGGGAGATGGGGGAGAGGAACTTAGTTATGTGCCATTGCGCTGTGACTGTTCCAATCGATTTACTACCCAATGCCGCAACAGCTTCAGGTTGCTTTCTGCCATCTCCCAAATTGGGCACAATCGTGGGATGCACCGCTACTTGATGGATCGCTCGCTTGTTCCTTATTGTAATGACTGTATTATTCCCCAGATTGTTTGGCACATTCTTGTTGAATGTCCCAGTCTGAGTGATCTTCACACATGTTACCTGTCCTGGGACTAGGTCAAGTGGGGTCGCTAATGCTTGTCCCTTGTACTCTGGATGAGTTCGTGCACACAGACTTCTGGGCTATACAACGTTTTGTAGGCCTCCTCCAACTTTATTTGATTTTTTTTATTTGGTTGCATGTTTCTGCGCTGAGGGGAGGCTGGCCAACCCTGATGCCGGAGCGTGCTTCCTTCTTCCTTTTTATCGTTGTTATTTACATATTTGTTTGTTTTTTTAAATTTAGTCTAGGAGTAGGTTTTGTTGTGTACAGCAACTTATGCCCAAGTAGGCAGTTGCCAGATGCCCCCCCCCCCTCCTCATGAAAAAATGCTGTTACTTAAGGGGTGACATTATATATATTTCTAATTGTCATAATTATTGAAAACCTACATAATTTATGACTAGTCTATACAGCGCATTCAGGCTAATCGCTACAAAGTTGAAAGTGTAGGTTACCTGACCTTAGACATGCTCTGTAAGAGTTTTAAGTTTTGATGCAGGTAGCAGCATTCAGAATGAGAGGTGAAATTGAAAAATGGTACACCATACTCGCAGCCCTCCATCCTCCATGCTTGAAGTATGTAGATTGTAAATTGTTTCAACTACTTGGGGAACCTCATCTATAACATTAAATAGAAGTATGGTAAGGTTGAGAATAAGCATAAAGTTACTGCCAAACAACAGTGTCACAAGCATTGCTCTGATACCTCCAGGAATAAGAGATTTGTCGCCAGTGTCAGGCAGAACTCAAATGAACTTGGTGGGTCCATGGGCAAACTTGCCAAGAAGATGCATGTGAGCAAGGCAACCATCCACAGAGTAGTGCACTATGACCTGGTCTACCATTTGACATGCTGAAGAGGCACAAGCTTCTCATGCAGGCTACTATGGAAAGTTGTAAAGGGAAGGCACAACCACTCATCATTGAAGTCAAGCATGACACCAGCCTTCTTCATTTCTTCTCTGATGATAAAAAATTTGTACAGGGCAGAAAGGTGCTGACAAAATGATCATGACTGTGCAAAGACCCATCGGAAGGGCCTCAGATTTGGTCAACAGAACCTAAAGTGATTAGGGGAGTTGTTCAAAAGGTTTCTTGACTGGGGTGTAAATCCTGCCCAAATGACAATTCAAGTAACGTGTATTCAGAAAGGAAATAGAAAAGAGATAGTAGAAGAGTGAATAGGAAAAAGACTTGAACAGAGGGCAAGAGCAGACTTAAGAAAAGGGAACAAAGAGGCAGAAGCTTAAGAATTCAAGGAAATGGGTTACTAATAGACAACAGGGTTATAAAAATATTTATTAACTACTACTACACAAAAAGAATATTTACAATTGGAGAAATTCCACAAAGATGTTGTTTTTTTTGTCATTAGATAAAAATAGACCCGAGACTAGAACCTAAAACAAAACAACTTTCAATAAGTCATGAACACAAGAGAACTCATCCAAAGAAAAATTTAATAATGAAAGGGCTTTGCAAAAATCTACTAATTTAGAGGTTATCATCAGAATGAATCAATATAAATTTCATGACAGGTAAATAATATGTAAAATAGAAAGGGACATTCAAATCTTGTGACCAATCATACCAACTAAGGACATCACAGGTACATACATATCATCACCACCCTTCACATGCCTCACAAAATATACAACATCCATACAAACAACAAAATCCTTAGCATACCTTTTAAAATCACTTAAACACTAGCCATTCATTCAAATCAACACGCATCATTACACACTTCTTCAACTCACTAACAAAAGGACACATCTCTTGCATCTCTAGAATATCATCATCACTTAAAATCTCATTCTCATCATCCATGACCAACTCAATCATGCCACAAAATTTGACAACATTCTTCGCACACTCATTCAACTTCATCACCTCACATTCACCTTTCATAAGACGATCCTTATCAGCATCCAAAGACAAATCATTCAATCTCATAAAGTCTACACCAAGCAAGAAACAACAAGGCATTTGCTCACCTTTCAGAATCACAAAGTCATGCTTCACATTCACACCATTACCCAAACTTACTTTCAGACTAACCTGTTCCCATGCCACTATCATGCCATTCCCTAATCCACTTATCCGTAACTTCACAGGTTTATGCTCGCAACATCTAAACTCTTCATACTTACTCAGAATATTCTCATTCACTAAAGACACTTGCGCTCCAGTATCAATCAAACCACAGAACAACCTTTCACCAACTTTCACTCTCGCTTCCATCATATCAGGTCCACCATGTTCGCAATACACCGAAGGAACAAGCACACCAACATCAGCACTGATATCCACACTGTCATTAACTCCCATATCATCACTCAACACACACTCATCTTCATCCAGACAATCATTCTTCTCTCTTATATATGAACACTTTTCAATTACCCAATTGTAGTGCACACCACTCAAACATTGCAGATGTACCACATTAGGATTCAAACCCTTCATCTTCTCATCCTTGTACACAATCGGCCTCTCACCACCAAAGTGCACATAAACAATCACTCCATACAAACGACTCACTACAATCAACACTTCCTGAAATGGCGGGACCCCTTGCATACACATCGCTATCAATTCTTTCATGAAGTTCCGCACCTTTGCCATACCAATGCTTTCAGGCTTCCTACACACTTCATTCATTACCTCCTTCCTTAAATCATCTACACTATCGGGCACTCTCACATCTACTCCATCACTCTTCAAATCTTGCAAACCATTCCATACACTCTCAAACAAGGAATCACCACTACCCTTACTCTCTTTTCCATTCATAATTCCTTTCGGCAAATACTCAGGATCACTCACTCCACACACATTTTCATCATTCGTACCAGGATACCTTGACATCAAATCAGCCACTCCATTCCGTTCACCAGGCACATACTCAATCACATAGTCAAAGTCACTCAAATCTTCAAAAGTCCTTGCAATCCTACTATCAGCCCACTTCATACGCTGCAGATACACAAGAGGTTGATGATCGGTTTTTATCACAAACCTCACACCATACAAAAATGGACG
This sequence comes from Ceratothoa steindachneri, assembly GCA_963969495.1. Taxonomy (NCBI): domain Eukaryota; kingdom Metazoa; phylum Arthropoda; class Malacostraca; order Isopoda; family Cymothoidae; genus Ceratothoa; species Ceratothoa steindachneri. The sequence continues at coordinate 132,766,750 of OZ018327.1, forward strand.
CAACACTTTCAAACAATATCTTATCGCAGCCAGCTCTCGTTCCACAGTCGAATACTTTCGTTCTGCAACATTCATAGCCTTGGATACATACCCAATTATTCGCCTGACATTCTCTCCATTCAAACGCTGCTCTTGCATCAGAAAACCTCCCATACAATACCCACTCGCATCTGTATACAATTCAAGCATTTTAGCATTTACACTATAATCTGGGTAAGCCAATTCAACATCTTCAGCCGCTGCCTCTTTCAGTCTCTCATACGCCTCATTCATCTTATCATTCCACTTGACAACCGTACTACCTTTCTTGCCCATCCACTCAGTCAGAGGCTTACTCACACCAGAACAATCACGTATAAACTTTCGCTGGAACTCAATCAAACCCAAAAATGACTTCAGTTGCTTCACAGTCACCGGTTTAGGAAACATTCGCACCTTCTCAACATACTTCGATGATTTTCGCAATCCATTCTCACTCACCATATGCCCAAGGAATTCCCCTTCTTTCGCAAACCATTCACACTTCGCCACTTTCACCTTCACACCAACACTCTCCAACGTTCTCAACACATCATTCACCAATCTCATATGCTCCTCAAAAGTCTCAGTCATAATCAAAATATCATCTATAAACGCAATCACATTCTTACTCGCAAACTTACTCAACACAACATTCATTGCCCGCTGGAAGGCTCCGGGAGCATTAGCCAACCCAAAGCTGAGGTTCCGGAACTGGTAATGCCTCTTTGTGGAAGAGAAGGCAGTTACCGGCCGGCTCTCCTCAGCAATAGGCATCTGGTAATACCCCCGTACCAGATCCAGCTTCGTAAACCACTCCATCCCATGCATACTATATACACACTCAGATACCACACACATCAGAAACCTTTCTTTCACAGTCCTTTCATTCACCTTTCGATAATCCACACACAGACGCAATCTTCCATCCGGCTTACGTACAGGTACAATTGGACTATTCCATGCACTCTCGCTCTCTTCAATCACCCCCAATTGCTCCAATTCCAAACACTGCTCCTCAATCTCATCAGCAACCGGACGTGGGAAATGCCTTGGCCGCTGATAGATTGGGGAGTCCTCCTTCAGGACAATCTTGAATTCCGGGAGCTTTGCAACCCCGAAATCCAGATCACCCTTACTGAGGGCTCCCTTTCGCTCAAATATCATTCGATACACATCCTCCCTTTCATACTCAGTCAAACATCCATCCAATTTCACCATGTCCTTCACCTCATTATACATCCATTCACATGTCTTTTCATTCGCAACATTCACCCTGATATCCGTACTATCATCCATACCTACCTCATCAACAGTGGAGATGTGGCCCAGTACATCTCCGACTTGGATTCCCCTCACCTGCCCTTTCACACTGGGGTCCGCCTGCACGCATACAAAAGGATCATTCATTCTCATCAAGCCATCAAACACACAAGCAACACGCCTTACCTTATAACACGCATCTGTTCCATCCAATATCACAGTGTTCTCACTCACATTCAAACTAACATCCTTACTCCAACTCACTCTAACAGACACCCTTTCACCCTTCACAAGCCTTACATTCTCCATAGCAGTCACCTCAATACCAGTAAACACACTCCTCAAAACGCTACCATCTTTCCCTACATACAACTTATACACCCCATTTTTACCAATCTTTCTCTCAATCTGATCACTCGCAGGATGCACAACCATACGATTCATTTTCATAAAATCATAGCCCAAAATCACACCATACTCACTACTCACCTTATCAATCACAGAAAATTCACATTCATTCATCATCATACCATGCATTCGAACAGCTGACCTTATCATTCCAATCACAGGCACTCTCCTATTACCAATACCTACCAAACTACCCTTGCACTCAGACAGGAGGGCTTTCTCGCTAAACTTGTCATACACATCTTTATACACCAAGCTCGCCTTGCATCCAGAATCTATTAAAGCCAAACACTCAATTCCATTCAACTCCACCTTCACACTCAGACACTCATACTTCCTACCAGACAGCACTTTCACACTAGACAGACTTACCAACACATTACTCACACTCATGCACCCAGAGGATACTTCAGCAGGTACCCTCTTACCATTCAGTTTCCCGCTTCAGACTTTCCATTCACACCTTGCGCTCTCAGTCTAATCCAACACTTTTCACTTGAATGTCCTTCCATCGCACAATAGCTACATACATCATTCTGGTCACGACACATCCTTGCATAATGACCAGCCTTTCCACAATTACCACATGCATATTTCATACTTTCCCCACCAGTTGCTCCACCATTCAACCTCGGACAATCTTTCTTCAAATGGCCTATTTCTTTACACTCGAAGCACTCTTTCACACTTTCCTGGCAATCCTTTATCATATGCCCTTTCTTACCACACCCAAAACATGCACCAGATGTCCACCTACATTCTGCCAACATATGACCTTTCCTTCCACACCGACGACATTCCTCAATCTTTCTCCCACCACTCAGTCTCTCATTTGCTGAGACATACCTCGGTTTCTCTCTCATATATCCGTTCCCACGCTTGAAATTCATCTGCCCCCTTCCATTCGACCACCCTCCATTTGCCCATCCATTCTGCCGGCCCAGGAAGTTTGACATCACTCCAGCTGGTGCAGCCTTCAGGGCATCCCTGTAGCTGACAAACTGCTGGGGTGGATGAAAGCTCCTGGGCTTCTTACCTCCAACATTCACACTGTACCATCCATCCTCTTCTAGATCGCTTTCATCATCAAATCGTCCATCTTCTAACAGTTCCAACACATCCTCCCACATCAACCGTTCACCTGTCAGTCTCACTCTCTCCTTTCTCTTTCCACTCAGCCATTCACTCACCTTTCGCGGGATCGTGTCCAAAAACTTCCTCATGAGTGGTTTACATTCATTTACATCATCATCACCATACCTCATTCTTGCCATACTCTCAAGCCTATGTGCATACATATTCACACTTTCACTCTTCCCCATTCGAGCCTTCTCAAATTCATTCACCCTCTTATACTTCACACTCTCTTTCATTCGTTTCACCTGCCCAATCAATCTCTTCTTCACTACATCGTACTTTGGCTCTCCCACACTCGTTATCACTCGCAAGAACTCCAACACTTTCCCATCCAAACAATCTCCCAGAACACTCACCCAGTGACCCTTGTTCTGCGGGTACTTGAGCTTGCAGTACCGCTCAAAATCCCCGAAGAACTCATCCATACTCTTTCCCCCATGCAATCTAAACTTATCAATCCTTGGCACTTCCCTAATCAAAATTCCTTTCCCCACATTCACTTCACTCTCCGAAGAGCTACTCTCGGTCTCACTCATTCCAATCATATTGTCACTCTCTCCCTCATCTGAGTATAGCGAATCCACACTCTTCCCTCTCGCCTTCCTATCCTTAACCTTAGAACCATGCTTACTTCCTCTCTTACTTTCCACTCTCTTCCATTCACCCCCTTTCCTACCACTTACAGTATCTTCTTTAGACTCAATCATACTGCCATCCATTCCATTTAGCGGAGTCCCTTCAGTAGGAGCAGGGGTCAGGGTTGTAGGTCCTGGGGCTGATCCAGCCCCTGTCATCATGTTATACAGGTCCTGCATCCGTCGGTCCGTCTGATCCTGTCGGTCTCCCATTTCCTTCTTCATCTTATCAGTCTTTTCATTCATCCCTTTTATTTTATTCTCCATTCCCTCCATCATTCCCCGCAACATTTCACACTCCTCTTCTTTCTGTCTCAACTCCAGTCTCAATCGCACTACTTCTTCATTCAACGTTTCCGCTACAGCCATTGTTCCCAAGTTGGTAAAAAGATAGGAGAAGGGAAAAATCAATCAAACTACTTGTCACACTAATTGGGTATGGACTGCAATCCAATCCAGTCACGCTCCCAGTTTCGAAGTCTCACGTCCCTATTCGGGCGCCAAATGTAGCGGGCCAAAAATAGATCTCTAATCCCAATCGATAATCGATCCAACCCGCTTCCTACACTGTCCGGACGTGAGAAATCGAGGGAGAATAAAACGGATTGTATATACAGTCCGTTTACTTACAAAAAAAAATACAATGATAGTTACAGTTTATATTTACAACAATTTTATATTTACTAGGGAAGTGTGCACACTTCAAAATGAAGCTAAATTCCCCAATCAAAATACGATACCAAACGAGAATCTTATAACCGGCGGATACAACAATTTACTTATATTCTACACAAAACAAAAAAAAAACAACCACAACCGAACGAAAAGGGGGCACGTGCTATCACTTGCTGGAGGTGGGTGGTAGTTGGCTAACTTAGAAGGAGGCAGGATTGTCAACGAAGGCAGGTATGGCGGTTCAGGTGGTTAGAGACACGAAAGCCTTCCTCTCAGGGCTGGGTGGAGCACTCGTCTATAGAACCCCTCTTGCTACCAGTCCACACTTCCACTCTCTGTAGAAGAGATATATCCTCCTTTTATGACCCATTTATTTATACATGGATGGCGAAACTAATAAGTGGGCATTACCCGAAAATACATCGACTAGCTTACCTCTTTCCAGAATAACGCTTTGATAAAAGATTAATTTAAACAAAGTACAATCTTATTATAGTGATATCTCAAAATTAGCTACTATCTTTCCAGAATAACGCCTGGAAAGAAAGAAAAACATGGTAATCATTTTATACATGAAATAAACAAAAATAAAACAAACCCATTCCCATTCACACACATTCTTACAGAGGGAGGGAGAGGGTACTGAGAAAAGGGGTGGGAGAATGGCCCTTTTACACACACTCACATTCGCCCCACCACAACAACAGGGTTATAAAAATATTTATTAACTACTACTACACAAAAAGAATATTTACAATTGGAGAAATTCCACAAAGATGTTGTTTTTTTTGTCATTAGATAAAAATAGACCCGAGACTAGAACCTAAAACAAAACAACTTTCAATAAGTCATGAACACAAGAGAACTCATCCAAAGAAAAATTTAATAATGAAAGGACTTTGCAAAAATCTACTAATTTAGAGGTTATCATCAGAATGAATCAATATAAATTTCATGACAGGTAAATAATATGTAAAATAGAAAAGGACATTCAAATCTTGTGAACATATTTATTAATTTAAATTTTTTTTTAGATCTATACTGACCCCGTAACTGGAGTCCCTTTATTTTCTTTTGAGGAAAGAAAACCAGGTTTCTTCACACTAAGCTTAATGTTTTAACACGTTCCATGCGGAGTGCCCCACCTGTGGGCACTAATCGTATTCTAATGTGGCGGCGTGCCCACCGGTGATTCATGTGTGGAATTATATATACATACTTTTGTCAATATATATCAACCACATAAATAATTTTTATTGATAAAACCAACATATACCTTAAAGTAGAAGGATAAATGGAGTAAAACATGCATTGTAAAGTGACATTTATTGGAACAAATAACATAAATTTACACTTTGAAAAATAGATTTATATTTCATTAAAAAAATTAAAATGTTCCTTTATTTGTAAACATTTTAAAAAATAATGGCAGGCCAAAGTTCATTTATATTTCCTATGTTAAAATAATTGTAAAAGAAAACATTTTACCATTTTTTATAATTCATCTTAACATAAGAATGACTTTACTCACTATGTTGCACATTGAAACAGCCAAGACACATAAATGGTTTTCCTTCACACATGGGACAGAAAGTGGAAATTTTTCTTGCTTTCAGTCTCGCCTGTTTTACTCCTTCATTAGCTGAAATTATATCGTAACACTTCCGACTGGCTCGTTTGGGTCCAGGGGCTTCTTCCAGTTGATGAGGCAGTCTTTTGTTTTGGTTGTCGATCTGAAGTCTCGGCAAATCTTCTAGTTCTGGTCCGCAAACAAGACTGTGCGATCGCTTCTTTGAAACTCAGAAGTGGCATACTTGTTTTGGAAATGAACTTATTGTACAAAACCCATCCGTTTACAACTGCCGTTTCCATTAATAATTCAAATGCCACTTTTCTGTACCATTTCCTCATTTTTCTGAGTGCGGTATGGTAGGATGACATCTGGTCAGACATGTCAACAACCTTTTTAGCTTTATTATAGTACACAACTGCCTGTGGTTTCAAAACGTTATCACCAGCTCTGTTCTTTTTTCCTGTCGCAACAAGTTTGTCCGAGTGCTCAGGAATTTTTTAAAGTGTTAAAACGTTACGTTTGTCTTTCCAGTTGTGAACTTTCACTCCATTGCTATTTTCTTTACCAATATATTCTCCCTTCTTCAACTTTGCGTTTGTGACTTCCTTGGGAATATACTTTCTACCTTTCCAAAGTGTCCCACAGAAGTAAGTTTTCTTTTGCAGCAGATATTCAGCCAATGGCACTGAAGAATAATAATTGTCAGCAAAAATCTTCCTTCCACATCCCAGTAAATCTTTAGACATTTGAATTACAACAGATTCTGAATGACTGAAGGATTCCACATTGGAGGAGCGTCCAGTATATACTTCGATATGCCATGTATAGGCTTCTGTAGAGCATAATTTATACAATTTCACACTATACTTGTGCGCCTTACCAGGAATGTACTGTCTGAAACCCAACTGACCTCAAAATGGAATCAAGGATTCATCCATGACCACTGACTCACCAGGAGTGTACACTGATTTGAATTGAGAAACAATGCTATCCAAAAGTGGTTGCAATTTGTACAGACGGTTGGTTGTACTTGTTGTGCATGAATTATCAGAAAAATGCAAAAAACAAAGCAAAAGCTGAAATCGATCCCTTGTCATATGGTTATAAATGAAAGGATAATCAAGTATATCTTTCTTTGACCAATACATGGCGAGTTCAGGTTTCCACACTATACCCATACACATAATTAGCCCGAGAAATTTCTTTATTTCTGCTCTGTCAGTGGGTCGCCAATTCCTCAATCGAGACCTTTGTGCCAGTGTGGTCTCTTGAAGAATTTGCAAAGCATACGTGTTTGTTTCTAAAACAATCATGTCAATCAGCTCGTCACTCACAAGTAATTGAAAAACTTCAATTGGCTCTAATGTCTTATTCTCTGGCAATTCAATATGAAGTTTATCGGAGCCAGTAAACACGTGTGTTCATTCACAAATCGTAAAATTTCCCCAATTTGACGTTACTATAGGCCTACCTCCATTCTGATTCTGTGAAAGCTGTTCAGATTGCGGCTCTTCATTGCTACTACTGCTACTACTAATCGTAGATTCATCGGCAATGTACTCAGAGTCCGATGATTCAACATCACTTCATGAGTCCTCTGAGGAAGACAGAATGCTTTCTATTCCGGTATTGGTAGCAACTCTCTTTCTTCCGTAAAATGAAGGCGGATTCATGGCTGTAGAAAAATACAAATATAATATGGATTGTGGATAGGGTGCCTGCATAGCCAAACTAAATAATTGCATATGGCATGTCATGTAGACAATTCGAATCACAGAAAACTCTGTTAAGTTTATCTATCCTACTTATTACATGAAACACAAATTCGTTATTTCAAGATGTAAATATGATCTGTATAAATCCATCCAATTATTGTTCAGCTAATTCTACTACTATATAAAACTTTTATCTTAGAAGCCTACACTCATACACACGCAGTTATGTATAGGCCTATATATATAAATAAATAAATATATATATATAGGCCTATATATAACTGTGTATGAGTGTAGGTTTCCTAAAAAGTTTTATGGTATGTTTTTAGCTAGGCCTAATTATTATAAAAATCTGACTAAATGAATAGATTTATTCCGGAATACCCCTGTGCTATGATCTACATAGCCACAAACACTTTATACATATTTATGTGACAGGAAAGATAATATATAATGGTGCCTGCCCGTGGTCATCCAGCTGATATGGAAAAAACAAATAAAGTAGTGGCGACGTGCTCATGGGTGAGCACCTTTCCCGTGGCCCACCCGTGAACACTCCGCCACAAATACATGAAAACTTAATATTATGAACCAGTGCTCACGGGTGGGTCACGCAATTTTATGGTAGAAATGTAATGTACTCACTGAGATTACAAAACGCACAACTTTTCCACGCAATGTCTCAATGCGAACTGACTCGGCGGCAAAATGAATTCTCCCGCAACAGGCCAATGACGTCATATCCTTCTTCCGCACGGAATGTGTTAAATTCAGTCATTCTGTATCCTTTATATTTTTCTCAGGAAAATATAAACTTATTTAATTAAAATACTTTAACTTAACTTGCATATCTAAATATTTTTAAATATATAAGATATTTTACTAAAACACATAAAATAGAGAAAGAAGAAGCAAAATCAAATAAAACAAGAGGAACAAAAAGGAAAAACAGTGACAGAAGGACCAAAATAGGAAAGAGACAACATAAATATCATAAAAGGGTGTTCCAATAACTTGGACCGATTTTAAATGTGAGTTAAGTTTAAGCATCTATTGATTTTTTTCTTTTTCTTTCAGATTTAACATCAGTTTTTGGCAATTTCAACCATGGAAAGATTAACAATAGAACGTGTTAAAGTTTTCAAAGCCTATTACAAAAATGGACATTCAAACAGAAACGCATTTCGGGCACTTCACGATTTTATTTGGTCAACATAATCAACCAACCGAGAGTGCAATTGGGAAAATTGTTCATGTGACTTGACGCCTTTAGATTTCTTCCTTTGGGGTCATCTCAAAAGTAATGTCTATGCCAACAAGCCAACAACAATTCAACAGCTGAAGGATGAGATAATAAGGCATATTGGTGAGATCGAGGAGCAACTATGCAGAGGTGTGTCGCCGAAGCCTTGGCAGACATTAGGCGATATTATTTTTCACACATAATTGCCATGACTCAAATAACATGATCCAATAGTGAAATCATAAATTTTCACCAATAACACGTGTTTTATTTACTGCTAATTCGATCCGTCTTAATGGAACACCCTTTAAACGAGGTCCACTATGCAATCAGAGGGTACTGAAGAAGTTCTGGCAGATATGTCACAAACAATGTAGCACAATGATTTAAGAATGGCAGATCTTTGATCATATGGACTCAAAATGAAATGGAGATGTAAATTGGCGGGGGGGGCATCAGGGAAAAAGATTTGAAAATGTTAGGGGCCAATAACACTAGTATCTTTTATTAGGCTTTGAGACTGCACTTGTAAATTTAAATCAAATTACACTTTAAACCTATCACAGACAAGATTGGTATTCTTAACGCAGGGTTTCTCGGAGAACATGGATACAGGGACAGGACTTGATGAAGGGGTTGGGGTAGATCAAGTTTCAGGGAATAAGGCATAAGCTGAGGTCTCAAAAACTGGTTATAAGCTTCATGTTTGCACTTCACTATGTGAGTAAATTACTTGCAAAACTTATCGATGGAGTCAGAAGTTGGATGAAATCCATTGAGGTATGCACTTTTGGAAGGGAAGGTATTTGTTAAATTGCTCATGAAGTCCCAAATAGGGTTGATGTAAACACAAGGGCTTGCATCTGCAATACCACACAGACTATGCAGGATATGATATCTCAAATTAATTTTCAGGCCAATGCTATTCAGAATGGAGGCATTTTAGTTTGTTCTAAGAGACATGTCTCTGGACTACTTCTTTAGTTCTCCTTTTAGATATTCTGGTGTGTGTCACACATTTTCTCCGCAGACAATGTTGGTGGCCATGGTATACAGCATGAACTGGAGGAAGAATTGATGTAGTGCAGGGCTCTTGAAAAAGTACAATGGCTCCCTTCAGAATGGTCCTGGACATGGTTAGCAGTGAGAGCCATGTTATGTCTCCTCACATCTTCCCCCAGGGACTCAAGGTCAATGCAGATGTTTACACTAAGGTGCTGGAGACTAGTCGAGCCTTAGATGGACCAAGCAACTGCAGGATGGCCTTACTTTTTCCAGCATGATGTCAATAAGGCTGCCTGCAACACCTTATGATCTGTGAGGGCCGCCATTGTGGATGTAATGTCATCCATTGACAAGAACTCTCTAACCTGGACATGTATCTAGTTCAGGTCCCTCCTGGAGAAGGTCACGTTATGTTTTTGTGTAAATTCTCATGAGAATATGTTGCTTTATTTGATACACAATTTGTTTTCTTTTCCTATATGCAGTTCATTTAGATAAATTGAAATTATTCAAATATGGCAGTGAAGAAATTTTTTATAACGTGTGAAAAAGTCAAATATTGTAGTGAATGTCTATAAAAATTTATTCAACTATAGTCGAATGTAGCAGTTAAGTTTCCATTAGCCTCTTTACTCTTATGGATAACTAAGTTATTCCAAATATCGTTTACTGTACAAGTGTAAATGAAGTATTTCTCATTACTAAACCTCTTTTTCTCTAATGTGGCATGACCTCTCCTTCACTCTTTATGATTATCAATTCTGTTACTAGAATTTTTTTTAAGGCACTTGATCATTTAAAAAAATAATAAAAATTTTATATTAAGGAGTAAAAGAGTAAACCTTAATATTTATCCTATCACTTAATATTGTTAAATTATAAATTTTGTTTAATTAGTGTTACACATTTATATTTTTCACAGATGTTACAAATACTAACTAGGATGCATTTGAAGTTTTTAAAATATGCCCAGACTACACAACTTAAAAAGCACATTCTTGGTTCAAATCTGTTTCTTTATAAGACTATATTTAAGCCACAGATAATTAGCAACTGGAAAATGTTTTGTAATGGGCAAGAATATGAAAAGGCAACTATAGTTTATAATGAGTCAAAGGAAGCAATTAATATTTGTTTAAACTATTTTGATAAAACGCTTAAAATACACAAATACTTTTTTTTTAATCGGAAGCCATATGAAGCTTGTAATATTTCACTTGAAAGAATGGGTCATAAAATTAATGCTTATGCTGAAAGAAAAGCAAAAAAGAAAGGTATAGTATTTTCAGATCCAATCAGCCTCTCTATTGAGTCAAAAAGTGGTAACCCTCTTGATGCATTGAATCTATCTTGTGCTGATGCATTCACTTGCATGGATAATTATTTAAGGATTGGAAACCTGAAATATTCTTTAGATATTAATCCTCAGAAGTTTTCTCTGCAATTGCCAAGGCATATTATGGCTAATTGCTTGATTTATCCTTCAAAACTTGAAGGTGTGTTATTTCACCAAGATGAACCTCAACTTAAATGGTTCAGAAGTAAACAAAAATATGAATCCATTGAAGAAGTAAATATATATGACATAGCCTGGGAGATGGCTGGAGAAGGACTCAGTATTTTTGTCTCTTCAGATGATGCCTCTCGGCTCCTAAAAGTAAGTTTAGCTTTTGTACTTATAAGACAAAAAGTATTAAGTTTTATAATCTCTTACTATATTAATAGGTTCATTTGTAGTCATCTAAATTTTGGTCTTTCCTACAATTTTTGAATTATGCGGCTACTTGCAACATTAAAGGATTGTAGATGGTAGCTGAATTAGCTAAAGTGTTGGGTCAAAGAAGAGGAGTGTTTAACATCACAGGTTCAAATCCCTGCCGTTTTCAATGGGTAAAATTTGATTTTAAAAATTATGATTATTCTTCAAATTTATCATATTATTCCATTCAATTATTTCATCTTCCTTTACTTTGACTTGGCTTACAATGCTTAAACTCCACTTGAAACATTCTCTTTGGGGAATATGGATAGTAGCTGGGTGGCTTGAAGAATGGGGGAGCATTTGACTGCCTCTTGATCTACTTGTGCTGAGTAACAGGCACTGTTTTGTTTTGTTTTAGTTTTAACTTAATTATGGTAGGGGAAGATAAGAGATCCATTTCCTTTCTTTTTGCCTGATCATCTTGATATAGCTTTCTTTGCAAGTCATGCATCTCAAAAATTTTCTCCAGGCTTTTAGATTTTCAATTTGCAAATGAACAAATTTATTAAGGCCAACTTCTTCATTTCATAATGTTTTGAACATTATTTTTAGATCCTGGCTACCATTTATTTAATTAATAGCTAAAAAATAAGTACTTTTATTTAGAAGCAGAGACATTAAAATTTAAATATAATTAAAAGTTATTTTTGACACAGGAAAATGACTTCTTCATTCATGTTTTTTTCTTTTACTCTTGTGTCTTAGTTAGTGGGAACCACCTGCAATGAAAATCAGGAGTATAGTGATGTGGAATATATATCTACTGCTCTGGTATCACCAGGACCTGGAATTTGCCCATTCCAAAAGAGACATCAAAGCACAGAAAATATTTTAGATGAAGGCCAGTGAGTGTTTTTTAAAATTTTATATTGAATGGAAATACTGAAAAAACTGGAAATTGCTTATATAATTTTAGTTCAGAAAGGTAAAAAAATGCTAAGGGTTTTAACAACAATTTCTCATCAGTGGACTACTAATTAATATGGGATCCGAACCACACTTATCTACAGCATATGGCAGCCGATATGAAGTCAACTAGAATTGGGACTCCAACTGGCAAACAGAAAGGCAAATGGGAAGATGAACAGTCATTCCACATGAAATTAGGCAATGCCAAACCGGTGACCATCTTGGATTTTCTTCATTTTGGGGTATGTTGATATATGTCATAAAAGAACTTCACATGCAAAATTATAGCTCTTTACTCAAATGGTTCTGGAGATATGGCCCACTAAATTTTGGAGGCTTTTTAGAGACTAAGTTGATTTTTCAAAATCGCCGACTTTGAGGCCTCATAAAACATGCTGTTTGAAAGCTATAGGTCTTAAAAGTTCAGGTCCAACATGATCAGGACCATAGATTCCAAAATAGCAATCAAAACCAGTCTATCTATAACCATGAAAGAGTTATAAGCTAGCAAAAACTGAAATCTTGAACAAATCCGTCACATCTGAACCAACTTCCAATTATAAATATTCATACTTAGAAACAATACTAAAAGTTATGACTGATAGGATATGATGATATATGTCTTTTATTGTATTTAAAACCTTTTCTGGCAGTTGAACATACATAGCAACTGAGAAATAGTGTTTCAAATATAGTAAATTTTCATGATTTTCAGAAAATGACCTTGACTTTTCGACCTTTTTGACCCCGTGGAAACATGAGGACCCCATTAAAATTTTTTATGCTTGAAGGGAAAGGTCTATACACTAGCTATACTAAATATCTTATTTGTTCCATCCTCTATTCGTGCATATTAGGACAGACCATTTCACCATTGATTTAGCTAATTTACTTATTATATTTACACACCTCACTGTACGGAGTAATGGAAAGTATGATATCATACGAGGGGCAGTCAATAAGTTTTGCAATTACGATATAAGGGAATGAGATATGAGAAAAAGTGTTTTATTATTTTTCAATATAACTACCCTCGACTTCAATGCATTTGCGCCACTTGTCCCTGAGGCTTCGAATTCCAGACAACCAGAAATCTCCCCACTGCTGTTCAATCCACTCTGGGATGGTGAGCTGGACATCTTCATCGTCCCCAAACCGCAGTGCAGCCTTGAGCTGGCGGAATAAAAAGTAGTCGCTAGGAGCCAGATCTGGACTGTAAGGGGGATAGTTGAGCTCCTCAAATCCGCACTCATGCAGGGCAGCTTGGGCAACTCTGGTTTGTGGACTTTGACGACATTGAAGTCGATCATGGGGTGTGAGGTTTCTAGGGACCCAACGGGCAGAGACCTTAGTCATGGCCAAATTGTCGTGGATGATGTTGATAGCACTTCCATGTGATATTCCAAGTTCTCGCTCGATTTCTTCAACCTCCACCCATCGATTTTCGAGGATCATCCTCTCCACACGGGCCACATTGTCCTCGTTGGTCATGTCTCACGACCATGGCGGAACTCCCTATTCCAGCGAGCAATGGTTGCATAAGAAGGGGCGTGTCGGTGTACACTGCAACCATGCATTCATGGATCTCTTTTGCATTCTTGCCTTCCTTGGTCAAAAATTTGATCACTGCGCGGTCAACCTTCTCCATTGTTGAAAAATTTGACTGACGATCTGCGATCAGCTACTGCTTCTTAAATAGACGAGGCAGGAGCGTGCGGCTGCAGGTCCTGACTTATCATAACTTGTCCTAACACCCCCACAAACAGCCATTTCCCTTCCTCTGTTTTGCCCTACCGATTCGCAAAACTTATTGATCAGCCCTCGTATGTGCCACAAAATATATCTATGTTATAACCATAAAATGAACAAAAACACTAACAATATAACTATATCATCATTCAGGTAGTTCCTTTCTAAACAGATTGATCACTCAGATATCTATGATTTCTCACAGTATTGCAGGACTCTTTGCAAATCGGAATTCAACAAGAAATACTGCCTGCCACTTGCTCCTTGTGCAATAGGGACATCAACTGTGCAGATTACATCTTGGAAAGGAATCCAACAGATGTCATGTTTTCGTGGCCATGAAAGTGACTGCTCTGTTGCACCCTTTTGCATGAAGTTGACAAGCAAGTTGTGCTGTTCGTCAGAGAGATCTTCTACAATCCCAATATACCAGTCTTCATCATACATGCAAGCTACATACTTTCCTACCTCAAAAGAACTCTCACCTTGTGGCTTGATACCATGCAAGCCTCCCATCTGAACTGTTTTAAAGATGGTGTCTAATGAAATTCGCCTAATCTCAAGTTTCATGTCCCCAACTAGCACAAAACTATGATGGGAACGTGTACCTGGAACTGTAGACACATGACTATACCTTTCTTCTAACTTGAACCATTCACAACTATTGATGACATCTGTCGCTGATACATAAAAGAATATTATACCTTTCACATTGATGACACACCAATCATGCATTTCTAGAGGGGTTAGAATTTGTCCAGAGATAGTGGCCTGCAAACTAGCATGTGCAACTAGACGTTTGACAGTGCCACCTATGCCATCACAGGGACTTACCGTGACTAGTGGCAAAGAAATTCCACTGTGCAGGTATTCTAAAATCGTCTTTGTGGCAGCCAAGATTCACAAGGCTTTGTAATTCTTATACTGGGAAGCAGCACCATCGCTGAAGTACTGTATATCTGTCAAAGTGGGCATCACCGTTTTGATATGTTTGATAACAACCTCTAGAAAAGCATGAACAGTATTGGTTTCATGATTCATACAATCTGATATCACACACATATTCAAAACATTCAGCTTGTCATCTACAATGTAGTAGAGGACAAATGAGTGCAGTGTTGCTTGACTGTTATCCCAGTGGTGGCCTTGAACTGCATCTTGAACAAGAAAACTGTAATTTTCAGCAAAGTCTAACAACAAAAGCCCAGTGCTTTCAGAAATGGTTTCTTTCAGGTTTCTTAGATGCTGTGCTTGGGCTTTTGCGATGAACTGGTGAGAAGGCAGTGCTTTATACACTGAACAGAACTTGTCAATAAAATTCTCAACTGTACAAGACAATGTTTCCAGGGTTGTTTTACCTGACTCATTCCTAACCCACTGTTTATATGATATGTTATCATCAAGCCCTTGCTCATTAGCAGTAAACAGACACATCAAATGTTCTCTAATTTTCTGAACACCAGGACATTTTTCATAGATTCTCAACATGGTGGCAATACACCACTCGGTATGGGAGATTATGCGATATGCCCAGTTCGGAGACTGGATTGTGATCTATAGCGACTCACAAAGTGCCCTGAGTGCTCTCGGGGCATTGGAATCTCCGCATCCCCTGGTTTGCGATATCTGTGATGCCATGGTTTTGGCAAGCTGGGTGGATGTTGAGATTTTCTTCTGCTGGGTTCCTGGACATGTAGGAATTGTGGGGAATGAGGGCGCAAAAGAGTCTGCGAGGACTCTGTGACCGGACCAGCGTTTCGCTCTTCCTCACACCGACTACATTGCAGGAATACGGGCAGCTCTTCGGACTACTTGGCAAAGAAGATGGGAGACGGTCAAAGGGAACTTAAAGTTGCGTGCCATTGCTCCATGACTGTTCCCATGGACATATCCCCCAATGCCGCAACAGCTTCAGGTCGCTTTCTGTCGTCTCTGAATCGGACATACTCGTGTGACGCATCGCTATTTGATGGAGCGCTCGCCAGCACCCTTTTGTGATGACTGCATCGTCCCCCAGACTGTTCGCTACATTCTTGTTGAATGTCCCAGTCTGGGTGATCTTTGCGCACGTTACCTGTCCCAGGACCGGGATGGGCGGGGTCGCTACCGCCTGTCCCTTGTACTCGGGACGAGTGCGTGCACCTTGACTGGTGGACTGATAGACTTTTGGGGGGAGGCTGGCCTTCTCCCTTTTATTTAACTAGGTTTTGTTGTTGTTTTTTTGTTATTGTTTCCTTTCTAGGTCGCACGCTCCTACGCTGGGTGGAGGGGGACCTCCCCCTGACGCCGGAGCTTGCTTGCTAATTGTCATCTCTTTTTATCGTTGTTTTATTTTCAAATTTTTATTTTAAAGTAGCCTAGAACTAGGCTGTTTGTTTGCGGCGACTTATGCCCAAGTTGGCAGTCGCCAGATAGCCCCTTAGAAGAAAAAAACACAACAGATTCTCAACATCATACAGTACTGCTTAGATATGTCACAAACACCATTGACAAAATATCTTTGTAATTAGTACCGTTGATGGCTGCGGTGGGTAACTCATTGAGTAACAACTTGGCATTCTTGTGTTTCTCACACACACAAACAGAGTGGGAGCTCTTACTCGCCACATGTACACACCATTTGGGCCGAAGCTCAAAGAACTTTGATATACCAATCTTAAAATTGGGGAACTTCGCCTTGAAAATTGTGTACAATTCTGTGATGTTTACCAAAATCAGTCTTTTCTGTTTGTGAACTTTTTCACCATTGATTCTGACAGAAACAGTCTTTCTTTCCTGGGCACATTCTGGAAAACTCATCATCTTGATAAAACAATTCAACAGCAGTAATAGTATCTTGTGACAGTGTCTTACTCCCTAGATAGGCGTTGGGTTGTGCAAGGATTCCAGATTTCTTTTTTAGATCTCTAGCTTGGTTTATTGCATATTTTGAAACACCAAATTCATTGCACATTTTTTCAATAGTCCAGCTTTCTGGAACAAGTGTCAATATTTGAATTTTGTCCTGTTTGGATTTTCAATTTTTCAATTTCTCCTTCATCAAATAAATCAGTCAATCTTAGTCAGAACATTTTGTACAGGCTTCTTTGGTGGTATCTTGTGATTGTATCGATTCTTCGTTAATGTTGAAAACAATGGCTACCTTTTTTGCTACAACTTCTTGAACCTCCGATACTTTCCACTTACCATAATTTACCTTGTCTCTCATTCTTATGTTAGTCTTAATTGAGGAACATTCAAGTAGTAAAACACTTGATTTGGGGAATTCGAAGGTCTCTTCAAATGACTGCTCACTGGCATCTTTGAGTGTTGTTTCTTCATACGTGGGGTAATCTGAAGGCGCTTTCATCTGGGTATCACAATGTGGACAGACCTTCTGCCCAGGTTTAAGGTTGTACATTTCAGCTCTTGGGCTTTTCACAACCCGCTGATGTTGTACAGCCTTCAGGCTAGGGGTATTTCCCACACTAGATATTTGTAAATACTGTTCACAAAAACTGTAATGAGTTTTGTATTTAGTGTATAAATAAATCCTATCATATCATATCAAGGCCCCTATAATGTGAAATTAAACTTATTTCTAAAATGTAACTTTACATAAATTTAATTTTACATAAAGAACTATTGAATTTCCCGCACTAGATAAATGTAAATACTGTTCACAAAAACTGTAATGAGTTTCATATTTAATGTATAAATAAATCATATCATATATCAAGGACCCTATAATGTGAAATTAAACTTATTTCTAAAATGTAATTTTACATAAATTAAATTTTACATAAAGAACTAACGAATTTCTACTTACCAGTCACTCGCTTTTTATGCTTCTGGAATGGGTCAGCACAACTTGTCTGCAAACTTTGTTATCTACTCAAAAAGACTTAATCATGACGATAACAAAGTGAGTCACCTTCTTTGCATTTATATCCAGTTCTTATTTCTAACAATTTAACACTGTCATTGGATAAGTCTTCCAAAGATAGACACCTTTTTTCCGTGAAAAATTAGTGCTGTGGCAATCCTCCTTCAGATAATTTCCAATACAGCATTTGCTAGACACAGCTATCAGCCATCCTGCAAAACTCCTCCTGTTAAGCAAATTGGAATTTCAATCCTAACATTGAAATATCATTACAAGCATCCCTAACTATCAGCCCAATACATTAGAAGCCAAAAATATCAGAGGTTTCAAATAGAAACCATGTTATACAGAATTCATGATATAAAGGCACCCTGTTGTAACACTGATAGTTTCCTGAATTCAGCATTGTGAAAATGAAGGAAGGACTAATGGAACAAATAAGATATTTAGTATAGATAGACCTTCCTCTTCAAGCACAAAAAATTTGAAGGGGGTCCTCATGTTTCCA
Organism: Ceratothoa steindachneri; assembly: GCA_963969495.1. Taxonomy (NCBI): domain Eukaryota; kingdom Metazoa; phylum Arthropoda; class Malacostraca; order Isopoda; family Cymothoidae; genus Ceratothoa; species Ceratothoa steindachneri. Next base: position 132,785,215 of record OZ018327.1, read on the forward strand.
CGGAGTCAAAACGGTCAAAAGTTCAAGGTCATTTTCTAAAAATCATGAAAATTGACTATATTTGAAACACTATTTCTCAGTTGCTATGTATGTTCAACTGCCAGAAAAGGTTTTAAATACAATGAAAGACATTGCAAGTCCAATGGTACCCTCTTTGAATGGACCGTAAGGTCTCCTAGGGTACCTTTTTTCCTTGTTGTTACTCCTTGTTGTTATATCATCATATCCTATCAGTTATAACTTTAAGTATGAATATTTTGAATCGGAAGTTGGTTCAGATGTGATGATTTGTTCAATATTTCAGTTTTTGCTAGCTTATAACTCTTTGATGGTTAGAGATAGACTGGTTTTGATTGCTTTTTTGGAATCTATGGCCCTGATTCTGTAGGACCTGAACTTTTCAGACCTATATCTTTCAAACTGCATGTTTTATGAGGCCTCAAAGTCGGTTATTTTGAAAAATCGACTTAGTCTCTAAAAAGCCTCCAAAATTATGTGGGCCATATCTCCGAAACTGTTTGAGGTACAGAGCTATAATTTTGCATGTGAAGTTCTTTTATGACATGTATCAACATATCCAAAAATGAAGAAAATCCAAGATGGTCACCTGGCAAGTGTTTTTGAAATTTGCCTGATTTTGTGCGGAATGACCCTGAAAGTATACCTAATATCCTTGAAAGGCTTGTGGAAAGGTGCAGATCAGATGATGAGTTAAGACAATAGTATATATTAGAGAGAAACCTTAAAAGCTAGAGAAAAAGCAGCTGTACATTTTCCATTGGGGTGCAAGGATTTTCCCCTCTTGAAAGCCACCAAACTTCAGTATGTAACAATAATGCTCTGTGAGTCTTTCCCATATCTTCACACAATAAGCTAAAAATTCTGGAATTAAATGGCCTAGCTTTAATAAAGTTAATGATTTTTGTCACATCATCCAGCACTTCAGTTAAATCAGGAGGCATTCGCTTAACTGCAAGAGCATGTCGGTGTAACAAGCAGTGAATGCCAAAATTTCCCAGTTCTTATTTTTCATTTGAGCCACAACTCCTGAATATTTACCCACCATCGCTGCGGCTCCATCTGTACATACACTCAAACATTTTTTCCATGACATCATGCCCCTCAAAAAAGATAACTAAAAAAATATATCTGCACCTCTTGTATGAGTTTTAAAGTTTTACAGAGAAGTACGTCCCCTTCAGTCTTAAAATTATAGATGTAATGAACAAATACAAGTAATATAGCTAAGCCTGCAACTACTGTGGATTTGTCCATTTGAAGAGAAAAGGTTGGACTGTTTTACTCTCTTAATTACTTCTTTTTGACAATATTCTGACATGTCACTAATATGCCTGGAAACTGTACTATTTGAAAGAGGCACAAGATTCTATGTTGTGAACATAATATTTGCCAATCATACTCTCAACTAAATCTTTTGCACACAGTTTTATTAAATTTTCAGCTATTGTGTGAGCCTTGCCCTTTCTGTGCTATCTGAAAACTAACTATAATAAGCAATAAGGGCATTTTTATGATCCTCCCTGACTAACAATTTAAATTTTTTTTTTTTCTTTTAGTTCTTAGCTTTTATTTCTGAAATAATTAATATTTTTATTTTTAAGTTGAGAGTGTTTTGTTTCTAAGTGCCATTTGAGCATGGTTGAGAAAAGACTCCCATTTGAAAGAACAGTTCCATATTCTATACAAAGTCCATTTTGGCTCTTCCTCATTACCATTCCAGGTGAAGCCAAAACTCAAATAACTTTCATCTTATTTTCTCTTAGAAGCTTCCACAGTTTTATTATTATTATCAAGTTTTGATTACTTCACTGTTTGTTCCTGGGGTTACTGATAAAATTCTCAAGTTTAAAGTTTAATCCTTAACTGTAAAGGCACCAATATCTGCAAATACAAAGAAATGAAATTAGTACAGTACTGTACTGGTTTACAATATTGGTGTGCTTACATACAATCCTAACACTCAATACAGTATATCTTCCCCCTCCTTCAATTGACTATGTTAGTTTAGCCTAATGATTTCCTGTTCTCAGGTTTCACTTGTCTTCCTCATCTTCTCCAGAATAGTCAGCTCCATCTCGATATCTGAGTGGTAGTCTTATAGTGCGTCTTGGTCATCTGGTGGCTAGAGCCTCCTCCTCATGTCTTTCATCTTGAGTTGGTTGGATCTCGCCTTCCCTATTGTGGAATAAGTATCCCTCATAAGGATTGTCCCCTTCTTCACCCTCATCTTCCCTTCTGCTGGTTGCCCCTTCTGGAATCTTTCTCATTTGTGATGTGTTGCACAAAACTTCCTTTTTTCCTTGCTGAAGGATGGCTCAGTCGCCCCTGCATTCTTTAACTTTCCAAGGGTTGGGATCATATCTCAGGGTGGCTTATCAAATTTAAGTTGTTTTAGGGTCACTATCTTGGTTGGTTTGGCTCCAGTTCTGTGATCCGTTTGATTCTTCAGTTTATATTTCTCCATCTGACCCTTTTACCATACATCCTCCCAATTCTGGTTCTCTTCGCTGTGTCATAGTTGTGGTAGCTTCCCCTTTAGATCTCTACCCATAAGGAGCTTAGCTGGACTCTCTCCTGTCATTGTATGTGGGGTGTTTCTATAGTGTAAAGGGAATTTGCCTAGGTGTCATCTCCAGTCTTTTGTTTCTGTGTTCACAGTTCTGATGGCTTTCAACATGGTTGCAAAGAATCTCTCCACTTTCCCATTAGCTTGGTGGTGATAAGGTGTGACCTTCTGATTCCTCATTCCCCATTCATCACAAAATCTGCTGAATTCATTGGCTCTCAATTGTGGTCTGTGCTCAGATATAATAACTGTTGGAACACCATGTTTGCAAATACATCTTTCTAGAATGGTGGTAACCGTGTTTGTATCAGTGGACTTTACTACAAATGCTTCCGGCCATCTGGAGTGCATCACCTATTCCGATTACATAGTCCCCACTCAGAAATGGTCCACAGATGTCAATGTGGATTACTTCCCAAGGCCCTTTCATTGTTGCCATGTTTACTGGGTTGGCTTGTTTCCTTGGCTCTAGACTTGCACATGGTATGCATCGTTTTATGACCTCTTCCATATCCTTGTCCATGTTGGGCCACCACACCTTGGCCCGGAGGAGTGCCTTTATTTTTACCATTCCAATGTGTGTCTCATGAGCTAATTGTAATGTACGTTGTTGCAGGTTTCTGGGGATAACTATTCTGGACCTGTGTACTATCACACCCCACTTCATTGTCAATTCACTCCTCACATGTTTGAACGGCTCTGTCACCTTGTTGGTCCAATCATTCGTTCCTCTATTGTCCTTAGGGTTGGATCTTGGTTGGTTTCCTCCACTATTTCTGATAGTCATGGCTTTTGGAATGCTGTTTGCCACAATATGGTTAATGAATCTTTCTGCTAGTTTTTCCTCCCCTGAAACCTCCCCATGATATTTCAGAAGTTGTCTTGATAGTATGTCAGCTGGGGTTTCACTTCCTTTGATGTGTTGTACTGTGTAGTCATACTGTTGCATGCGTAGGATCAACCTTAGTACACGTGTAGAGGGCTTTCCCTTGTGATTGAAGATTTATTTTAGTGCTTGATGGTCAGTCATGATGATGAATTCCTTTCCATACAGATAAAGGTGAAACTTCTCACATGCCCATACTATAGCCAATGCTTCCTTTTCCACTTGGCAATACCGGTGTTCCACCTTCGTTCGAGTCCTGAAGGCATAACTGATGGGTTTGAGTACACTTCTCCTCTTCCTCCGTCCATCTCCAATTAGTGTTTGCTCTAGACAAGTTCTTCAGAAGTTTGCTGAGTCAAGTAATTGATCAGACCTAGGAAGCTGTGGAATTCTTGGATTGTCTTTGGATATACAAATTTCCTGACTGTCTCATTTCTTTGAGTCAGTAGATACTAGGAAGCCATGGAATTACACTTCATCCACATGTAACACACACTTGTGTTGAGCTATGTTCAAGTTGTCCTTCAATGTCTGCAGTGCTGTTTCTAGGGCTTTGTCATGTTCTTCTGTGTCCTTGCCCCATACCAGGATGTCATCTGCCCCATTGCGGCAGTTTGGACACTTTTGGAGTATCTGTTGCAGTAGACCCTGTCCTTCCTCTGCTGCTGAAGTTATGCCCATAACCAATACTTTATATCTGTAGATGCCAGAGTCACATGAGAAGGTTGTGATATCTTTGATTCAGGGGCTAACTCTATTTGTTGATAGTATGAATTCAGATTTACCTTGGAGAACTTTGTTGCCTCATTTACCTCACTGAGTAGTTGTTCGACTGCCCATATTGGATGGTGTGCGCATTTCACTGCTTTGTTGGCACTCCGCAGGTGAGCACATATTCTGATGTCCCCATGTGGTTTCAGTGCAGTCACCAATGGCGAGACCCACAGTGATGGACCCTCCACTCTCTCGATTACATATCCTTGTCCAACATTTCTTAGATTTTCTATTTGACTGCTCTACGAAGGTGGAATGGCACTCGTCAGGGTGGTTGTGCCACAGGTTGGATGCTGTCGTCGATCTTGAGTTTGAGTTGAAATCCTTTCTAGACCATTGAGGGCTGGTAGGTGGTGATTCAGTATCTGTTTTGTAGAATATGGAATTCCCTTCACCTGTTAGACTGTCATAAATCCCAAATCCATACTGGCCTGTTTACCCAAGATGTTTTCCCCTTGACATGCTTTGGTAACCAATATTTTGTGTGCAATCCTCGTTGATCCATTAGTCAAAGTTGTGAAAAACTCTCCTTTCAGTGGTATGAGGATATCTCTGTAAGCCTTTGGTTCCATCTTTGTCTGTTTGAGTACAATATTTGGTGATCTAGTTGAAAGTGTCACTGTCAAGTAGATTGACGTTCCCTCCTGAATCTATCAGCATTTTGATGGGGATATTGTCTATCAGGACTTGTTCCTCCAGGGCTACATCAGCATTTACTTGGAAAATGAGGCACTATCTATGTTGCTTGAGTGTTTTGATGATACATGACACACCAGATCATCGTCGCCGGATGAGTTGTCTTCTTCCAAGTGGTTAACTCTTCCCTACGAATATGTTTCTTCATGCAGGCTGTTGTGAAGTGGTTCCTGATCCCACAGTTGTTACACTTTTTCCAAAATGCAGAACATTTCTTTTGACCGTGTATATTATCCGTGCCATTACAACTGAAACATTTCACGATCTGTTTGTGTGTTGAGTCATCATGTTGTATCCTTTCTTTTTTCCCCCATGTATTTCTTTGTTGTTGTTTATATTTTGTGGTGACCTTGTGGACATTGGTGCCTTCTTCATGTTTTTCCATCTGACTGGCTCGAGCCTCCATTGTTTCCAATGTATAAGCCAGTTTAAGAGCTTCTTGTACCGTAATATCTGATTCCTTCATGTATGCTCTTCTCAATTTGTTGGAAGTGCACTTCTCCCTCAGCTGGTCGATGATAGCTTTGTCAAGGCTGTATTGGGCAAAGTTGCATTTAGCACCTTGTGTACATAGGTGAGTTACATATTTGTTTGTTGTTTCACCAGGCTCATGTGCAATCATCCTGAATTTGTGTTGCTCAAATACCTCATTGGTTTTCTCAATGAAGTAAGCGTCCAGTGACACTTTAGTTTTGTATGTTGGTTCTGTTTGTCTTGTTGGGATTTCTGGTATCAAGGTCTTGATAATTTCTTTCAGTTTCTTTCCCCAATAGAACTGGATAAGTGCTAGGCGTTTAGCATCTTCAGCTATACCAAAATCCCCAAAAGCATCCTTGATATATTCAATCCAGGTGGTCCATGTCTGTTCCTGATTCATATCATCAAACTTGAGTGGTTGTAATGTGGGTATCGCTTGTGCCATCTTGTACAGTACCCATGGAAGATGTTGTATGTTGTAGTAGGTAGCTTGTAGATCGTCATTGCACTTTACTGTTTCTTTCTGGGGTTACTAATAAACTTCTCAAGTTTAAAGTTTAATCTTTACAGTAAAGGCACCAATATCTGCAAATACAAAGAAATGAAATTAGTTCAGTACTGTACCGGTAGACAATATTGGTGTGCTTACATATAATCCTAACACTCAATACAGTACAGTATATTGGTGTGCTTACATACAATCCTAGCACTCAATACATTATAATGATAAACACGATTTGCTTGCAACAGGTTGGACAGCAGCTCCACTTGTTTGAGTCGAGGTAGGCCTATTTTGGTTTCCTTTTACAGTTTTTAACCATTTGTCCATTTTAAGGGTATAAAGCAATTAACTTTTGTAACATAAAATATAAGTAATCACATTTCATGTATTTATATTAAAATTATAGCTTCGCTGCTACTGCCCAGTCCACAAATCTTACAAAAAGTTTTATTGTAAATGCAACAACTAATTAACGCGGCACTTAAACAGGAACAACACAAGCACACTAACATGCATGGATGATGAAATTGACATTTGGTAAGCATACCGATAGAAAATGTGGCCATATTTCCATTACCATATGATCAATTACAAAAAGTGTGACTTTCATTGCAATTAAGCATGCCACATTTCACATTTATTTCAAAGTGACACATTATGGCCCTGTTGCCACATTCACCACCACCTTTGCTAGATTTCATTAATCCCATTATTGCTTTCTTGTTATAGTTACGAATTTGGCCGGGTTAATATTTTAATAAATAAATTTTTAAAAACTGGCTCACTGAGTACTGAGGCTAACCACAAAGCACATAAAAACCCCTGTTGTAGAGACCATTATTGTTTGCATAGCAACTAACTTCAGTTCACCTTCATGTATATTGACAGCTGTTCTTCAGGTAATGCCTCTATCTGTAAGTTGATTGTAGACCTCTACCACCAAAATGATCTTTCAATTAGAGCCATTGCAAAGACTTTCAAGTGCTTGAAAGTATAATCCATAATATTCTCTCAACCTATGACAAAACATGTTTAGGTAAGGCTGGTAAATTAACTGGTAGGCCGTGGAACTGAGCCATTAACCAGATTGTGAAGGACAATTTTGAGATGGCTGCAGCAGTTTGTCAAAAGATTAGTGAGATTTAACCATCAGTCTCCAGGCATAGTGTCACATCTGCTGGAGGAAGACAATCTTCATGCTTACACACCCACACTCAAGCCCTTGATTAGTCTAGAGGAAGTGTCATTGCCTGGAACATTTTAGTAGAAGGTACTGGGCCACTTAACTTAATCCACTGGATGACAAAAGCCACAAGTGCCTATTAGAGCTCATCTGAGTCAACACACTCTGTAAACTGCATCCACAAGATTGTGGCCAAAAAGGCATCTGAAGTAGGCTAACCTGCAATTTTCATGCCCTCTACACTGCTGAGTCATTAAAGAGCATCAACAGTTGATTTGTTCCTGCGGCAGATGTCAAACATCATCGAGAATAAAGACCACACTAAATATTAATTACTTGCCCACATGTTTTCCCGCTGATAATAAAAGCTTCTTTTTTTTTCTAAACTCTAGCCACCTTTTGGAGAGCTAGAAAAATAGTTGAAGAGTGGTCAGTCATTCCCAATGGATATGGCGCTCCCACTCCACCTGGATGTAATCCTAGAGTGGGAGACCCCCACTCGGAGGATAGATTCTGCATGAGTGGGAATAGGACATCCACTTACTAGCTGTTGTATGGGCCGCTAGCACACAGGGGGGGCTATAATTTTTTTACAGCATGCAACAACCTCCCTCCACCTTTAACCTGGTCCCTCAGGGCAGTCTCATAGAAAGCGCAACCCCACTTAATTGTGGTAACATTGATGGGGGCTTACAGAACAGGGCTGTGGGATCCAGGCCTTTTGGTGAATGCATTGGGCCCTTTTTGAGGCAGCCATGATTAATGCCCTTCAGACATTTAATGGCTGGCCAGTGTGTGATGCACTGTGCCATGAGCTGCATGGAGGAGTGGACTACTCCATAGAAGACATAACCTTAAAGCTGAGTATGATAGGCTCCCAAAGTGGTCTGTATTGGTTGGTATCGCTACTGTGTGGTGGCATTCATGCCACTGCTGCAGAGATGCTGCCACTGCTTCAGTCATACAAATTGCTCCTGTATTTGTGCAAAGTTGGGTTTATCCAAAGTCTCTGTAAGTTGCTCCAAGGCTGTACATAATTTCCCTATCATGTATGGCCAAGTGTGTCAATTGGGGAGATCTGCACCCCACTTCTTCAAAGCAATTTAGTGCGTATTACCTGGAGAAGGAAAACTATGCAATTCAGGCTACAGATCGTCTTATTTCGCAAGGCTAAGGACCTGGCCATAGTTTGCCCAGCGCTGCCTGGGACATCTTATGCTTCAATTTTAAACAAATGGCAGTCTGCTCCTGGTCCCTCCAAGACTACAAACACAGTCATGTCTGTTCCTATTTGGAACCATTCTGCGGGTTCTATTAAACAACAGGCGCACCCCTGATAAAGCTGGCATAACAAATGATTTACACCCAACCACAGCTAAAACCAGGTCCCCCCTCCCCCAATGTGACTATGCTTTCACCTAGTTGTTAGATTCATTGAGGCAACACCAATGAAGATGGTCATGAGGCTTCTTCCGAGGTTCCTAAAGCTGCCTCCCCCCCTCTCCAAAAAGAGAACAGCTCCAATGGAGGGACCCCTGCCTCTGAAGCTACCCCACCCATCAAAGTTTCAAGGCAGAGGAAGGAATAGACTTGCATAGCAAGAGCACCCCTCCCGATAAGTTCTCGAAGGTGACACCCATGTTCGGACAAGAGCATCCAAAGTTAAACCTCCAGAAAGCCTACGGCCATTCCCGTCAGGGTCTTCTCTTCAAAGAGGGCCCACGCATCTCCGAGCTAGGCCTCTAGTTCATCTTCCTTCAATAGAATTGCGCAGGCTCTGGCCCAACTGGGAGGAGCTGTGGAGGCTCATCTCCTTCCATTTTCCCTTAGCTACCTTCTTGTAGGAGAGCATGCTGGGCATGGGCCTCCTCCCAACCCTCCTAGAGTATAAGGGTTTTTCCACCCTACCACCATAGGATGGGGGCCGGACAGGAGGATGTGCCATTTACACCTGGCATGTCTCCATTTTTCCCTTTGCTTTAGATACCTCCTTTCATGCAGTAGCTGTGCAGCTGCACCTGCACCTGTATAGGAGGTATGCTGTTATTTCTGCATATATTCAACCATCAATCATCTTTGATGCTGGGGACTTCTGCCAAACTGTAGCATGGTTGCTGAGCCCATTACTATTGCTCGGAGATTTGAACATGAGAGACCTCCTCTGGGGAGACTACTCATCAATCCCAGGGGTCATGTCCTGGATGACCTGGAGACAGGTGTCCTAAATGTGGATGAGCTTACATATTACAGCCTGAGAACTGATTCATTTTCCTGCCTTGATCTATCTCTCTGTTCTCTGGATGCACATCCTGATTTTGGTTGGGAGGTGGGCAATGACCTCCATGGTAGTGATCACTTTCCCATTCAAATATTTTCTGGGCTACTGCTCTGCTCTGCTCTTCCCAGCAGGCATACATGCCATCACTTAATGGGAAGACCTATCTTACAGAAATGTGGAAGCGAGTCAAAAATATTCAGAGCATGTACTCACAGGACCCCCCTCCCATTCTCCAGGAGAATGTGACCTCAATCTCAGATAAGTTTTATGCATCCACAGGGCGAGCATGTATTGCAGAAAGTGGAATCAATCCACTACACCAGTCTCCATCAGGAAACTTGTGACTTCCTCATGTCCCCTATTGAGAGCCTACTTGTTGATGCTGGGGAGATGTCACTCACTCTGTGCTGTGTACCATGCATTATTCACCTCCCTCAATCGCTAATGGCTCTAAATTCATCCACAGTCGATCTCGATGGAGCTTATGCCCCCAAGAGATGCCATTGATACCCTGAACCCTTTGAGTTTAGAGCTAGGAAGCTCATTTGGGAGATCAATGTAGCTCTCAGGACGGTAGTGCCTCTGGTTCTATCCAGAATGCCACCCTGGAGGGTATCAATTTTGATTATTTGTCGCCACACTTCTGCTCCTAAAGCTTCTACAGTGCTGGGAGTACTGCATTCATCTTTTTGGAACGCACACTGTCACATGGATGGCTCCAAGTCCTAGGAGGGGGTTGTCTTCCACTCCATATCTCCTCTCCTTGAAGTTAGCAGGGCTCTACCAGGCACTGAGTCTGTCTTCACAGTTGAGCTGGTTGCAATATACCACTCAGTACAGGAAATAACATGTCATACCCGGTTCAGAGACTAGATTGTGATCATTAGTGACTCACCACAGACCCTGAGCTCTTGCGATGCATTAGAATCACCACACCCACGGGTTCATTGTAGCCTTGATGCCATGGTTGCAGCGAGCCGTGTGGATGTTATGATTATCTTCTGCTGGGTTCCTGGACATGTGTGAATTGCAGGAAATGAGGCCGTGTAAGAATCCGTGGGGAGTGGGCAACCAGTCCAGTGTTTGGCTCATTCTCACACTGACTACATGTTAGGAATCAGGGCTGCTTGGCAAAGAAGATGGGAAATGGCCAAGGGAAGCTTATAGCTATGTGCCATTGTGCTGCAACTGTTCCCATGAACTTACCCCTCAAGGATGGGACAGACCAGTTTGCTTTCTCTCATCTTTGACTTTCGCATATGCACCTTAATGCGATCACTTCATCATCCCCCAGACTGTTAACACATTCTTGTTGAATGTCCCTGTCTGGGTGATCTTCACGGACGGTACTGGGAAGAGCAGGTGCGCTACCGCTTGTCCCTTGTATTTGCCATCGGTTCATGCACACAGACTATGTGACTTTTTGGAGGAGGGTCTTCTCCTCCATTTTATTTGATTTCTTTGTTGTAGGTTGCATATTCCTGCACCAAGGAGATGCGGGCCTCCCCCCCAATGCCGGAAAAAGCATGCCTACTTCTTGCTTTTTTTCTTTTGTTTTGTTTTTGCTTCTTTGCTTTTGAGTATTTGTTTTTAATCTAGCTTATCAGTAGGCTTTGAAAGAATTACTCTGACTTATGTAGCCAGTCTTTTCAACCTTTCTAATGAAGAAAACATTGCATGTCAAAAATGTAACTGTTGGTTATCCATGTTTGACATTGATAAGTGGCCAAAAAAATAAGGTACATTACTGCAAGTGATGCCAACATATCCGTTGTACCAACATTACTGCTCTGTAATTTGAAGTATTTAAAGACACAACTATCAAAAGTGATCAGCACTTTCCGGACAACCTGATGGAAGGTTGTTAAGTGGTAAATGGTGTGGAGTACATTTAATGCTTATATGTTAAATTGTGTTTGATTTGGGATAGATATGGAGAAGGTATGAGTTGAGTATTAGTTAATGACCTTAAGGGTGGTTGTTTTTTTTTAGATGGGTGTTACATGAGTGGGCAGAAGACCAAAAAGAGAATGAGTTGATGTTGAGATAAGCTACACTGCATGAATGTCTTAGGCAAGTGTGGCAAAAAACATTACAAAAGAAAATTTTTTGATTAGATATATTTCATTGGTGTAATTTTTGTTTCTTAACCTAAGAAATCTATCACATGTTACCCTGGTTTCCAAGAGGTTCCAAGCCTGTGAAAATTGCTCTTCACATGTGTGTAAACTCTTCTTTTGATGAACCCTTGAAATATTCTTTCTCAAAGGTCATATTTCCCAAACTCCATAATTGAATATCAAAGAGCACAAGGAATGAATGTATAAGCCTACAATCTGTGTCAATTAAGCTACAAAATGAAAAGGTCACAGCCTGAAATCTAATCCTAGGAGTGAGAAATTTGCCTTGAGTAGAAATCATTTTTAGCCTAATTATAATTTTGTTTTATTTCTTCAACAGTTTGAGGATAGTGAGCTACAATATATTAGCAAATTGCTATGCAGACACTGAATTTTCAAAGACATTATTGCATCCAACCATTCCTGCATATGCTTTAAATTTTGATTACAGGAAGTTATTACTTCTTAAAGAAATACTAGGTTGGTAAGCATTACTAGTATTAGGGTGGAAACTTGCATTATTTTAGCATGATTGAAATTAACTTCCTGAACTATTTACTGGCCTCTTTTCCTGTTTTCTCTTTGTTTTTGAAAGTGTTTTGTTGAAGACAGGTTTGTATTATTGTGATTATAAGTTTAACTATATTCAGCTTATTACCATTCTTACTTTTATTCTTCAAACTTTGGTTAGGATTAGCAAATTATCAAGTTTTGGATACTATTATATGTTTTTGTTTCTCCATCCTTTGCTTTCACAAGTCTTAAATAATAAGTGATATTTTTCTTGCCTACTGATACCTCTATAGGGACAATAATTGAAATGCAACCCATTGAAAAGGAGGTTCATTGAGTAGACATCTTTCCAGGGTATATATATACATTCATGTCAGCATTTTTTGGTCCCGTTTGCTTGGGTTGGACTCCTGCATCACTCAATGTGGTTTAATAAAATATTTGGAGAAGGCAGGTCAAGTAGCCCAAAGGTTAATGAAGGTTCCAAAGTTCACCTTTATTTCACTGAAATAAACAATTCCAGAACATAAGTATACAAAGAAAATAATACATGTAATGAACACACATTCACATGAGTGTGCATAATGTATGGAAATGAAGATCTTGCTTAGAGACTCTACAAATAGAAAAAGCCTAAAATATAATGAAATACACGAGATCAAGCGTCTAATGCTAGTATTTAAAGAATTTGCAGTTTTCAATGTAACGTTCAACAGGCTTTCTAGGTCAAGTAGAGTGACGAAGAATAGATTCAGGGGGAGCAGCTGGATGAGGAATATCATGACATGATGAATTAGGATTTCGTTTAGTTTCAACATTTATAGGAATATCAAGAAACGGAATGGGGGGTTTTGTATTGGAATTAAGGTTAGGAATATCTTCAATCTCGTTTAATTGGCTCCAGCTGGGGCCAAATTGTGGATAACTACCATAACTTCTCGGCTCTCTGGAAATCTGACGTGTGCATATTTAGGATTAGTTTCGATTAGTTCTACTTCACGTAATAAGGGATCATCCTTATTCCATAAATGTTGTTTTACGAGGAGTGGTCAATAAGTTTTGCAATTCGGATATAAGGAAACGAGATATGAGGAAAAGTGTTTTATTATTTTTCAATATCACTAACCTTGACTTCAATGCACTTGCGCCACTTGTCCCTGAGGCTTTGAATTCCCGACAACCAGAAATCTCCCGACTGCTGTTCAATCCACTCCTGGACGGCGAGCTGGACATCTTCATCATCCCCAAACCAGCGTCCACGCAGTGCAGCCTTGAGCTGGCGGAATAAAAAGTAGTCGCTAGGGGCCAGATCTAGACTGTAGGGGGGATGGTTGAGCTCTTCAAATCCGCACTCGTGCAGGGCAGCTTGGGCAACTCTGGCCTTGTGGACAGGGGCATTGTTGTGGAGGAGCAGGACACTGCGTGTCAACTTGCCGGGCCGCTTATGACGGATGCACTTCTTCAACCCAGCCAGTTCCTCGGCGTAATATTGGCCTGTGATGGTCCTTCCACGAGGCGCATAGTCCACCATAACACTCCCTCAAAATCCCAGAAGGTGGTGGCCATGATCTTCCCGGCTGAGGGTTGGGTCTGGAACTTGATGGGGTCGGAGAGCCCCTGTGCTTCCAGACCATGCTTTCTAGCTTGGTCTCGGGATCCCAGTTATGGACCCATGTCTCATCACCTGTCAATATATGTGACTCATATCCCGCCGGGTCTTGGTTGTACAGGAGCAGCAGCTCCTCCTCCGAACTTTGATGACGTTGAAGTCGATCATTGGGCGTGGGGTTTCTAGGGACCCAACGGGCAGAGACCTTGGTCGTGGCCAAATTGTCGTGGATGTTGATAACACTTCCATGTGATATTCCAAGTTCTCGCTCGATTTCTTCGACCTTCACCCGTCGATTTTCGAGGATGATCCTCTCCACACGGGCCACATTGTCCTCGTTGGTCATGTCTGACGGGCGTCCTGGATGAGGGTCATCTTCAAGGGACTCACGACCATGGCGGAACTCCCTATTCTAGCGAGCAATGGTTGCATAGGAAGGGGCGGTGTCGGTGTACACTGCAACCATGCGTTCATGGATCTCTTTTGCATTCTTGCCTTCCTTGGTCAAAAATTTGATCACTGCCCGGTGCTCAACCTTCTCCATTGTTGAAAAAATTGTGACTGATGATCTGCGATCAGCTACTGCTTCTTAAATAGACGAGGCAGGAGTGTGCGGTTACAGGTCCTGACTTGTCATAACTTGTCCTAACACCCCCACAAACAGCCATCCCCCTTCCTCTGTTTTGCCCTACCGATTCACAAAACTTATTGACTCCCCCTCATAACAACAGTATTTTACCAGGTTAAGCAAACCATCTATGAATACTCATTCCCACTGTGCTTTTGAGAGAATGAAAAAAATGCTTGTGTGGAGTTGCATTCGTTGAAGTACATAGGAATGAAGAGCATCCGGGAGGACGTGTTCCCAATGGTTAATGCTCAGGTTTCTAGACTCCATCGCCAAGGTAACAGTTTTCTATACAATTACTACATAGCGCTCGTATTGTCCATTCCCGGCAGGATGGTAAGGTGTTGAATGACTCTTTGGAACATCTTTCTTGTGCAAAAATTATTTTATTTCAGCAGACATGAAAGAAGTCCCTCAATTGGAATTGCCGTACCCTGGGAACCTGAAAAGAGAAAACAACTAGCTCCCGGCTAGTATAGTGGTTAGCGTGCTTGCTCTGCAATCGTTGAGTCGGCTGTTCAAATCTCTGTGATTCTTTTTAAGCTGATACTATTTACTAGGGAGGTTAGTTCCATGACTGTGCATCATGGTGGGGATGGGTAGGTGGAGCTTGTAGCCATGACAGGCAGTCCACCTAAGAGAAGGGGACATTTGGCTACATCTCCTTCTATTCCTAGGGCTCTTACTTTAGTCATCAATTTCTTATGGGATACTTTATCAAAAGCTTTTTGAAAATCCATATACAAAATATCTGCTGATCTGGTATTATCATATTCTTTATTTACAAAGTGAAAGAAGTCTAATAAATTTGTAAGGCAAGACCTATCTCTTCTAAAACCGTGCTGTGATTCTTTTAATAATTTATTTTTTCTAAATGCTTAACTATTTTATTTGCAATACAAGTTTCAAGGGGTTTTCCAACTATTCAAGTCAAACTTTTTGGGTGATAATTACTAGGTAGTTCTTTACGACTTTTTTTAAGTATCGGTGTCACGTTTGCTAGCTTCCAATCCTGAGGAACAATTCCATTCTCTAATGATGTATTAAAAATCTGTGTTAAGTGTTCAGACACTTGGTCTTTTACTTCTTTCAAAACTTGTGGAAGTATTTTATCTGGTTCAGGAGATTTATATTTGTTCATTTTCTCAATAAGTTTTTGGTAGTATTTTCAGTACATCTAATAGATTTCAATGGTCCTATACCGGTATTATTAATAGTTGGCATGGGTTTATTAGTCATATTCTCTTTTACAAAAATGGATACAAAGTATTCATTTAAAGTATTTGCTATATCAAAATTGTTATATTGTAATATATCACTTTTATCTTTTATTGGACCACTGCTATTTTTTATCGGTTTTCTACTATTTACTAAAGACAAAAACGATTCTTTTTTACATTTTAAAGCTACTCTTATTTCTTCATTTCATTTGGCTCTTTTGGTTTCACTTTTTACTTTTCTTCTCAGTTCAACATTCAACATAATGCTTTTATTATCAATATTGATATTAGATTTCATTATCTTATATACTTTATCTCTTTCTCCAATGGCTTTTTTAAGCTGGGCAGACAACCATTTGGGTTCATTATTTTTTTTTTACGGTACTAACATTAGATGGTATGAATTATGTGCCTGTTTATTTAGGAGATTGTTTTTGTAATCTTGCCATACTTTATTAATATCTTCTGCTTTTATAATATAGTTTTTAAGACTTTCCCTTAGACCTTTGAAATTTGCTTTCTTAAAATCAAATTTAATAGTGCTTGTTGTTCTACTTATGGATGGAACATTTATGTTAAAATATATTATATTGTGATCACTGTTTCCAAACTTATCTCCTACATTCAAATTTGATATCAATTCATCATCGCTTGATAATACTAAATCTAAAATATTAGGACCTTTTGGCTTTTTTCACCCATTGCATTAATAAGTTATCTATAAAATTTATCAATCTTGCTCCTTCTGCGTCAGAAGTTTTAGTGGACCAGTCTATTCATCCGCAGTTGAAGTCACCAATAATTAAAGATAGTTTGTTATTTATCTCATTTAATAAACATTTGTAGAATCTTTGATCTGATTCTAGGTTTGATGCAGACTTCTCTATACCAAATATAAATACAAACTTTTTTTGAGATTTAGCTTGACTACTATAAATTCAAAGTCAGAGGATAAATTACATTCCTTTGGATAGAGATCATCCTGTATATACAAAATCATGCCTCTACCCTCCATTCATAGTCTATCTTTATGAAATATTTTATACCCTTGTAATTGAAATTCACCACTAAAATCTCTTAAGTGACAATGTATCCAGCTCTCTGTAATGCCTATTATATCGTATGTATCTAGTGCTACTAACACTTTAAATTCAACCATTTTATTTCTGATAGACCTGGCATTGAACAACACAGTTTTTAAATTTTTTACCTGTTTAACTGTCTTTCTGGGTTGGACTTGTTTCTCGAGTTCTGCGGTGAAGAATCAAGGGAATAATTCTTTTTGAGAGTATCATAAAGATTCAAGTTTATCAAATCTCCATATACCTTTTTACCCATTGTGCTAAGATGGGTCCTGTCATGAGCAAAATATTCCTTATTGTTAATAAAGGTCATCTAGAAGTCGACGAATTTGACATTTTCCCATTTATATATACTTCATAGGAATTTATTTATTCCAATTGCTCTACTAATGGTTTCTGTTTTCTCATATAATCTTGGTAATAGGCCGACAATTATTCTGTGATCCATTTTTTATTTAATTTTTGTCACCATTTCAGTGTAGTCGGAGATCAGTTTTTCAGTTCCAGGAAAGATTTTACCACAAAAAATATCGTTTGTTTCAACATGAGTGATAACAGGATTTTTTAGTCTTCAAGTTTAAACTGCTGACTTCTTCAGTCACCTTTTTTAGTCCTGCTCTGGGGTAGCATCTGAATTTTCACTTTCTAATGTTTTTCACACCAAAATAATCAATTTGATTTCTTATTATTGAATCTCCAATTAAGTATGTATCATCATCCTCTTCGGATAAAGCTGAAAATCTATTTTGCATCTTTAATTCAGTCAGCTCAGGAAGTTTAGGTTTTGATGGATATTTATTTTTGACAAGAAGGGAAAAACCGTTTGCATTTTTGTCGTTTTGATCCACTTTATTTTCTAGCAAGGCAACGGACTGTTCTAATCTGACTATCTTGGTATCAGTATTCATTATTCTTTTCTCCTTTTTACAATCACATTGTTTTAGTTCTAACACGTCCATAATTCTCTGGAAGCAGGTAATACCATTGTTTAGACTAAAACTTAAGTGTTTAAATTGAAAAAGCCTCCCATCTGCCTCAAAAGCAGTGTAAATTTTATCCTCAGGGTGAAGGGGAACACAATGATAAGCACTACTTAGGTTGATGGTGCTAAATATCTTATTAACTAATTCTTCAACATTGGGTAATGGATATGCTTCCAAGTAAGTAAATTTGCTAATCATCTGAGAATAGTCAATTACTAACCTTTTCTTTGATTAATTCGACACAACATGAACTTAAGCTTGCCAGAAAGAGGTGCCTGGTTCAATGATGTCTTCTTTGAGCATGTGTGCCTCTTTGCAACGAATAAATTCTGAGTCAGATATTTTAAATTTGCGTGACTTCATAATAACTGGTCTGCACTTGGATGATAAGTTGATGAGAACTCTTGGAGGATCCATAATCACAGAAGCCAAGAGAGCACACTTCAAGGTCAAGTTGAGGACCTCCAAGGTTTAGCTTAAAGAAGGGATGTTTACTTAGGAATGGGATTCCTAAAATAATGTCAGCCCAACATTCAGATAAAACAAGCAAACATACTGTCCGGTACTCATGTCTTCCGACTTTTATGCTAACCTCACAACATTCCTTGATAGGAGATGTTAAATTTGTAGAGGCTATAGATATAGTGCCTTCATAAGGTTTAAGATGGATTTATAGTAGTTTGCGACATCTTTTGAAATAAGTTCTCAGAACTGCCGATTACCTACAATTCTAGAGATGACCTTTTCAAAATTGCTGGCACACTTGCAAGAACAGGGCTGGAGGTTAATGCTGTGACTTGATTTTTAGATGACTTGCATACCTTCAAAAAATGTCTTCTCTTTGTGCATTTAAAGCAACTAATGTCACTCGCTGGACAGTGAATACAGTTCTGGTTTGAGGAATTTCTGCAATAATATTTGTTTTCAAAGTGAAGGAGCTGCAGTACAATTCGAACCCTTACGATTAGAGCAAGCAGTCGACTTCAGCACCCAGTGCATGCAATTCTACTGAAGCTACAGGGCCAGAAGTGAATGATGCATAGGCCTCTGAATCCCTTATGGCAATCTCTAACACTCTTGCTTGATCAACACCTGAAGATAATGTAATAGTTTTGTTTTCTAGAAGTCTTGTTCAGATTTTTTATGATGAAAGCCCAGTAATAAAGGCATCTCAAATATACTCGTTTCTATACTTTTCAGCATTCAGAGCCTGGAAATTGCAATCCAAACTGAGTGTCTGAAAAGCATGTACATATTTATTCCTGAATCTTTTCATCATCTGATTGTTTACAGGTTGTGAGCTTGTGACGCCCCACGACCTCATTCGCAGGTTGAATGAAGTTGCTTTTAAGAGCAACAAGAGCATCATTGGAAGTATGTAGTACATTCAGAAATTATTTCAAAATTTTCATGAGAAAATGAATTGGCTGGGGCCCAAATACGAATCATTTGTACCTTCAATTGACGCTTTGTGCCTCAAGAAGACAAACAACCAGTGTTTAATGCGCAGCTACTGGTGCAGTTGGAAGAACATCCAAATGATCGGGACGAAGACCACATTCCATTCTTCTTAGCGAAATAAGGAAGGTTCCAAAGTTAGCTTTATTTTACTGAAATAAACAATTAGAGAACATAAGTATACAAATAAAATAATACATGTATTGAACACATACTCACATAAGCACACACAAATATAGGCACATGTACATTTCACAAAAAAGAATTAATATAGGTGGTATAATGTTAGTTTCATAAACCTAGGAGTCCAGTTAGTAGAGGAACTGTAAGATCTTCATCTCCATACATTATGCACACCATCGCATATTACAACACATTATCTGTTTTAATTTTATTTAATATTCAAACCTACAGAAAAAAACCCACAGGTTAGTTATGAACCTAATTAATTATAACAATAAATTATAACAGCGGCTTATCCTTGCGTACCCTGGGGAGCTCTTATTTGTTTTTATTATTGTTTTCTGTTTTGTCACTGATGCTTTTTTGTGGTTTTGAATACTCTATTTTCAATTATCTTGTTCCTTTTTTTGGAGGGAGGGGCAGGTGTACTTCCATTGGTGGCTGTTGTCAGATGAGATGCTTAAAATAAATGTATCTTTTTTGACCTGTGGCTAATTTTGCAGAATGTTCACCAACCAGCTTTTGTCCATTCATCCCTTGTTCATGCTGGTGGTTGTCACCCCTCTCTCGGCTTCAGTTGGGGTTGGGTCACATGCCTGCATTTTCCCATCCTTTCCTCCTACTGCTTACCCTCTCTTCCATTAATCTTTTTCTTGCTACCTTCCACTTTACATCACCAGACTCCCTCTGACACAGAGCATGCCTTTTATTTTTGTTTTTGAGGTGTGTGTAGCTTAATTGTTTCCTTTGGGATTTGTGCTTTTTGCCTTGTTTGTCTTTTAAATATACCCTAAGAAATAGGGTAAATAATTTGGGGGGTGACTATACCCTTGGTGGAAGTTGGCAGTTGGGTGCTCTTAAAGGGGGGAAAAAAATTGTGATATGTACTCATAATTAGATGTTGAATAGTGCTCACTTCCAAACTTTTAAGACAGAGTTTTTTGTGTGGTCCCTAATATTATTGCTCCTTTTTCATTGTCATTAATTTTTTTCTTTCCCTCAACCAATTGTTAAAGAAATGCCATTTCATAATTTTTGTTTACTTTTCACAACTCATTCAATTTTACAGGTTACAATGGTGATTTGATTTGCCTTCAAGAGGTGGAGCCGCATGTATTTGAGAATGATTTTCGACCCATCTTCACTCGCTGTGGCTTTGAAGGAATTTTTCACTCAAAGTTTAATAACAAAATTGAAGGATTGGCAATGTTTTATCGCAAAGAGAAGTTGACGTGAGATACCACCTTAAGTTTTGGCTTTCATAGTATAGAGTTTGTTTTTGTTTTGTTTTTCAAAATTCAATTCATTTAAACTTCAGGGTCTGATGTTTTTGTTTTTTATATACTTTTTTCTCCACTGGGTTGGCATCATGACTAACCCCCATCTCGGAGGAAAGCCACCACCACAGTGGGCTCAATCCCTGATCTGAATGATGAAACATGTTTGTTAGGGGCAAGTCAAGATTGGGCAGTTTTCCAATAAGTAGGTAGAATTATTTTATTGGGGTTGCACCTGGTACAGTTGTCAGCTGCTTATAATATTGTAGGGATGGGTAGTGGCCAGAGCTGAGTCTGCAGAGGGTGACTGGTGTGTCTGGGAAGGTGCTCCTCTTTGGCAATTTCTGGGAGGTGTGTCTGTAATACTGTGTTATTTGGCAGGTCTCGAAGGTGGGATACTATGATTTTGGTGTGCAGGTATGTGCTGTCTCTCAGCTGGAGGTAGGAAGGAGAATGAGGGTGTGGACTTCTTGTTCTTGGGTGGTGGTGGGTTTGTTCTGAAGCTGTGGCATGGGTTAGGACACTGAGCATGTTTAGATGCGTCAATGGGGAGTATTTTGGTATTTGCATTCAGGTGATTTATTGGAGTGGATTGGCTGCATCCAGGGTTTATGTGGAGGGATTTGTTTTGCATGTGTTAGTGTTTGTTAGCATTGGAGAAAGCTAGTATGGAATGCCAGGCAAGGGAAG
Organism: Ceratothoa steindachneri; assembly: GCA_963969495.1. Taxonomy (NCBI): domain Eukaryota; kingdom Metazoa; phylum Arthropoda; class Malacostraca; order Isopoda; family Cymothoidae; genus Ceratothoa; species Ceratothoa steindachneri. The sequence goes on from OZ018327.1 coordinate 132,806,361, forward strand.
TGTAATCAAGTGTGAAAGAGATGAATTGCTTGTAAAGTATAATGAGTGCTTCTTTTGTCCAAAATTTGAGCCAGTAAGTGCATGCAGTGCATTCAATATTTTATGCCTTGTTGCAGATTTCAGTCGTGTGTTGCAAGAAGGTTATTTGTGTTTTGATTAGGTCAAGTATTGTGTGGATTTTGTTGAGTCAGATATGGATGTTATGTGATTCTTTTTTGAGAACAGGCTTTGTTTTGCATGAATGGATGATTGTCATTGTTGGAAAGAATATTATTAGGCTAGGGAAGTGTTTTTAAGTGTGGAACAGATGAATTGCATGTATAGTATGATGAGTGTTTCTGTTGATCTTTAGGTTGGGTAGAGAGCCAGGTTTCGTGCTGAGCATCAAATCTCCCAATGCTGTTGGGAGCCTTTGTAAAGGTTTCTAGGCACAGTATGTAATTTTGTGGGCACCTTTTTTGGAGGGGGATTGATATATATGTTTATTATGTTATAGAAAGCATTTTTTAGCTTTATTTGGATGGAGAGGAGTTCTATATAGGGATCATTGTTAATCAACGTGTATTGGAGTAGAGGTTTTGTAAAGCCTCGTAAGTTGGGTTCAATGTTTGAGAGAGTGGTAAATTTCCTGATATTTAGGGAGCAAATATCTGCAGTGAAGGGGGTTTCTTGTATAAAGGTTATTTGAATGTTGTGGTTAGTTAAGAATTGTTCTAGTTTTCATTTTTTGTTGTCAAAACTGTATATTTGTTAGGATATTTAGTGTGTTCATGAAGAGGTAGTGTGAGAGATGGAAGAGTTATAGTTAACATGTTACCTCAATGTAGGGTATTTATTTGGGGTTTGGCAAGGTGCAAGGCAAGTGTTGCATCAGGCAGAAGAGTTTCCATGTGTAATGTGTCTAGCATGTTGTGCAGAGGTATGTTTGGAGGCTGGGGTTGGACTCTGTCCCCCACATAAGGGGCACGGCGATTTGCCATCCTGGCTGTCGTGCTAATAGGACTCAGCACCCCATCCGACCCCAGCTTAGCCTCTTATCCTTCCTTCAGAACACTTGTTTCCCCCCCTGTTTCCTCGCTTTTCATACAACCTCTCCCACAACTTTCTCTGGTCAGCCTCTAATTTCACAGGGTAGATGCGGACCTTCTCAGCCAACTATCTCGGATCGGGGGGGGAGGGGACAATGATCCCTCACCCTTGAGCTCCATTTTGGGATGGTGGGTTTTTAAATAGCCTGCTTTATCCCCACCCACATCTTCCTCGCCTCCTCTTCCTTTCTATTTTCAACCACTATACATTTTACGCTGTGTCCAAGGTGGAGCCAACATGCTGAGGGACTGCCAGGCCACCAGACAGGAGGGGTGGCCTTGAATGGCGACACCTGGTTCTGCCAGCCCTGTACACACCCCTTGCAGGGCGGGCTACTGCAAGAGGTGATGAGCGATTGCTTCCCGTAAAAAAAATAGGGTCACCATGCCCAATGATGATACCCCCCAAAATCTCCCCTTAATTTCCCCTAGTCCATTGTCGGGCGGCTCCACAGGAAAAATGGAAGTTCCTCCGCCCCCCTGTGCGGGCAAGTTCTCGCAGTACCCCCCTCCCATTCTCCAGAAGAATGGGACTGCAATCTCGGACCCCGCATCCTTGGCGGAATCCTTCGCAATCGCTTTCTCTACATTTTCTAGCCTGGATGCTGCTCCGCCAGCATTTAATGCACGTTGTGATGTTGCATAAGGCCACCGACTGGACTTTACCTACAGAGGCTGAGAACCCTTCAATGACAGGTTTACTGTGAGTGAGTTGCGTTCCGCTCTTGCTTCGTGCGCGGACCCCCGTAAGGGGCGCGGCGATTTGCCATCCTGGCCGCCGTGCTGATAGGACTCAGCACCCCGTCCGACCCCAGCTTAGCTTCTTCTCCTTCCTTCAAAACACTTGTTTCCTCGCTTTTCATACAACCTCTCCCACAACTTTCAATGGTCAGCCTCTAATTTCACAGGGTAAATGCTGACCTTCTTCTCAAGCCAACCGTCCCGGATCGGGGCTGAGGGGGGAGGGGACTATGTTCCCTAACCGCTGAGCTCCGGTTCGGGATGGGTTTTTTTTAACAACCTGCTTCATCCCCACCCATACCTTCCTCACATCCCTTTTCCTCTCCTCTTCACATTCTATCTATTTTTACGCCGTGTTCAAGGTGGAGCCGCCATGCCGATGGACTGCCAGGCCACCAGGCGGGAGGGGTGGTCCGAAATGGCGGCGCCTGGCTCTGCCAGGCCTGTAAGCACTTCTTGCAGTGCGGGCAACTGCAAGAGGTAATGAGCTATTGCGTCCCGTAGCACAAATAGGGTCACCATGCCCAATGATGAAAATAAAAAAACAAACAACCCCCAACTTCCCCAATAACATCAACGGAGCCGCCCTCAGGCAGCTCCACCGAGAAAATGGAGGTCCTCCCCCCTTGTGCTTGCGCAGGGGACCCTCCATACTTATTTAACCGGAGAGGAGGCTTACTCCTCTCCTACACCTACGGGTGTAGGGGACTCCCCCTCACCCCCTTCTCTGGAGGTGCTTTTGGGCACCTCCCTATCTCCAGTGGCAGTCCCTCCTTTGCTTTCTAAGGGGACTGCCAAGAAAGCCAGCAGGCAGCCCATTGCCGACCGCCCCTCGTGTAAGCGGCTTGGTAGGGCAAACCCCCTTAGGGGGGAGAGGGAAGCCAGGCCCCTTCGGTCGCTTCCCTCAAAAGACCTGCTGGCAAGAATATTAAACCTTGCGGGGGTCAAGGCCGGTGCCTCCCCACTAAAGACTTATGACGCTGCCAAGGGGACCTGCGATGTCCTGGGAGAGGATGGCCAACTGGAGGCCCCTCCTGTGATAGACATGGTCCTTGAGGAAAACCAGCCTCAGAATGTAGGGCCTTCCATGGGGGGGGAATCCGGGCTCGGCGCCAAGCACCGAACCCGAATCCGCCCCTATGCAAGGTCCTCCTCAAACGGCTGGGGATTCTGAGGCAGTACAAGGAGGGGAGGGATCTCCTCCGGATGATGCCCCTGCGACCACCAGGACCTTTTCCATTTCAGAGAAGGACCTGGCTGAGGCCGGTCCATTTGGCCTGGGGGCTTCTACCGGCGGAGGTGAGAAGCGGGTTCATTCCCCACCCTCCTCTCCAAAAAAGAAAAAAACGAAGAAGACTCGGGGCTCCTCTCCATCCGCGCGGGCTGCGGGGACGGATGGGTCTGCTGCCACTATGGCAAGCGACCAAGCCAAGATCGGGACATCCGGCCCCTCTGCCTCCCCCGGTTGTGGAGCCCCTGACCAAGACCAAAAATGCACTGGCTCCGAGATGGTGGTTCCTCGAAAAGAGGGCCCCCCGCCTCCGAAGCCGCAACGCCCGCCTAAGGTTTCGAGGCGGACTGAGGAAAAGACTCGCATGGCGAGCCCAACCTCCCCCAATAAGTCCTCGAAGGCGACAGCGCTTTGTCCGGCCAACAGCGCCCGGGGTTCTGCCCCCGAGAAGCGTACGGCCATTCCCGTGAGGGTCTTCAGTTCGAGGAGGGCCCCCGCGTCTCCTCCGAGCTAGGCCTGGAGGGCATATTCCTTCAATGGAATTGCTGTGGACTCCGGGCCAACTGGGAGGAGCTGCGGATGCTCGTCTCGTCCCGTTTCCCGTTAGCTATCTTTTTGCAGGAGACCATGCTAGGCGCGTGCCCCCTGCCCGCCCTCCCGGGGTATAAGGGTCTTGCGACCCCACCACTACGGGATGGCCGGGCTGGGCGATGCGCGGTTTACACCCGGCATGATGTCTCCGTTCTTCCTTTCTCTTTAGATTACCTCCTTTCAGGCAGTGGCTGTGCAGCTGCACCTGGATAGGAGGTATACTATCATTTCTGCGTACATTTCACCGTCAGCTGACTTCGACGCGGGGGACTTCCGCCACGTCGTGGCACGGTTGCCGAGGCCCTATCTCTTGCTTGGAGATCTGAACGGCAGGCATCCTCTCTGGGGAGATTACTCCATAAATCCCCGGGGACAAGTCCTTGCCGATCTGATCGAAGAGCTTGAGATGGGTGTCTTAAACGTGGATGAGTTTACGCATCACTGTCCGAGAACCGCTTCATTTTCTTGCCTTGACCTATCTTTGTGCTCTTCGGATGCACAGCCTGATTTTGATTGGGGGGTGGTCGATGACCTCCATGGTAGTGATCACTTTCCCATTCAAATATCATTTTCAGGGCAACTGCCGCCTGAGAGACCACCTCGGTGGTGCTTGGCGCGGGCGCTGTGGCCTGCATTTCAGGAAATGACTGAATTCTCTATCTCAGTCGAGGAGTTTAGGTCGGTAGATGAGGCCATTGAGTTCTTCTCCGGCAACCTCATCGCCGTGGGCCTGACTACTATTCCTAGGACGTCTGGCCGTTTTGCACGCCGACCACTCCCATGGTGGTCAGCCAAGTGTGAGACGGCTCTGAAACAGAAGCGTTATGCCTACATGCGCTATAAGCGCTGCCCGAATGATTTTACTGTCGCTGAATTTCTTCGGGCTAGGGCTAGGTTCCGGTATATTTCGAAGCACGCCCGCCGCTCTTCTTGGCGGGCATACGTGTCTTCACTTAACGGGAAAGACCCCTTTAGCTGAGGTGTAGAAGCGAGTCAAAAGGATTTGGGGTAAGTTCTCGCAGGACCCCCCTCCCGTTCTCCAGGAGAATGGCACCGCAATCTCGGACTCCGCGTCCGTGGCGAAATCCTTCGCGACCGCTTTTTCCGCATTCTCTAGCCGTGATGCTGCTCCGCCAGCATTCAATGCACGTCGTGATGTCGCGGAATGCCGCCGGCTGGACTTTACCTCCCGTAGCGGAGAACCCTTCAACGACAAGTTTACTGTGAGTGAGTTGGGTTCCGCTCTCACTTCGTGCGCGGACACCGCCCATGGTCCGGACGATGTCCCGTACGCCATGCTCTGACATCTGGGTGAGTGAGGCATGGCCTTTCTGTTAGATTTGTTCAACAGGATCTGGGTGGAAGGTCTTCTCCCAGAATCCTGGCGAATCGCTACTGTGCTCGCCTTTCGCAAACCGGGGAGAGATCACTCTACTCCGACCGGTTTCCGCCCAATCTCTCTAACCTCTTGCGTGTGCAAGTTGATGGAGAAATGGGTAAATGTTAGATTAAACTTTTTCCTGGACAGCGGAGGCCATCTGTCTTCCGCACAGTGTGGCTTCCGCAAGTTCCACTCCAAGTCGGATGCTCTGATCCGACTGGAAAATGCCGTCTGCGAGGCTTTCCTTCGTAGACAGCACTACGCCACGGTGTTTTTTGATCTGGAGAAGGCCTATAATACCGCATGGCGATACGGTATCATGGAGACTCTCCACACGATGGGGGCGAGGGGACGCCTCCCAATGTTTATATCTGAATTTTTGCGAGATCGTCGATTCCGCGTACGGGTGGGGGGAGCCCTCGCCGGCCCAAAGGAGCAGGAAGAGGGTGTCCCACAGGGAAGTGTCCTCTTTGCCCTGAGCATCAACGGCATCACCTTGGTGCTGCCGGAAGATGTTCTCGCTACGTGGACGACTTTTCGATCTCTTTTGGCGCGGCCCAGATGCCAACTCTGGAGCTTCGACTCCAACAGGCATTGAACCGCGTCTCTCGTTATGCCGACGCGCACAGGTTTCGGTTTTCTTTGGCCAAGACTAAGGTGGTGCACTTCTGCCGCCATCCACGGCTTCACCCCGACTAGATTTGTTTCTTAATGGGGTGCGCCTGGATGTGGTTGAGTCGCACCGTTTCCTTGGTCTTGTATTCGACCGACGCCTCACCTGGGAGGCTCATATTCGCAGCCTTAGGGTCTCTTGTACCCGCACCATGGACATTCTCCGTTCCGTGACGTTCAGCGCTTGGGGCGCTGATAGGGCTACTGCCTTACTTTTTTATCGATCCTTTGTTCGCTCGAAGCTCGACTACGGATGCGAGTTTTATGCATCCGCAGCCGAGCGTTTATTGCGGAAGGTGGATTCGATCCACCACACCGGCCTTCGCCTGGCGACCGGTACCTTCTGCACTTTCCCCATTGAGAGCCTACTTGTCGATGCTGGGGAGATGCCTCTCGCTCTACACCGTGTACAGTGCATTATTCGCCTGTATGCGCGAGTCCGGCGCCTCCCTCAATCACCAATAGCTCTCACTGCATCCGCAGCTGATTTCGACGGTGGACATGCCGCCGAGAGACGCCAGTCATACCCTAAGCTTTTTGGGTTTAGGGCCAGGAAACTCCGAGAGCTAGGTATAGCTCTCGGGCCGGTGGCGCCCGTGGTTCTGCCAAGGACGCCACCTTGGAGTGGAGGGTACCACATTTGGCTATTTGTCGCCACGCCTCTGCTCCCAAAGCTTGTACAGCGCCTGGAGTATTGCGTTCGACCTTTTCGGAGCATACCTCGTGTCATGCTGGAACCGTGCCAGTGTATACGGATGGCTCCAAGTCCCAAGAGGGTGTCGGCTTCCACGCCGTATCTCCTCTGTTTGAAGTCAACGGGGCTCGGCCAGGCACTGCGTCTGTTTGACGGCCGAGCTGGTGGCATTACACTACTCGGTACGGTAGATTTGTCGACGTGCCCGGTTCGGAGACCGGATTGTGATCTATAGCAACTCACAAAGCGCCCTGAGTGCTCTCGGGGCATTGGAATCTCTACATCCCCTGGTTGGTGATATCCGTGACGCTACGGTTTTTGCAAGCCGGGCGGATGTCGAGATTATCTTCTGCTGGGTTCCTATACATATAGGATTTGCGGGGAATGAGCGCGTCAAAGAGTCTGTGAGGACTGCGACCGGACCAGCATTTCGCTCTTCCTCACACCGACTATATGACAGGAATACGGGCAGCTCTTCGGGCTGCTTGGCAAAGAAGATGGGAGACGGTCGAAGTGAATGTAAAGTTGCGTGCCATTGCGCCTCGACCGTTCTCATGGACCTAATTCCCCACTGCCGTGAAGGCTTCAGGTTGCTTTCTTTCATCCGAATTGGACACACTCGCGAGGCCCACCGCCATTTGACGGATCGCTTGCCTGCGCCCTAGTGTGAAGTCTGCGTTGTCCCCCACATTGTTCAGCACATTCTTGATGAATATCCCAGTCTGGGTGATTTCCGCGCACGTTACCTGTCCTGGTACCGGGATGGGCGTGGTCGCTACCGCTTGTCCCTTGTACTCGGGACGGATTCATGCACACTGACTTTTAGACTTTTTGGAGGAGGCCAGCCTTAACCCCTTTATTTAAATTGTTTGTTTTTTCTTATTTTAGTAGGTCGCATTTTCCTGTGCTGGAGCTTGCTTCCTGCTTATTACCTTTTTCTTTGTTTTATTTTTATTGGTGTTGTTTTATTTGTTTTTTTAGCATCCTCTTTTAAAGATGCCTAATTATAGGCAATGTTGAATACGGCGACTAATGCCCAAGTAGGCAGTTGCCAGATGAGCTCCTTAAAAAAAAAAGGACTGTCCCAGCTTGTGTGAGTTTGAGCCTGGTGGATGGGTACTGAGGCTCAGAAGTGAAAAAGATGGGGTAGGTTAAGAGTTATGGGCTGAGAAAACTGGGTAATGGTCCCTTCAATAGCTGCTCCCCGTTGTAGGGGTGATGAGCATCATTCTGGTAGGAGGTGAAGAAGTAAGTGACGGCCTTTTCCATCCAGGGGGCTACTTGAGTTTCCTCAAAGTCAGTTCACGTGGCTAGGTAGCCATTAGCCAACCCTTTCTTTATATTCTTAGGGTTTTATTTGGGATGTTAAAATGATCATAAAGTTTGGAAGTTCACTCTCTTGGCAAATATATTTAAAATGATAGAGTTTGTTATAGCAGTCATTGTCATTAATTATCCATTTTCTCACACTCTTTTTTCAATTCACCCCACAAGGGGGTACCCTCTGTAACCTGTTACACTTGGTACCTGGAGTAGCTGAACTACTTCCTGGCCTGAGTGCAAATTAGGGAGGCCCTGTCACTGGGTTGATTTAAAGACTATGATGAACTATCTCAACCTTTTCTACTGGCACTTTGTATTATGAGGACTGTTCCCACCTGGACAGAGTTTGTTTCGGGACCCATGGTCCTTTGGTGGACTGCATACCATCCTGGGATCAACTAGCACCCAGAGTATGATGATGATAGGTGATCACTCACTCTACTCTTTAGTGGACTAACATATCTCTACTTCTCCCTATTACATACCCGCCTACCTCCTTCCAAACTGGCTCCCAGGTGCACTTTCCTCCTCTCATGGGTCCTTATTTGAGTCTCAGTGCATGCTGGTATGGCTGAAGGCCCACTTGCTAAGGCAAATATCACGCATGGGGTATATTGGGTCATCCACTCTGCTCACCTTCTTCCAGTACACATATAAGGTGGCTACACTGGCAGTAACTTTTATGGTTCAAGCTCCAGGACAATTTCCCCTGAATGGTAGGCCAAGTTGTCAAAGCCCATCAACACAGAACCTGTGTAAATGTTCCCATTCTGGAATTTTCTGATCATATGGAGACTTTACTCTCAACCTCCTAAGGCATTGGAAGGTCAAAGTATCTACTTTCCATCTGGGTTTTTCTCATTTACTGATACTATGATTACAATAGAAGGCAATAGTGGGAATGGCGATCTGCCTCCAAGCGGTGGCTTGTCTCCCCTCTCACAATCTTCCGACAGCTTCCTTTGTCATTTGTAGAGGCGCCCTCAGGCAGCTCCACCTCAGAAAAGTAGGTGCTAAGCTATGCTTTCTGAGGGGCCTCTTGACCCGGAGAGGAGGTTTACTCCTCTCCTAGGCCTACAGGTGTGATGGCTTCCCCACTTACCCCTTTCTTTGGAGCTGCCCTTGGGTAACTCCATCTTCCTTCCAGCGGCACATCCCTTTTCCTATTACAGGAGATTGCCAAGAGAGCAGAGGAAGGTGGCCCAAAATTAACTGCTCCATGTGAAAGCAACTCAATAGGGCCACCCCTTTAGGGCGGCAAGGGATAGTAGGGCCCATTGATTTGTGCGCCCCTATAGTTCTGCAGTCTTGCCTTACAAGTCTGCACTTAGCAAAGAAGATGGGAGACAGTCGAAGGGAACTTAAAGTTGCGTGCCATTGCGCCGCGACTGTTCCCATGGACCTATCCCCCAATGCCGCGACGGCTTCAGGTTGCTTTTTGTCGTCTCCGAATCAGACACACTCGTGTGACGCATCGCCATTTGATGGAGCGCTCGCCTGCGTCGTCCCCCAGACTGTTCGACACATTCTTGTCGAATGTCCCAGTCTGGGTGATCTTCGCGCACGTTACCTGTCCCGGTACCGGGGTGGGTGGGGTCGCTACCGCCTGTCCCTTGTACGTGGGACGAGTGCATGCACATTGACTGGTAAACTTGTAGACATTTTTTTTAGGGGAGGCCGGCCTTCTCCCTATTATTTAACCAGGTTTTTTTTTGTTTTTGTTTTTTTCCCTTATATGTCGCACGCTCCTGCGCCGGGGGGACCTCCCCCCGACACAGGAGCTTGCTTACTACTCGTTTCCTTTTCCCTTTTTTTTAATTTTTGGTGTTGTGTTTGGGTTGTTTTATGTTTTTTGTGTTATTGAATTCGATTTTAAAGTAGCCTAGTACTAGGCAAGTTTTTAATAAAGCGACTAATGCCCAAGTAGGCAGTCGCCAGATGAGCTCTTAAAAAAAAAAAATTACAAGTCTGCAGGGGGTCGGCCTACCTGCCCCCTTTTTCCCAATGGAGGTCAGCCAAGAAGAACAATTAAAAGATAGTCCTTGATTGGGATCCATGATGCCTTGGGGGGTGGGGGCATGCCACACATGGAGGGCCCCTCAAGATGGACCTAGTCCTGGAGGTGATCCAGCCCCAGATGGCAGGATCTTCAATAGGGTCAAATCTGGATTCAGCGCCAAACACCGAACTTGAGTCCACCCTTGTGCAAGCTTCTCCTCAGATGGCAGGGCCCCTGAAGGCTCACAAGGAGAGGAGAGACCTTTTGCCCCAGCTGGTGCCCCTTTGACAGCCAAGCCTTTCTATATCTCTGAGAAGGATCTTGCTGAGTCTGGTCCAATCACCTTAGTGCCGCCTTCCGTGGGTAGAGAGAAGCGGTTCACTCCCCACCTTGGAAGGTACCACCTTTGACTATTTGTCACCATGCCTCTGCTCCCAAAGCTTCTATACGGCCGGTTGTATTGCGTTGGACCTCTTTGGAGCACTGTTCGTTTCATATCCCCTCTGTTTGAAGTCAGCTGAGCACTACTAGCCGCTGCGTCTGTCTTCACGGCATAGTTGGTTGCAATACACCACTCTGTAGGGGAGATAAGGCGTCTTGCCTGGTTCAGAGACCGGAGTTTGATCTTTAGTGGCTCACAAAACTCCCTGAGTTCTCTCGGGGCATTAAAATCACCACATACCCCTGGTCGCGGTATCTGTGATGCCACGGTTAGGTTGCCACAAACCTGGTGGATGTTGAGATTATCTTCTGCTGGCTTCCTGAACGTGTGGAAAATGAGGGCGCCAAAGAGTCTGTGAAGACTGGGCAACCAGATTAGCATTTGCTTCCTCACAGCGACTACACGGCAGGAATTAGGGCACCCCTCGATGCTGGTGAAAGAAGATGAGAGATGGCCAAGGGGAACCTAAAATTGCATGCCATTGCGCTGCAACTGTTCCTGTGGACCGTCAGGTCGCCTTTGAATTGGACACACGCAGTATGCACCGTCATTTGATGGAGCGCTCTCCTACACTTTGCTGCAATGACTGCATTGTTCCCCAGACGGTTTGACGCATTATTCTTGATTGCCCCAGTCAGTCTGGGTGCTCTTTGCGCGCATTACCTCTCTCAGTACTGGGATGAGCAGGGTCATTAACACTTGTCCCTTGCACTCGAGACAGACCTGTTGACTGTCTAACTTTAAAATTTTTTATTTGACTCTTTGTTTTAGGTTGCATGTTCCTGCACCCAAGCGTTGCAGGTCTCCTCCCGATGCTGGAACGTGCTTCCTTCTTGCTTTTTTTTTTTTCTTGGCTTATGTTGTTCCTGTTTTTTGGTTATGATTTTGGTGCTTGAATTACATATTTTTATTTAGCCTAATATTAGGCTTTAAATTAATTACAGTGACCTATGCCCTTGTAGGCAGTTGTCAGATGGTGGTTAACAATAATATAAAGACCATTTCCTCATCCGGACCCAGGGTGTTCAGATTTTTCTTTCCAACATGATCTTGTTTATTATTCAGTCCTCATCACCCATGTGCATTTCCTCACACTACAATCGCATTTGCAAGGATGAGCATTTTGGATGCCAGCTTCCCATGCCTCTGGCCTTATCCAGCTTAGTTGCCCACTATGACATTCATTGTAAGATGGCAGTGGCATTCTTTCTCTGATGATGGATGCAGTTACACTGTAAAACACCACTTCTCACCCTGAGCAAAATTAAGTCACGATGATTATGATGACATTGCTGCCCACAGGTTCTTTACAGTTGAACCGAGTCTCGCTCGGGTCTCGCGCCACAACCTAAGGTCGTGTATAGAAGTCTCTTATGGAAGTAATATAGAAAGAGGTTCTAAGCTGATTGAAAGTCGGCATGGACATGTGAGGTAATGGGTGTTGTTGGGTATTGTTGAATGCACTAAGATAGGATTTTGAGGGTCGGTTAACTTTCAGGGAATGTTGGTTTTCTGACCGTAAACAGGCTAGCGAGAGAATGGTTTAGCTTTTGAGTGAGGTTTTGGTTATGTGTAATTCTTCCGAGCTGCTTGGGAGGTATGGTTACTCACTGGATGAGATTCTCAATTCTGGTCAACTTTGCAGTGGCTGCCATATTCTCTCACAACCTGTAGCTCAAATCCTGCATTGAAATTCTTGAGCCCCAAACAAAGAGATTAAAAATGCACAGTTATTTTCATCAAAGTCCATTCTTTTAAAACTATCTCAGATTCATCATCAAACTAATTTTTGACACCACGCTTGTTTCGTGGTGCAATCTTTCTCAAAGACTATAGCGAAGGTTAAAATCAAGTGTTAATGTTTATTTCCCTCTAGGTTACGAGACAAGACTCACTTTAATTTGTCATTTGAACTAGAGAACAGTCCCATTTTCACCGAATTGGTCGGGAAAGCTGAAAACAATGAAGCCTTTTGCAACACCTTCTTCAGAAAGAAAACTATTCTCCAAGTACGTTGATGGATGCAGGATGTTTTATCCCCCTATGAATGACTCCTCAGAAGTCTATTTTAAAGTTATTGCATTTCTTCTGTTCATTTTGTTCCCTGCAAAGGGACACGCTTTGCTTGGTAAGCAGGGTTTGGTTCATAAGAGTTGCTCATTGTTCCACTGCCCATCATCCCAAGTAATCTAATCTTGTTGTTTGATGAAGGATTTTTGATCAAGTAATTCCAATCAGCAAACAAGTTATTAATGCCCAAACATAAAATTTGTAGCGGATTAAAAACAAATAACACTTGTCACTTTAAACCTTCATAATTCATATAATGCTTCCCATCCCTAATATATCTGAAACTTTGATCAGAGGGTAAGGAGCATGTGGTAACAGATCCAAATTCAAGCCAGAATCTTTTCTTGGGGACATCTTGCAACATTAGTCTTGCATTATCAATCAAAAGTAATGCCTTTTTGATTGACCATTCAATTAAGCACACTTTTCCCCCCTTATGATTGAGGCTATGCTTCCAATTGGGTTCATCACCCCAGCCTGGGTGTAGATGTTAGTTTTGGAAGTCTGTTTTGGTGTTCTGATTTTTTATGCTCCTGGTGGTGCTGGAGCCATTTTGTTTTGGTGAGCAGTAATGGAGGTAGGCTTGTCTGCTGCTTCAAAGTATTTGGGGGGCTTGTTGTGGTCGTTGCAACCTTGGTTTGGTTGCCCGCGATGTTGCAGCTTGATCTTCCTCACTGGTGTGGGATGAGTAGGTTCCAGCCTTTTGGGTTATAGCTTGGAGGTAGTTTTGTTGTTGGGATTGCCATGCATTGAGGGAGGTGGATTGACTGTTTTAATGGTTTCTTTAGTCCATGTTAATTCGCGATGGCTGTAAGATTGAGGATAGATTCGGTTGTCAGTGGTTGGAACCTTACTGTTGAGAGGTTTGGAGGCTGTTGTATTTGAATTTTTCCACTTTTGTTGATGTTAGGTTCTACTTGTTTCACAGCTTTTCTCTCACGGTTTGTGGAGCGGTTGTTTGGGCTTTTTTTTTTCATGTTGGAGAACTGAGTTGATGCAGCCTTAACTTCGTGATCAGACTTTTCTTTGGTTTCGAACATTACTGTTTCTAAGCTTGAGTCACTGTCTGCTTTTTGGATTTTCGATTCAGGGACTCGCAGATTTGGGAATTTCGTCGGCGTTCGTTGATTTGACTTTGGGAGAGTGGCATTAAATGTGTAGAAGAGGGGGAGCTAGGAGGCAAGGTAATTTGGTGCTGCCCTCTTCAATTTCAGGGCTCAAGGGGAGGAGTTGGTTATTGGGTTGCAGTGGGCTCTTTGTGGTTTGCACTGAAGTGTTAGATTTTTATTTTTCTCTGTTAGCAAACGTCGTTTGTCTTTGGATGATGTTATCATAAGAGGGTGTACCTTAGGGGGGTGGGGCGTTTCCCTCTTCTCCATGTCTTGTACTGCTTGGTAGCGGTTGATGCGAAATTTGAACATACAGACCCTCACTTCTTGGTTGTAAGCGTTCTACTGAGCTGCTATTTCCTCCGACTTAGTAGTATGTAAGGGATGGAAGAGGTTGGTTTGGACAATTGTCCGGCTCTTTTTTGTGATGTCCTCTTGGCAGCTTCCGAGTGGGGATACCTAAGATTTAGAATTGCTGGGATTTAAGGCTTTCTAAGGTGTGTTGTTTTTTGACAGTTTGTGTGGGAGTCTTGCTGGTCGCTGCTGTTTCTAGAGTTCCTTCTGGAGCTTTTGGCTGGGAGGTTAATCCACTGGTAGAGGCTCTAGGGGTGAGGGTGTTTATACGCCATCAGTATAGCTGGCTTTATTCCGAGATCTTCCGTCATATCGGCCAAAGCTTGGTGCCTGCGAATGCCGTAACGGACCATCCTTATTCGCACTTCTTGATGAAAAAGGAAGTGTTTGCATATTCTTCTGAATGCATGTTTTTTCTCCACAGTTAAGTGTTCGCTGCTGTGCCCGACTGGGAACATTTAAAGCAGGGATGGGCAACCTCCGGCCCGCGAAGGCCTAGCATCTGGCCCGCCACTGCTTAGCATTAATATTGCAATTCCTCCCCCCCCCAAAGAAAAAAATCTGACAGATAGCATCTGTCTCAGTAGACTCGTAGAGGAAGAGGGGAATGAGTTTTACGTCCGGCAGTGAAAGTGAGTAAAAAATGAGGTGGCTTGCTCACCTGGCCCTGCTCACAGACATCATTATACACCAGAATGCCCTCAACCTGAAGCTGCAAGGCAAAGACATTCTCTTGACAGACATGCCCGTGCACATCACCGCCTTCGAGGTTAAGCTGCACTTGTAGGAGGCTCAGTTGCCTATTGGTCAGTTTGTGCATTTTCCTCGCGTTTGTCTCTTCCTACACCGACTACATGGCAGGAATACGGGCAGCTCTTCGGACTGCTTGGCAAAGAAGATGGGAGACGGTCGAAGGGAACTTAAAGTTGCGTTCCATTGCGCCGCGACTGTTCCCATGGACCTATCCCCCAATGCCGCGGCGGCTTCAGGTTGCTTTCTGTCGTCTCCGATTCGGGCACACTCGTGTGACGCATCGCTATTTGATGGAGTGCTCGCCTGCGCCCTATTGCAACGACTGCGTCGTCCCCCAGTCTGGGTGATCTTCGCGCACGATACCTGTCCCGGTACCGGGATGGGCGGGGTCGCTACCGCCTGTCCCTTGTACTCGGGACAGATTCGTGCACATTGACTTGTTGACTATTTGGGGGAGGCCGGCCTTCTCCGTTTCATTTAACTAGGTTTAGTTGTTGTTTTTTTATTGTTGTTATTTCTTTTTATTGTTGTTTCCTGTTCGAATTTTTTAAAGTAGCCTAGAACTAGGCTGTTTGTTTACGGCGACTTATGCCTAAGTGGGCAGTCGTCAGATAGCCCCTAAAAAAAATATTTAAAAAAATCCTCGCCTTCCTGCTTGTACCTCTGACGATGTGGACCTGGACACTTGTGTTAGTGTCATTGTTTCTGTGCAGGAAGAATTTGCCTCGCGTTTTGCAGGAGTCAGGCTGCTGGCTTCAGACTTCAAGTTTTTCACTGTCCCCTTTGACTTCCTCGTGGACGACGCCCCTGCCCCCCTGCAAATGGAGTTGGTGGAGCTGCAGTGCAATGATGAACTGAAGGCGAAGTTCCGCTGTCCTTCCGCGACCTCGTCCTCTCTTCTAGCCATTTTCCAAAATACATTACGCTTGTTCAACGCATCGTGGCTATGTTTGGCAGCACCTACTGTTGTAAATAGCTCTTCTCCAAACTGAAGTACACAAATTCTCACCTTCGCTCCCAACTCTCGAACCACCACCTCAATGACATTCTTCTGTTTTCTACCTCATCCATCGAGCCGGACATTGAAACACTTCATGGCAAGCAGCACCAGCTGTCTCACTGATTTAATGCTCGACACCCCCTTTGGGGGGACCATGATAACAACCCTAGAGGAAATATGATTGAGAGATTTCTGGGCACTAATGATGTCTGCTTTCTTAACGATGGCAGCCACACATCATTTCACATCCAGATGAACAGCTTTACATGTGTGGACTTGTCTCTCCGTTCACCAAGCTGTAGAGCTGATTTTGACTGGGCAGTGGATCCTGATTTGTGAGGCAGTGATCACTTCCCCATTGTAATAACACCATGTACAGGTAGTCCTCCTCCACCACCTAGCAAAAGATTGAATACAAAAAAAAAAAAACTGGCCTAGCACCCTCATGAAGATATTGAAGTGGCTATTGATGATCTTCTAGCTCACGTCAATCGTGCAGCTAATTCCTGCATCCTGCTCTCCGGCTCAACTTCTCGATCACAATTGCCCTGGTGGCCTGCTGAATGCTCAAGAGTTGTCACTGAATGTAAACAGGCTTGCCGACGTTACCATCGGTGCCCCACGATGGTAAAGAAACTTGCTCGTAACCGAGCAAGGGCAGCACGACGATGCACCCTTTGACGAGATTGATATGTTCGCAGACCCCTGTAGACAAAATCTGGAAGAGGGTCAAAAAGCTATTGGGGAAATCCAATGGCTTTACAGCTCCCAACATTGTTCAGGCTGGAGAACTGTTGGGAGACTTGTCCCATATTTCCGATGTCTTGGCCAGATCGTTTGCTAATATTTCAAGCCCAGGCAACTATTCCATCCAATTCCAGCGCTTTAGGCTCCAACAGGAGCAGCATCCTATCAACTTGATGGAGCCTAACATGGATAATGAGCCTTATAACCGGCTCTTTTCTATCCATGAGCTCCATAATGCACTGAAGCACTGTGGATCCACTCACCCGGATCGGATGGCATTTCCTATGATATGATTAGGAATATGCATCCATGCCTCCTCTTACATTTGCTGGACATCTATAACTTCATCTGTATTAGGGGCTGCTTCCTTTCTATGTGGAGGGAGGCTGTGGTTTTACCTTTCTGAAGACCAGGAAAGGATGGGATGGAACCCACCTATTACCGCCCCATTGCCTTTACTAGTCCATGTAAATTGTTTGAGAGGATGATAAATACAAGACTCGTCTGTTTTTTGGAGACAAACCATCTTATATCTCCCTCTCAATCAGGGTTCAGAAAAAAACAGTACCATTGACCTGCTTGTTAGAATGGAGTCTTATATAAGAGATGCTTTTTAAAAGAGGCAGCATTCTGTTGCTGTTTTCTTTGATATTGAGAAAGCATATGATACCACTTGGAGGCGTGGTATCCTTAAGCAACTCCATGATTGGGGCCTGCAGGGCTTTCTCCCCAGGTTTGTCAAGCAATTCCTCATGTTGTACACACTACGTGTAAAAGTTGGAAATGCCCTATCAGAGCCCGTAGAGCAAGTTGAAGGTGTGCTACAGGAAAGTGTCCTCAGTGTCACCTGCTTCTCTGTGGCCATCAATAGCATTATTGCAAATCTCCCAGCTGAGATTTCCTCAACTCTATATGTGGATGACTTAGCACTTACCTGTTCATCGCTTAGACTTCCATTTGTCATCCGTAAGCTACAGTGGGTTATAAATACTGTAGCTGATAATGCTTCTTCCAAGGGCTTCCGTTTTTCCACAGTAAAGACCAAGGCTGTCCACTTTTACAATCATAGATCGGTGACATGGGACCCTCCCCATTTGTCACCCTATGGTGTCCCTGTCACCTTTGAGCCCCATTTCAGATTTCTAGGGGTGATCTTTGATTCCAGGCTTTCTTGGATGCCTCATTTGGACACCTTGAAAAGGTCTTGTCTGAAGAGAATGGACATAATGAAATTACTGTCACACACTTCTTGGGGAAGTGATCGACATACCCTGTGGCTTTTGTATTCAGCATTGGTCCAGTCAAAGCTGGACTATGGGTCACAGGTGTACTCCTCTGCCTCGCCGTCCATCCTTGAAAGATTAAATACTGGGTGTAACCAGGGTGTGTGCCTGGCTTCTGGAGCCTTTCAAGTCCTCCCCTGTGTGGAGTCTTTATGCAGAGAACGGGGCTCTTCCTCTTCCTTTTCACAGGCTCAAGTCTAACCTCAAATATCTTTTTAGACTTGAGCAATTACTATGTTCAATTTTTGAACAGTATCCTCATATGATAGATTTCCATCCCTGGCTCACCCCTTTGCTCTGCGCATGGCTGAGCACAAAGGACATCTAAGGGAGTTTTCATTACTAAAGATTCCCCCATGGCTCATACCACCTGTAGTGATATGCAAGGGGCTTACTAGTAGGCCCAAAGATCTTTTCTTGCCTATAGCCTTGAGAACCATATATGATCAACACTCCTCCCACCATTGGTCTAGGCACCTTTGTGTTCACCGACGGGTCCAAGTCATCGGACAGAGTTGGAGCTGCTGCTGTCTTCCCATCTCACACAGCAGTGGTTTGCCTATCAAGTGCAGCTTCTGTTTTCACAGCAGAACTTGTTGCCATTCTTGCTTCACTCTTTGTTATTGCTCCTATGCCATCTGGTTGTCTTACGATTTTCTCTGACTCCCTTAGTTCTCTGGAGGCACTGGGTGCTTTTGGTTCTAGCCATCCGCTGGTTTCCAAGATCTAGCGGTGGCTTTTTTATCTTTCTCCTATTCACAAGATTTCTTTTTGCTGGGTACCCAGTCATATGGGCATCCCAGGTAATGAAAGGGTGGATGCTGCAGCCAAGGAGGCGGCATCATTGGGGACACCCCCATCAGCCCCAGTCCCACTCTGATGTCTATTTCCTCATCATCGAATCTGTAGTCAGCTTATGGCAGAAAATATGGGATGAGCTTCCTCCCACCAAGCTCCATTCGATAAAACCTTCAGCCCTTCCATGGCCATGTACCATGAGACCACATTGACTGGAGGTTATTTTGTGCCGACTGAGGATAGGCCATTGCCGCCTCACTCATGGGCACTTGATGAATGGGTAGCCCCCACCTTTGTGCATCCTGTCTGGGGTGCAGCTGTCCATCCTTCACATCTTTGTCAAGTGTCCCCTTTTGAGAAATCTTGGGAGGAGGGTCTTCCCTTTCATTACTGGGCAGATGGCCCACCAACAGGTTCTGCGGGGCATCTTGTCTGAGACTCATGTCTCTTTTAGTGTGAATAGAATTTTTAAATTTTTAGAAGAATCTAATCTTTTAGCCAAAATTTGATATATTGTTTCATGATTTTATATTGTCTGTTGTTGTATCTATTGTTGATCCATCTATAGTCTATGTTTTTATCCTTTGTCAAGTTCTCAATAGTTTATTTTTTATATCCTTTTACACCCCTTGATGGTTTTAAATTCCTGTACTTCCATTCTATTGATTTTAATTTCATAACCATATTTTTGTATATTCTCCAGATGTCTATATTTTTATTGAGAATTTTCATACAAATTACCCGTCCTTGAATTTGGCTGGGAGCTTGCGCGTTTGGGCTTTGCAGCATTTATTTTCGGCACTATTCATTCATTCGCTTGGCCACCGGTGCCTTCCGCACTTCTCCCATTCGCTCTTCGCCGTGCACAGTGCATTATTCGCCTGTACGCATGAGCAGCCCGGCCCCTCCCTCAGTCGCCAATAGCTCTCACTGCATCCGCAGCTGATCTTAACGGTGACTATGCCACCGAGGACGCCAGTCATACCCTAAGCTCTTTGGGTTTATGGCTAGGAAACTTCTTCGAGAGTTGGGTATAGCTCTCGGGCCGGTGGCGTCCCTGGTTCTGGCCAGGACGCTACCCTGGATGGTACCACCTTTGAATATTTGTCGCCACGCCTCTGCTCCCAAAGCTTGTACATCGCCGGGAGTATTGCGTTCGACCTTTTGGGAGCAAACTTCGTGTCACGCTGGGACCGTGCCAGTGTATCAAGATGGCTCCAAGTCCCAAGATGGGGGTCGGTTTCCAGGCCGTATCCCCTCTGTTTGAAGCCAGGCGCTGCGTCTGTATTCACCGTTGAGGTGGTGGTAATACACCACTCGGTACGGGAGATTAGGCGACGTGCCCAGTTTGGAGACCGGATTGTGATTAATAGCGAGTCACAAAGCGCCCTGAGTGCTCTCGGGGCATTGGAATCTCCGCATCCTCTGGTTCGCGATCTCCGTGACGCCACAGTTGCCGCGATCCGGGTTGATGTCGAGATTATTTTTGCTGGGTTCCCGAGCATGTAAGAATTGCGGGGAATGAGCGCGCCAAAGAGTTCGTGAAGACTGGGCGACCAGACCAGTGTTTCGCTCTTTCTCACATGACAGGAATACAGGCTGCCCTCCGCGCGGCTTGGCAAATAAAATAGGAGATGGTCCAGGGGAACTGTAAGTTACGTGCCATTGCGCCGCGACTGTTCCCATGGAAATACCCCCCAATATCGCGACGGCTTCAGGTTGCTTTCTGTCCTCTTCGAATTGGACACACTCGCGGGACGCGCCGCCATTTGATGGAACGCTCGCCTGCGCCTTACTGCGAAGACTGTTGTCCCCCAGACTGTTCGGCACATTCTTATTGAATGTCTCGGTCTCTGTGATCTTCGTGCACCTTACCTCAGGGTGGTAAAGTTTTTCCCCTCGTACTTGGGACTGGTTCGTGCACACAGACTTGTGGAATATACAACATTTTGAATGAGACTGGCTTCCTCCACTTGATTTGACTGCTTGTTGTAGTTTGCAGGTTCATGCACTTGGGGCAGGCGCACTTCCTAGATGATATATATATATATATATATATATATATATATATATATATATATATATATATATATATATATATATATATATATATATATATATATATATACTCTGGTTGAAGGAAATGTTAAGCCTAGATCTTCACTAACCAATGCTTTATAAGAATGTGAATAAATGAGTCAGGTGTTAGATTCTAATAGAGTAAAAATAAGAATAGGCAACTTGCAATTTATATTTATTTATAAATTAACGAGAAAGATATAGAAGTCAAACAAAGAGCAAGGAGAAAATGGCAAATACACAGAATGAGAATAAAGAATTTGATCGAATATAAATGCAGGTTTTCCCGTCAGGGGCACGGTGGTTTGCTCTCCTGGCCGCCGTGCTGACGGTACTCAGCGCTCCGTCCGGTCCCAGCATGGCATTCTTTTTCTCCTTCTAACTCCTACTTCGTCTTCTGTACCAATTCTCTTTCACCCTGCATCGTCCTTCCATCTACGTTTGTTTGTCGATCACGGTGTATCAGAGCTGTCCGTCAGGGGGCGCGACCCCATGGCTGGGTCCTCCCTGTGATGGTTTATGGGTGCCTGAGCCGGAGTGGCGCTCTTGGGCGTCTTTGCTTTCCCAACCGGTAAATTTCCGAGGCTGGCCGGCCATTTTTAAAACGATGGTTGGGTCAGGGGTCGACGGGCTTACCCTCTGGGTTGAGCCGGCGCTCCGAGTAGGTTTCTCGATGGTAGATAGTGACTGCGCTGCGCGAATTCGCACACCCCTTTTATACTCTACTTTATATGGGTAAATAATAAAAAAATTCTCTTCCAGAACTGGTTCTCGTACTACGCCTGTCAATAAGTCCTCTTTTCCGCGCTTGTTAGATCCCCTCGCCTTAATTTTGTTAAGGGAGTGAGTGATTCGCTCCAACGATTTATTGCATTATGTTTCGAGACTAAATGATAAGTTTTCGTCCCAGAGGGTTACAGACGTTTATAGGGTTTCTAAGTCTGTTGGTCCTGCTAAGGTTCCTACGAGTACGCTCATCGTTACCTTTGAGCGTCAGGATCTGCCCCAGTTTGTTCGTGCTGATTATCTTGGTGCTCCTGTGTCCCATTATATCGAGCTCCCCAGACGTTGTTTTAATTGCAACCAGTTTGGCCATATGTGCAGCAATTGTAAGCAGGCTCGTCGCTCTGTGGCCTGTGCGTTGGCGTATCATGGCTCCTCTTGTCAGAATCATGAATGTTGTGCCAATTGTAGAGGTTCCCATAGCGCGGCTTCGCGTTCTTGTCCCGTATTCCTTTTTGAGGAGGAGGTCCTGACTCTTCGGAACTCCCTCAGGCTGGACTTCCGTGAGGCCCGTCGTAGGGTGCGGGGGCAGCTCGCCCCTTTCGGCCGTCTCTTCTCTGACGTTCTCCGGGAGGCGTGGTCCTGCCGTCCTCCTCCCGGTCGTCCCACTCCTTCTTTGTCTTCTCGCGGTCCCTCTGTTGCTCCTTCTCCCCTGCCTTTGGTTCATCCGTTGCGCCCTCTCCTTTGCCATTGGTCTCTTCTCATGTTCCTCCCTCTGTCGCGGACCGTGAGACCGACCGAGCTGAGACGCTGGAGGATATCCGGCAGTTACTCCAGGCGTCTGCCCCCGCTGTTCCTTCCGTTCCTTTGCCTCAGCCCGAACGGAAGGGTTCCTCCTCACCTCGTTAGCAGTCCAAGCGCGCTGCCTCTGATGAGGCTGGTTTGGCTCCCCCGAGTTGGTTGTTGAGGCGTCCTATGTTTTGATGTCTTCGCTGGCCTCCCCCGTTGGCATCACCGATGTCATTGTCCGGGCGGAAGTTCACCCGGTTCCGTCTTCTTTGCCTCCTACCCCGGTCCCTTCTTCCTTGCCCCTTACCTCTGTGCAGTCTTCTATGTCTCCTATCCCAGTTTCGCCTCCCTTGCCTCCTACCCCTGTTCCTTCATCTCATTCTGAACCTGTTCTTTCCTCACCCTCTAACCCTGCTCCTTCCTCTCCATCTAACCCTGCTCCTTCCTCTCCATCTGATCCAATTCGCTCCTTCTGTTCCATTTTCTTCGCTCGCATCTTAGTTCTCGTCCGTCTCTGCTCGATCTCCCTTTCCCTCAGGGCCATGAGCCCTCCACGTTGGGGGTTCAGTTTGGCTCTCAGCTGTCGCCTTCCGTCGTTCACGCTGCTAAGTCCGTGCTGGGTGCGTTCCCGGCTCATCGCAATTTGTCGCTTGCCCTTTCTGGGCCTTCTAGTAGTCGGGAACCTTCGACGGTCTCCGTCACTAGAATCTCGACGTTGGTGTCGAGACGACAGTAATGTCTGTCATCCTACAGTGGAATTGTCAAGGGGTTCTTCCCAAGTGGGAGGAACTCCAGCTCTTGCTTTCTAGCGTTCGGCCCTTGGTGATATGTTTGCAAGGAAATAAGCTTGGGGCTCGCCCCTTCCCGGCACTTCCGAATATTTAATTCCATCCCCCCGGCTGGGGGCGTATCCCATGGTGGTACTTCGCTTTTAATTTCTTCTTCGCTATTCTCTGCGCCACTTCCCCTCCGTACTACCTTGCAGGTTGTTGCTGCGAGGGTTTTTACTTCCAAGCTTTTAACTGTTCTGTATACATCCCCCTGGATTTTAGTTTGAGTCGGTCTGACCTTTTAGAGCTCACAAGTCAGTTACTTACCCCGTTTTTATTATTTGGTTATTTTAATGCTCGCCACCTATCTTGGGGTAATACTGCCCTTAATCTCCGGGGCGGAGTGGTTGAGTCCCTCTTATTATCCGATTCCCTTTGTCTTCTAAATTCCGGTGACTTTACTTCTTACCATGTTCAAACGGATTCGTTTAGTGCTGTAGACTTGTCCTTATGTTCGTCCAGCTATTTCCTCGACTTCCGGTGGTCAATTCGGCACGACCTTTCCGGGAGTGATCACTTCCCGATAGTCCTGTCGGCCGCCCTTCCTGGCCCGTGCCTTGCCCTCCCTCCTCGTTGGGATCTGCGGCGAGCAAATTGGGTTGGGTTCGGGAAGGCTTCCTTTATTGATGCCTCCCGGGTTTCTTTCGATACCGTAGATTCAGCGGTCTCATATTTTGCAGGGCGCTCCACCGTCCCCTGGTGGTCGAAGGATTGCGCGTCGGCTATTTCTGCCTATCAGTTGTCCCATTCCAGTTATAGGCGGAACCCGACCGTCTCGAATAGGGTAGATCGGAACTGGGCTCGTGCCATCCGCCAAAGGACCCTCCGTCGTGCCCGCCATGAGTCTTGGCGCCAGTACGTATCTTTCATTTCTTTGTCCACGCCACTGACTCGGATTCGGAAGCGGGTCAATAAGATCCGTGGTTGCTATGCTGGTTATGCCATCCCCACTCTGGACATCGGAGGCTTGCTTGTGTCCAATGGCCGGTTGGTCAGCGAATCTCTGGCTGACCATTTTGCTTCGGTGAGTAGCGCTGGTAGCTATCCTCAACGGTTTCTCGATCATAAGGTCGCCATAGATTCTCGCCTTTTAGATTTTACCACGTGCGCCACCTACTCTTTTAATGCTCTCTTTTTCGTCTATGAGCTGCGGGATGCTTTGTCTCACTGTGGCTCCACCTCTCCCGGTGATGGTTGCATCCACTACGACTTTCTCCCTCCTCTCCATCCCCACTCGGAGTTATTTTTGGTTGACCTCTACAACTTGCTTTTGGTCAAAGGAATCTATCCGTCCTCCTGGCACGTGGGGGTTGTTCTATCCTTTCTCAAGCCCGGTAGGGACGGTTTTGACCCCAGTCACTATCACCCGATTGCTCTTACGAGCTGCCTCAGTAAGTTGTTCAAGAAGATGGTCCAACTTCGCCTCACTTGGTTTTTGGAGTTCAACTCGCTCCTCTCTCCATTTTAGTGTGGTTTTCGCAGCGGTCGTAGTACTCTTGACCACCTCATTCGTTTGGAAAACTCCGTTTTAAGGGCCTTTTCTTCCAGGCATCAGGTGTTAGCGGGATTCTTCGACATTCAGAAGGCCTACGATACCACCTGGAGATATGATGTTTTACGTCAGTTATATGATTGGGGTATGAGGGGCTTTTTACCAGTTTTTATTCAAGAATTTTTATCGTCCCGTAACTTTAAGGTCCGTATTGAGTATGCTTTCTCAGGCTTGCGGATTCAAGAGGAGGGTGTTCCCCAAGGGTGTGTTTTGACTGTGACATGTTTCGCCTTTGCCATTTATAGTCTGGTGTCCACTCTTCCGGAGGGGGTTTTAGCTTCCCTCTTCGTGGATGACTTGGCGTTGTTTTGTTCATCTCCCCGCTTGCCTTCCTCGACCCGTCGATTACAGCTGACAATTGATGCCGTGTCGGGTCGTGCTGTCTCAAAGGGTTTCCGTTTTTCGGTCACCAAAACGAAGGCCATGCATTTTTATCGGGGTCGTGGTGTCCTTGGTCCCCCGTCCCTCTTCTTGGATGGCACGGCGATTTAATATGTCCCCGTTTTTAAGTTCGGTTTAACGCTTGATAGCAAGCTCACTTGGGTACCCCATTTGCGTTGCTTGAGGGCGTCCTGTTCGAAGGCTAGGGTTTTATTCCACAACACCTGGGGTGTTGATAGGCGCACCTTGCGGTCGCTTTATTCGGCGCTGGTTCAATCCCGGCTGGACTACGGTTGCCTGGTTTACTCTTCAGCGTCTCCTTCAGCCTTGAAGTTACTTGACCCTGTTCGTTCGCTTGGGGCCCGCCTTATTAGTGGAGCCTTTCACACCTCGCCTATCCCTAGCCTTTTTGTTGAGGGTGGCGTGCTTCCCTTGCGATATCATTGGCTGCAGGTGTGCCTACGATTCCTGTTTCGTGTTCAGCAATACTTTTCATCCCCAGCCCATGAGTGCCTTTTTGCCCCGCCCTCTTCGGCATCTTTTGATCGGCGGCCATCTCTACCCAGGCCTCTGGGGCTCCGGGTTGGAGACCATCTCTCCTCCCTGGGTGTTCCCAGGGTGTTGGCCCTCCCATTCCCGCCGACTCCGTGTTGGGGCGTCCGCCCTCCTGAGGTCTGTACTGCTTTTTGGCATTTCGAGAAGGGTCTACTGACCCTCGTCTATTAAAGTGCCTGTTTGTTGAACATGCGTGTTCTCATGCTTACCAGCGTCCCATCTATACTGACGGTTTGAAGTCGGACCTCGGTGCTGGGGCAGCCTCGGTGTCCTCTACGGAGTCTCTTCGGTCCGCCCTCCCTCCTGTAGCATCCGTTTTTACTGCAGAGTTGACGGCCATTCTTTTGGCTTTTAATTTGATTTTATCCCTCGATTCTTCAGATTTTATTGTTTTCAGCGATTCCCGGCCTGCGTTAGAGTCAGTTCGTTCTTTTACGTCCACACACCTTTTGGTTTTACGGATTCGTTCTTGGCTGATCAGAAATGCCTCCCGTTACAGGTTGGCGTTCTGTTGGGCTCCGGCTCATGTTGGGATCCCGGGCAACGAGGCGGCTGATCGGCTGGCCCGTTCGGCCGCCCTCGAGGTGCCGGATGCAGCCCCTGTGCCCTTTAGAGATTCCTACTCAGTAATCAGGGCGTATGTCTTTTGTTTGTGGCAGATAGAATGGGATTCGTTCCTCTCTTCTAACCTGTCCCTTATTAAACGCTCTGTCCGTTCCTCGTCCTCTAGCTCTCAGCGACTCCGGTCTTGGGAGATTCCTCTTTGCAGGTTGCGAATTGGGCACACGCGACTCACCCATGGCTTTTTTGTTTCGGGTTGAGGCTAAGTTGCCCCTGGTTGCTCCTTTTGCGGTGGCGAGCTGTCTGTGGCTCACATTTTAGTAGTTTGTCCCCGCCTTGCTTCTCTTCGAAATTCTTGCTTCCCTACCCTTTCTGGCGTTGCCTTTCCTGCTTGACTTCGCTTTATTTTATCAGAGGACTCCCTTTGGTCATCCTCCCTCCTTACATTTCTATCACGAAGTGGCGTTTTATCCCTTTTATAAATTGTTTCCATTTTTGTGTTTAGGTTTATTGTTTTATCTTGTTATCCTATGCGTCTGGCGCATGTCATTTGTTTATTGCCCCAGCCGCCCTTGTTTTTAGAATGCGTGCTGTATGCCCGTAATTTAAGTGTGCGTCTCTGTGTGTTGTACAGTTTTTTCTAATCCTTTGCTTTTCCCCATTTTTATTGAGTGTCTCCCACGCTTCTTCTGACTTTTTTCGGTTGACCCCGTTTTAACAGTGCTGCTATTAAGAATCCATTAGGATTGGGCAGCTGTCACCTGGTTTTTCCCTTAAACTTAAACTTAAAAACAGTAAATTCACGTCCTTCCAAATATTGTCGAAAGGGACGGAAGGAAAGAGATATCCCGAGCAGCTCTCGTGAAAAAGTGCTCGATCTCTTTTGAGAAGAACGAGAGAGGTTGCCATGAGTCACCAACCTTTTGTTGTGAGGTTGCACCACATGGGTGGTTGATGCATCCGAGGCAACGCTTATATGGGCCCCAGGGCAAGAATATGCCAATGAAACAGCGGAGGCCATAGCCTCTGGTGCGAGAAAAAGATTCACACCCGTCGGAAAACCATGACAGTGGAGAGTTGTTCTTGGTGATTGAGAGTAGAGTGGTTGCATTATTTTTGAAACGTCGGGAATAAATCTATGGTAAAAGTTAACCATCCCACAGAACCGACGAAGCTGCTTTAGTGAAGAAGGTCGAGAGAAATCCCGAATAACACCAACTTTATCCTCGAGAGGAAGAATTCCGTCAGGAGAAACATGATGTCCAAGAAAGGAGAGTTGTGCGACACCAAATAGGCACTTATAAGTGTTGAGTACAATACCATATTCTTCAAGTCGAGCGAAAACCTGATGAAGGTAAGATATATGCTATCAGGAGGTCGTCTATGTAGCAAAATACGAAAGGAAGACTTCTCAGAACCTGATCCATAAAACGTTGGAAGGTCTGACCACTGTCACGAAGACCATAAGGCATTCGGTGCATGACGAAGGAACCAAATGGCGTGGTTATAGCTGTCTTTGGGATGTCATCTGGGTGAAAGCACGAACCAGATCGAGTCGAGAAAAGATTGAACAATGGAAGAGAGCAGAGTTGAAGTCAGACAGATAGGGGAGAGGATATCTATCATGGATAGTACAGGCATTTAATCGCCTGTAATCTTCTACAGCATGGTACTCACCCGCAGTGGATTTGGGTACTATGTGAAGCGGAGAAGCCCTAGGAGAGGTAGAGGGACTAGCTATGCCAGCTTCGACCATGAATGTGAACTCTTGCTTCATTAAAGCGAGTTTATCTGGGGCTACTCGACGTGGGCGGGAGAATAAAGGCCAGGAAATTCCTGTAGAAGGTGCTGAATTTGGGGATCGGTGATGGAAAACGGACAGAATGGAGAGAACTGTGCAACGGGAAAAATGAACCCAAAACTGTGAGTGAGGTATTACGATCGATAAGCTTTCGGTTACGAGAATCTACCAAAAGGTCGTGGGGAGAGAGAAAATCAAGTCCCAAAATAGGAACGTCGACATCAGCAACAATAAACGTCCATCGGAAAACTCTAAGGAGGCTGATAGACAATTAAAGGATGCGACTTCCATAGGTCCTTATATCCGAGGAATTAGCGGCTTTAAGGGCAAGATCAGTAGAGGAACAAACTTTATCGTCCAGAGATGCTGGAATAACACTACATTGAGCACCAGTGTCTACTAAATATGAAAAGCCAGAAAGTGGGTCGTAAATGCGAAACGGTGGGTCAACCTCAGTAATTGAAGGAAGGGCAGAGGTGATAGACCCATTGATCACTTGCGTTTTCAGTTTAAAGTAGAATTGGAATTATTAGGATGAGAAGATTGAGAAGAGTGAATTGGTTGTTGAGATGAAAGTGATGGACGAGCGTTAGAAGAAGGAGGTACTGGTAGTCAATATGTGCAGGGCTGTAAGCACTTTACGGATTGTGCACCATATTTGTTGTGGTACCAGCACCAATTAGTTGATTAGATGAAAGTAACACTAGGAGAAGGACGAAATTGTGAATAACGAGCATGTGATTGAGAATAGGATGAGTGGTAATATTGGCAAGGCTGTATACAGTGTACGGCGTTACCACCAAACTTCCCATGGTACCAGCAGAAACTCTTTGGTTGAGAGTGGGGAAGATTAGGTGGAGAGGGATAGGCGGAATGAGGATGAGTAAATGAATGCCGCGCCTCACCTCTTGTGCTGGAATGTCCTCGTTGGTTTCGTCTTCGAGAGGACGAACGGCGCCTGTATTAGCTCCCTTTCGATCCTCTCCAATATGGAAGTTAAGTCCCGCGCCGGAGGGAAAGAGGCGTTACACGAGTCCGGCCGGTTGTCTGCAGGCTCTGTAGATAACCTGACCTGTGAAATGTTTAGATTAGGGTGGGAGGGTTGTGGGACAATCCCCCAATTAACATAGAGATTTAGATATATAATTTCGGCAGATGCAGCCAATTGGTCCACATTGCTGTGCTCCCCGATCGTAATAAGGGGCCTAATGTGGTCGGGAATCCCACGCATAAAGATCTCTGTTATGAGAGGATCAAAATGCTCGCAGTTCGCACCTTTAGTTCTGATTAAGTCTTTTAGGTGTTCGAGGAAACGCGTGGGGCGGCCGTCACCCATCTCTTGCGTATTTAAGATATCGCGTAAATCCTCAACCTGGGATCTTCCGAACTCCACCTTAAATGCATGCTTCAAATCTTCCCATACACCCATCCTCCCACTCTCGAGCAATATCCCCCGAAACAAAGTAAAAATGCTCATGGGGACTTTGCGTGATGTATATTATGCGCTCTTGGTCGGATATTGATTGATGAGCCATAAGAACTTCGCAAATTTCCAACCAAGTGATAGGGCTGGACGCATCGAAAGCGGCAGGCACGATGGGAAGGTGGTTGGTGCCTCGGGTGCTGACATCCTGGTTGCTAACCCCTGGATGGCTAATTACCGCCGGCGAGCTACTCGTTGATGAAGTCGAAAAAGAGAGGCATGCTTCCACAGACGAAGGAGGTGTGGCCGTAGTGGTTGAAACAGCAAAATTCATACTGGTCCGAGGGAAACTATCCATCCTGCGTGTTTTTATTAAGAGGTGTGTGGTCTGAAATTTTTCCGGTTGTGGAAATAAATTTCGAGGAGATTTAATAAGAGAGGGAGTACCGAGGAGAATGAAAAAAAAAGTTAATTCAAGGTTTGAGTGAAATCAAAAGGGACAAACTCAAACTTTCCTCGAGGCGACTGAATTGGAGGGCGGAGCCGGTTGAGTTCAATTTTGGGAGGGTATCCAATACGTGGAAAGAATGTATTTCACGTAACTGGATGGCAAAATATAGTAAACATGAAGATCGGCGGCGCGAACGATGAAACGCAAAAGATTTTGTCCCAGTACGATGATCCTTAGTTTCAATCAATTGGGGGGGGGGCATAGTCCCCCTAGTATATAATCATAATTGCTTATAGAATAATGTTCTAACGTTTTATTTAACCAAACGCGCATGAATATGCATGCGTGGGTGAACGAAACGTACACGCAAAAAAAAAAAAATACACTTTTTCGGGCGCGCCGCCGATCTTCATGTTTACCCAAAATATACTGCATCTTGTAACGGGTCTAAGGGCACCAATAAAGCGGCGTATATGGAGAGATGGGTGGATGATATATATATATATATATACTCTGGTTGATGGGAATGTTAAGCCTAGATCTTCACCAACCAATGCTTTATAAGAATGAGAATAGAGGATCTGATCTGATCTGATGTGTATAGAAAGTACAGAGAGGGATCACTGTGTAACACAGGCGAACAGGCAGTCGTAGAGGAAAAGGGTGCGGAAATAACTTGAGAGGGGATAGGAAGAGTTGATAGGTCGGTGGCTAGACACCGATCCGTGGTGTGGTTGGGTGAGTCTCGAGGTGTTCGTGACTGGACGACGGTTGGAGGGTGGTCAGGAAGGAGAGCGTGTCTGCTCAGTCGAAAACACGTTATTCATGATGCTTTTAGCTTATGCGAAGAACGGTATGGGTTGCGGGTGGTCACGAGCCGCAGGGTATCGCGGTGCCATCGCATATCGTCTTACATGTAGTGCGGTGTATAAGGGGTCTCTGGCGAGTTTGCCGAGTTGTTTTGTGAGTCTGGTGTGAGCGTATGTGTTGAGGGGTGCTAATTTGTTTTTTGTTGTGTAGTGTGGACATTCTCATGTACAAGGGAGAGCGGCAAGCGTGCTTCGGAGCAGAGTTCTGAATGCGCTGAGCCTTCTGCTGCCACGTGTCACTCGCGGCTACGAGTGACAGTGGGGCGTATGCGAGAAGAGGTCGCACGAGTGTTTTGTATAGGTATAACTGAAGTATTTTGCCCGCAGGGTAGAACCTGTGCAGCGATGTGTTTGTATGTGAGGCTCTTGCTTGTGTTATGTTCTGGTGTATATTGAACCTAAAGGTCTTGTCCAAAGTCACCCCAAGGATTTTTGTATGTTGTGTGTAGTCGATTCTTGTTGGGTTTAGAGGGTTCATGTCTGATGTGTGTGAGAAGATTTGTAGGTTATGCATGAAGTGATCTCTTGCGCCGAAGAGTGTCTTCTAGGGATTCGTGGCAATTAGCCATTTATCCTCGTAATCTGTCTTAGCGTCTAGTATTATTTGTGCGTGGAGCGTGATCTCGTCTGGTCCACGGCCGCTGACGAGAATGGTCTCGTCATCGGCGTAGGACACTGTGTATGTGTGACAGCAGTTTTCGGATGCGCGTGGGGTGTCGTTTGTGTACATGATGTATAGTGTGGGTGCCAGTACGCTTCCTTGGGGAACGCCTGAGCGTGGTGTGAAGGGTTGTGAGAGGGTATTGTTGTATTTTATGTGGCATCTCCGTTCAGTGAGGTAGTGAGAGAGGAGCCTTTTGGTGCAGAGGTGTAACTCCGTATTGTTGGCGAGTTTCCAACAGAGTCCCTCGTGTCACACTTTATCAAATGCCTTCTCCACGTCCTTGCTGATGGAGAGTGTCTTTTGATCTACCTTTCGTTTTTTCTGTATTCTGTCATGAACGATGGTCACAGCCACCTGAGTAGACCGGCCCCTCCTGAACCCATATTGGTGGGGGAAGAACCAGTCCCTCTGTTCCAGGTAGTCTCGTAGGCGGCAGTTGATCATGTGTTCGACTATTTTGCCTAGGTGCTCTAATAGAGCAATAGGCCTGTAATTGTTTGGGTGTTTGGGGTCTTTGTTTCTTTTTGTGTATAACTATGTGGTCTTTGAATATTTTGGGGAAGTGGCTTGAGGCTAGTGTGGGGTATATGTTTGCGGGGAGGTTGTGTATTAGTGTGGCTGGTAGCCCGGAGGGGCCGGGGGCACGTTTTGGTGTTGTTTTAATGTTGTGTTTTGTTTCCTCGACGGTGATGGGAGTGGTCAGTGTAGATGTGTAGTCGAGCAGCTCCATTCGTATCAGGGTGGGGGGGGGGGATTAGCTCGTGAACGTGGGCCCGACACCACTCCTGGACTTCCTGGAAGTGCTCTTGCGCGTGTTGTTTAGGTGGGTTGTATGTACGTACTGTGTCCCAGTGGGACCTAAATGCGTCGAGGATGACGTTAGTGTCTGTTATTGTTTGGTTGTTTACTTGGAGGGTGATGGGTTTGGGTGGATCAGTGCCTAGCAACCTTTTTACGTGCCGCCAGAAGAAGGAAGGGTTAGTGCAACGGGTATCGTCCGCGATGCGGACGACCACTCGCCACTGCCTGTTCCTATCTAGCTGCGGGCACGTAGGTGATTGATGTTGTGTTGTTGCGGGCCTCTAGTGTAGTGATTGTTGTACTGTGAGTCTCTGAGTGTGTATGGAATAGGTGAAATGTTTTATGCATGTGTAGGTTTTATGTGGTGTGTGTAGGTCGCGTGCTGTGGTTATAGTGTTTAAGATTGAGCACCAGTGGTTGTCTAAAATGTTTGGATTGGTGTGGTCCAGGTCAAGGTTTTGTGGTGTGTTATCTGTTGTTTGTCTCTTGAACTCTTCCAAGTTCGTGTTTTTGTAGTCGAAGAGAGGTGGTGTGGGTATGAGTATGGGAGATGTGGATATGATAAGGCATATCGGTATGTGGTCAGAGAGTACATGGGGACCCAGTGAGATGTGCGTGTAGAAGCGTGTAGCGTGGTCGTTGCGGAAGGCCACATCCGGAGACGTGGTACCTCCACGAGGACCGAAGAATGTGGGGAAGGCCGAGCCGATGTGCTCGCAGCGATAGCGCGGCAGGGCACCGGCCAGGTACCTTCCTGCATCAGTCACAGTGTTAGAAAGCAGTGTTGGGTGAAAGGCATTGAGGACCCCCGCAAAGCAGATAGGAAGGTTGTGGTTTGATAGAGCCCGGAGTGGGACTTCTATATTTAATTGTAGGCGTGGTGGTCTGTAGTGTGTGGCCACTAGGATGGGGCCGGAGCTTGTCTGTACCTTGCAGGCTAGAGAAGAGATCTTGTGTTTGCATGAGGGAGTGGTGTATAGAGCGCTTTATTAGGATCGCTGATCCTAGGTGCAGCGCTTGTGGAGTTAGATAAGTGTGGTAGCCTGCAATGCGGAGTCTCTTGTTGTGAGGGTGTAGACTGGTCGAGTTCAAGAGTATTATGTCAGTTCTTTGTGTGTTTAGCACCCAGTTGGCAACCGTATGACGAATACCGTGCCAACTGCTTACGTTTATTTGTGTCACGTTGAGGCGACCTATTATCGTGGGCGGAGTGCGCGTGAGGCTGATTTAGCCGGGACCTTTTTCCTCTCCTTGGTTATTTATTGCCCAGGAGGCGTGGGAAGCCAGTACCTTTACACGTGTCGGCTGTGGTTTGGAGAGGTTGTCAGTGGTGTTATTGGGTGGGCAGGTCATGGAGGGAGGGTTAGAGATAGTGGTCCTGGAAGCAGGGTTGGAGAGAGTAGAGTCTAGGAGGGGGGAGTTAGGAGCAGAGGTAGAGATAGTAGGGGAGGTGCAGATTATAAGAGCGGGGGTGGAAGGGATAGAGGAAGGAACAGCAGGAGGGGGGGGGGAGTTTTGTGGTGTTTTTTTTGTTTAATACGGGGTGTTGTGGTGGGCTTGGGGGAGGTGAAGGCTGTGAAAGGGAGGGGGGGAGGGGAAGGTGCCGAAGGAGGAGTGCTGGTGGTAGGAGGGAGTTAAGGTATAGAGGAGGAAGGAGTGGAAGCTGTGGAGGGAGCAGGGGAGACCGTTGGAAGAGGGGGGGGAGCAGTGGGCAGAGGGGCAGGGACAGAAGGGTGGGGGGCGGTGGGTCCAGGCGGAAAGGTGTTCGTGCCCATCGGGGTTGGGAGGAGTGCTCGTCGATTAAAGCAAACACCTTCTCGGGGAAGGTGATCTGCTCTAGACCGCGCGAGGCGAACAGATGGCCTTCGAGCCATCTCGGAGTTTACGGCGGTGCGAAAAAAGGCGACTGAGAATTAGAAGCGTGAGGTGCGTTTCGAGATACGAGAGGGCACGCAGCTGGTGTCAGAGTATTTCTGCGTACACTTATGTACGCGGTATACGCGGTATTTAAACTTCTAAAATAAACATAAATATGAATTTTGAATAAAATAATGATAGGGTAGCATTCATTTCTTCAAAAGAAAAGTGTAATTTTGAAAAAAAAGAAAAAAAGCTGGGGTTTTATTCTAGGTTTTTTCAAAAAACAAATGCTACAAGCATTAGTAAAATAACATAGAAAAAGAATAGCTATCTCTATTTTTATAATAATTTAATAGTTTAATAATTATATTAAGGTAAGAACAGATCACTGATTGAGAATTATGGGTACCCATGATAGCCATAACCTGTAGAAGGAGAGATGAATTATTATGAGTCAATATCAGAGAAATAACCATAAAATGATAAATATTTGTTGAAATTATAAACATAAATATGAATTTTGAATAAAATAATTATAAGTAGCATTTATTTCTTGAAAAAAAAATGTAATTTTGAAAAAGCCCCCCCAACCCGTGTTTTTTCCGGGCCAACTGGGAGGAGCTGCGGAGGCTCGTCTCGTCCCGTTCCCCGTTAGCTATTTTTTTGCAGGAGACCATGCTAGGCGAGTGCCCGCTGCCTGCCCTCCCGGGGTATAAGGGTCTTGCGACCCCACCACCGCGGGATGGCCGGGCTGGGGGATGCGCGGTTTACACCCGGCATGATGTCTCCGTTCTTCCTTTCTCTTTAGATACCTCCCTTCAGGCAGTGGCTGTGCAGCTGCACCTGGATAGGAGGTATACTATCATTTCTGCGTACATTCCACCGTCAGCTGACTTCGACGCGGGGGACTTCCGCCGCGTCGTGGCACGGTTGCCGCGGCCCTATCTCTTGCTTGGAGATCTGAACGGCAGGCATCCTCTCTGGGGAGATTACTCCATAAATCCCAGGGGACAAGTCCTTGCCGATCTGATCGAAGAGCTTGAGATGGGTGTCCTAAACGTGGATGATTTTACGCATCACTGTCCGAGAACCGCTTCATTTTCTTGCCTTGACCTATCTTTGTGCTCTTCGGATGCACAGCCTGATTTTGATTGGGGGTTGGTCGATGACCTCCATGGTAGTGATCACTTTCCCATTCAAATATCATTTTCCGGGCAATTGCCGCCTGAGAGACCACCTCGGTGGTGCTTGGCGCGGGCGCGGTGGCCTGCATTTAGGAAATGACTGAATTCTCTATCTCAGTCGAGGAGTTTAGGTCAGTAGATGAGGTCGTTGAGTTCTTCTCCGGCAACCTCATCGCCGTGGGCCTGACTACTATTTCTAGGAGGTCTGGCCGTTTTGCACGCCGACCACTGCCATGGTGGTCGGCCGAGTGTGAGACGGCCCTGAAACAGAAGCGTTATGCCTACATGCGCTATAAGCGCCGCCCGAACGATTTCACTGTCGGTGAATTTCGTCGGGCTAGGGCTAGGTTCCGGTATATTTCGAAGCACGCCCGCCGCTCTTCTTGGCGCGCATACGTGTCTTCACTTAACGGGAAGACCCCTTTAGCTGAGGTGTGGAAGCGAGTCAAAAGGATTCGGGGCAAGTTCTCGCAGGACCCTCCTCCCGTTCTCCAGGAGAATGGGACCGCAATCTCGGACCCCGCGTCCGTGGCGGAATCCTTCGCGACCGCTTTTTCCGCATTCTCTAGCCGTGATGCTGCTCCGCCAGCATTCATTGCACGTCGTGATGTCGCGGAATGCCGCCGGATGGACTTTACCTCCAGAGGCGGAGAACCTTTCAACGACAAGTTTACTGTGAGTGAGTTGCGTTCCGCTCTCGCTTCGTGCGCGGACACCGCCCATGGTCCAGACGATGTCCCGTACGCCATGCTTCGACACCTGGGTGAGCGAGGCATGGCCTTTCTGTTAGATTTGTTCAACAGGATCTGGGTGGAAGGTCTTCTCCCAGACTCCTGGCGAATCGCTACTGTGCTCGCCTTTCGCAAGCCGGGAAGAGATCACTCTACTCCGACCGGTTTCCGCCCAATCTCTCTAACCTCTTGCGTGTGCAAGTTGATGGAGAAATTGGTAAATGTTAGATTAGCCTATTTCCTGGACAGCGGAGGCCATCTGTCTTCTGCAAAGTGCGGCTTCCGTAAGTTCCACTTCACGTCGGATGCTCTGCTCCGACTGGAAAATGCCATCTGCGAGGCTTTCCTTCGTAGACAGCACTACGCCACGGTGTTTTTTGATCTGGAGAAGGCCTATGATACCGCATGGCGATACGGTATCATGGAGACTCTCCACACGATGGGGGCGAGGGGACGCCTCCCAATGTTTATATCTGAATTTTTGCGAGATCGTCGATTCCGCGTACGGGTGGGGGGAGCCCTCGCCGGCCCAAAGGAGCAGGGAAGTGTCCTCAGTGTCACACTCTTTGCCCTGAGCATCAACGGCATCACCTTGGTGCTGCCGGAAGATGTTCTCGCTACGCTCTACGTGGACGACCTTTCGATCTCTTTTGGCGCGGCCCAGATGCCAACTCTGGAGCGTCGACTCCAACAGGCATTGAACCGCGTCTCTCGCTATGCCGAAGCGCACAGGTTTCGGTTTTCTTTGGCCAAGACTAAGGTGGTGCACTTCTGCCGCCATCCACGGCTTCACCCCGACCCAGATTTGTTTCTTAATGGGGTGCGCCTGGATGTGGTTGAGTCGCACCGTTTCCTTGGTCTTGTATTCGACCGACGCCTCACCTGGGAGGCTCATTCGCAGCCTTAGGGTCTCTTGTACCCGCGCCATGGACATTCTCCGTTCCGTGACGTTCAGCGCTTGGGGAGCTGATAGGGCTGCTGCCTTACTTTTGTATCGATCCTTTGTTCGCTCGAAGCTTGACTACGGATGCGAGTTTTATGCATCCGCAGCCGAGCGTTTATTGCAGAAGGTGGATTCGATCCACCACACCGGCCTTCGCCTTGCGACCGGTGCCTTCCGCACTTCCCCCATTGAGAGCCTGTTGGTCGATGCGGGGGAGATGCCACTCGCTCTGCGCCGGGTGCAGTGCATCACTCGCCTGTAGGCGCGAGCCCGGCGCCTCCCTCAGTCGCCAACAGCTCTTACTGCATCCGCAGCTGATCTCGATGGTGCCTATGCCGCCGAGAGACGCCAGTCATCCCCTAAGCCCTTTGGGTTTAGGGCCAGGAAACTCCTTCGAGAGGTAGATATAGCTCTCGGGCCGGTGGCGCGTCTGGTTCTGCCCAGGACGCCACCCTGGAGGGTACCACATTTGGCTATTTGTCGCCACGCCTCTGCTCCCAAAGCTTGTACTGCGCCGGGAGTATTGCGTTCGACCTTTTTGGAGCACACATCGTGTCACGTTGGTACCGTGCCAGTGTATACGGATGGCTCCAAGTCCCAAGAGGGGGTCGGCTTCCACGCCGTATCCCCTCTGTTTGAAGTCAGCGGGGCTCTACCAGGCGCTGCGTCTGTCTTCACGGCCGAGCTGGTGGCAATACACCACTCGGTACGGGAGATTACGCGACGTGCCCGGTTCGGAGACCGGATCGTGATCTATAGCGACTCACAAAGCGCCCTGAGTGCTCTCGGGGCATTGAAATCTCCGCATCCCCTGGTTCGCGAAATCCGTGACGCCACGGTTTTGGCGAGCCGGGCAGATGTCGAGATTATCTTCTGCTGGGTTCCTGGACATGTAGGAATTGCGGGGAATGAGGGCGCCAAAGAGTCCGCGAGTACTCTGCGACCGGACCAGCGTTTCGCTCTTCCTCACACTGACTACATGGCAGTAATACGGGCAGCTCTTCGGACTGCTTGGCAAAGAAGATGGGAGACGGTCGAAGGGAACTTAAAGTTGCGTTCCATTGCGCCGCGACTGTTCCCATGGACCTATCCCCCAATGCCGCGGCGGCTTCAGGTTGCTTTCTGTCGTCTCCGAATCGGCCCCACTCGTGTGACGCATCGCTATTTGATGGAGCGCTCGCCTGCGCCCTATTGCAACGACTGCGTCGTCCCCCAGACTGTTCGGCACATTCTTGTTGAATGTCCCAGTCTGGGTGATCTTCGCGCACGATACCTGTCCCAGTACCGGGATGAGCGGGGTCGCTACCGCCTGTCCCATGTGCTCGGTTCAGATTCGTGCACATTGACTTGTGGACTTGTTGACTTCTTGGGGGAGGCCGGCCTTCTCCCTATTATTTAAGCAAGGTTTGTTTTTTTGCATTTGTTTTTTTTTTTTGTTTGTTTTTTTCCTTTAGTTGCCTGCTCCTGCGCCGGGGAAACCTCTTCCCGACGCACCAGCTTGCTTCCTTTTCCCCTTTTGGGGTGTTTTTTTTTTTTCTCTCTTTAATTTTATTTTAAAGTAGCCTAGAACTAGGCCAGTTTTAATACGGCGACTAATGCCCAAGTAGGCAGTGGCCAGATGAGCTCTTAAAAATATAAAAATAAAATAAAATAAAAATAGTCCGGCAAGTGTGTCCGATGCGTGTTGGTGAAACTTGACTGCATCCAACTGTGAGTGGAAGATGAGTTTGTGGCCTGTGTGTGTCTTTATTATGTTTGTAAGGGGGGTTTTGTGTGTAGTGGCTAAGTTTAGAAGTGTGTGTTCATTGTTAGTGGTGGATCTTTTGTCTGTTGTGTGTAGGAGTGTAAGATAGGATAAGTTATATGCCATTATACTTTTCTTTTTTTCTTTGTATGGGGGTCCCCCTGCCCCGCCAATAAAGACCCCATGAAAATGACTCGGATGTGGTGATGATTGAGTATGGACCTGGTTGGGCTCCTCACAGGGTGTAAAAACATGGTGGACTTAATGATGACTGAAGCCAGAATCAACTGACTCCAGTCAGGGTGCTGCCCCCTCTATTGGGTTTTGGGTATTTTTTAGTTACGTCCGACATCTCACAGAGATGGTAGTCTCCCTCTGTGGTCTTGGACGGTGCCACAGGGTAGGGTGTTAATCCTCCCTGCGTTGGAAACTGAGTCCCAATCCAGGTTCGCTCCTTCCTTTGGGTCCCGCAGCGGGCTAAGCCTCAGACTTCCTTTCCCCAAAGTTTGCAATTATGCCCTTTCTAAGTAGAACAGCATAGTTGCAACGGAGCTTGATATGTAGAGTCACGGCGGGGCAGGGATGGATAGGGTTTTATCACATCATATAACTATGACGTGCCAGGGAAATAAAGGTATTTTTATTCAGGGGGTGGGGGGCTTGCTGAATCTTGTAGATGGCTGTAGAGATTATACCATCCATGGTGTGTTTTGTAGAAAAATCCCTGTTCTCAGTGAGAGGTGTCGGTGAAATATTTACTCTTGGCTTTGCCTCCTGTATCTGTGAGATAGCAGGAGGGAATTGAAGAGAAATCATCGGAAGAGCAGAGTCATGGGGAGTCACGTGTTAGATTCTAATCCAAATAAGAATGATAATAGGCAACCGGCAACCGGCAGGGAAAACTAAGAGTGGTGTATTTCTTTATCTTTATTTATAAATTAACGAGAAAGATATAGAAGTCAAACAAAGAGCAAAGAGAAAATGGGAAATACACAGAATGAGAATAATGAATTTGATTGAATATAAATGCAGGTTTAGAGTAATTATACATTTGAATAAATATTTATATAAATTTGAGTTAGAAATTATGGAATGATATATTGGATATCTTTAATATAAGATTTGGTAGGTATAATTTACAGGATATGATATATTTAAAATGTATATCCGGATGGATGGACTTGAGAATAGTTTTGGACACAGAATAATTGCTCGAATTATAATCTCAAGGGGACTTTGTCTGATGATAACAAGAACATGCGTGGAATGTATTTGTCTGTGAATATTGGGGGCAAGGTAGGTTGATACTGATTGGTCTGTTTAAAATATGTCAAACAAGGATTTGGATCGGTTGAAATATATATCGTACAACGTATAAGATAATTATTATCGGACAATATGTAGAGTAAATTTTGTTGGAAATCGTACAAGTTATATATGATTGGAATTGTCATACAGGAATATGAATTAATGGAAGCAAGATGAATAATATCTCAGATGGGGAATTATACTTTTGTAGGAGCTAGCAAGGATGTTAGCTGCTACACCATTTCTATTTTGCCTTCTTTCCTTTTTGTTTGTCTTTTTTTTTAGCCTGTACTTAGCCCCCCCAAAACATTTATCTTTGTTTTGCCTTTAATCTAGCCTAGTAGTAGCCTGTGAGCTGATTACGACGATTTTTGCTCTTGTAGGCTGTCACCAGATGGGCTATGAAAATAAAAAGACCGTAGTCCCCTCTGTTTGAAGTCGGCGGGGCTCTACTATGCGTTGCCTCTGTCTTCACCCTCACCTTGGTGTAATACACCGCTCGGTACGGGAGATGAGGCGTCGTGCCCGTTTCGGAGATCGGATTGGGATCTTAGCGACTCACAAAGCACCTTGAGTGCTATCGGAGAATTGGAATCTCCACACACCCTTAGTTTGCGGTATCCGTGAAGTCACGGTTGCCGCGGGCCGGTCGGATGTCTAGCTTATC
Source organism: Ceratothoa steindachneri (assembly GCA_963969495.1). Classification (NCBI taxonomy): domain Eukaryota; kingdom Metazoa; phylum Arthropoda; class Malacostraca; order Isopoda; family Cymothoidae; genus Ceratothoa; species Ceratothoa steindachneri. Next base: position 132,846,553 of record OZ018327.1, read on the forward strand.
TTCTGCTGGGTCCCTGGACATGTAGGAATTGCGGAAATGAGCACGCCGATGACGGCGCCAAAGAGTCTGCGAGGACTGGGCGACCAGACCAGTGTTTCGCTCTTCCTCACATGGCAGGAATGCGGACTGCCCTCCAGGTGGCTCGGCAAGAAGATGAGAGACGGTCGAGGGAACTTAAAGTTTCTTGCCATTTCGCTGCGACTGTTTCCATGGACCTACCCCCACCCCCCCTCCTATGCCGCGATGGCTTCAGGTCACTTCCTGTCATCTTTGAATTGGGGGCAGGCTCGGGGGCGCTCCACCATTAAATTGAGCGCACCCCCACACTTTATTGCGAAGACTACATTGTCCCGCAATACTCTTCCGCACATTCTTGTTGAATGTCCCAGTCTAGGTGATCTTCGCGCACGTTACCCGACCCGGTACCGGGACGAGTGGGGTCGCTACCGCTATTCTCTTAGATAAGTCCTTTGCATATTTGTTGTTTTTGTTTCTTTTTTTCTAGCATTCTCATGTAAGGTGATTGCGGCTACTTTTGCCCTAATAGGCAGTCGCCAGATGGGCTCTTAAAAACATCCCGCAAGATTACCCATGACGAGTAACTACTTCTCCCATGAGATTACCCATGACCTGAGTATCTACATTTCACACAAAATTACTCATTACCTGAATAACATGAGATCACCCTTGACCTGAGTAATTTACCTATTTGATTACCCTGACCTGAGTAATTAACCTCTCACACAAGGAACTACTATCAAATTTTTGGTAGTGTGGGGAGCACTTTAGGACTGCAATTTCTAGAAATTTATATAAAAAGAATTGTAGTGAAAATCCTGAAAATTATTATTATACAGAATTATAATAAAAATAAATTATAAGTTAGAGAAAAGTTATGCGAGTAGTAGGATTCGTTTGTGGTCTTTTGCCCTGACTGGAGAGGTTCTAGAGCACATAAGCTATCTATGGGTTAGTCATAGTCATCTATGCCCCCTTTGAAGGGGAGGGAGTAGGAAGGTGTTGGACAGCTCCAGATACTCAGGATCAATCCTGAGGACAAGCACTCAGATCAATAAGAAGTCAGTTAATGGTCACTAGTTGTGGAGAAAGTAGAATTATATCCCACCGGCACAAACTGAATAAGGGGTAAAGGGAGCTCAATAGAACTTTAAAATTATGTACCAGTATATTTACAAAGTTAATTTGTGCTTAAGCACACCTGGTAAATACCACTCAGCACTAGATTTCTTAATTTTACCCAGGCACCCAAGTTCATACAGACCATGTAGTGAATTCTGAATGCAAAGCTTTTTTAAATTGGGATTATTTAATTCTCTCCGCAGGAGAATGAGAGTGATTAAATCTCTCAACCCCATTGGGAAAACTTGAATTCTTACAAAAATGGCATGTGAATATGGGACAGTATATTACTGGTATCATTCTCATACCAGGAAACTTGTTCTGTTTCAAGGTGTGTGTATTTTCCCCGAAAGAGTGTCCATCTAAGATAGTTGTGACCGGATCAACGCATCTTCTTTCTCAGCCTAATTGCCACCACATTCGGCTTCTGCAAGCCGGCTTGTGCCTCAACCTTCTGCAGAACATCGTACACAAATGGAAATCACAGGTTAGAAATTTATATTAAGGGAGCTTTTTTTACATTGCTTGCAAATTTTATAGCTGAATGAAGATGTTATGGCGTTCAATTTGAATATTTTCATGGCAGGATCCGAATAATGATGTGACGTTAATTTTCTGCGGTGATTTCAATTCAGTCCCTTTATCGAGTGTTTACCGCTTGATTACAACAGGATCGGTCGACCAAAGTGACGTCGACTGGAGGAGTAGTGAGTAGTCCATGAATCATTTTTACACCCAACTTAAACCAAGAAGTGTATTATATTTTTTTTAAATCTACTTTCAAAAAGTGGGGATTGTAGTTTCTAGTAGTATTAATCCTGTATCCACTTGTGCTCTCAATATTTCAATTTCATTTTTTTTTTTAATCCTTTTCCCTTTTCTTTTGCCTTCATTATATTTAGCCTTTGTTTTTCCGTTTATTCTTACCCCATTAAGTTCTCACCTTTTCCCACCCAGCTCTGCTAATTTCACACATGAGTGTAATGACATTTCATCACTGGCACTAGTCCTACCCAGGGCGCAGTGATTTGCCATCCTGGCTGCCATGCTAACGGGACTCAGCACCCCGTCCGACCCCAGCTTAGCCTCTTCTCCTTCCTTCAGAACACTTGTTTCCCCCTTGTTTCCTCGCTTTTCATACAACCTCTCCCACAACTTTTTCTGGCAGCCTCTAATTTCACATGGTAGATGCTGACCTCAGCCAACTATCCCGGATCGGGGCTGAGGGGGGAGGGGACAATGATCCCTCACCCCTGAGCTCCATTTTGGGATGGTGGGTTTTTAATAACCTGCTTATCCCCACCCACATCTTCCTCATCTCCTCTTCCTTTCTATTTTCAAACACTATCCATTTTACGCCATGTCCAAGGTGGAGCCACCATGCTGAGGGACTGCCAGGCCACCAGGCGGGAGGGGTGGTCCGAAATGGCGGCACCTGGCTCTGCCAAGCCTTTACTCACCCTTCGTAGAGCGGGCCACTGCAGAGGGTGATTAGTGTTTGCATCCCGTAAAAAAAAGGGGTCACCATGCCCAATGATGAAAACTTTCAAAAAATAAAATCTCCCCATTTTCCCTTTAAGAACGACGGAGCCGCCCTCAGGCAGCTCCACAGATAAAAATGGAGGTCCCCTTCCACCCTGTGGTTTCCCAGGGGACCCTCCATAACTCTTCAACCAGAGAGGAGGCTTACTCCTCTCCACAGCCTATGGGTACAGAGGCTCCCCCTCACCCCCTTCCTTGGAATCACCACGTGACTCCAGCTCAAATCTGGCAGTCCCGCCTTTGCTTTCACAGGGGACTGTCAGGAAAGCCAGCAGGCAGCCCATAAACCGGCCACTCCCCGTTGAAGCAGCTTGGTAGGGCAAACCCTATTAGTGGGGAGATGAAAGAAAGGCCTCATTGGCTGCTTTCCTCTAAAGACCTGCGGGCCCAAATATTAAATCTAGCGGGGGTGAAGGCCTATGCCCCCCCCCCCTAAAGAACATGGACGAGTCTGACATGACCTGTAATGTCCTGGGAAGGGATGGCCAAATGGAGGCTCTTCCTGACGCAGCCCAGCCTCAGAAGGTGGGGCCTTCCATGGAGGCAGATTCGTGCTCGGCATCAAACAAGCCCGAGTCTGCTCCTGGCGTGGCCGTCGCCAGAAGGGTCGGGCTGCTAAGACAGCACAAGGAGAGGAGGGATCTCCTCCTCCGGCTGGTGCCCCCACGACTGCTGGGACCGTCACCATCTCAGGGAAGAACCTTGCAGAGGCCGGCCCATCATCTGGGGGCTCCTGCTGGGGGAGGGGAGAAGCGGATCCATTACCCACCCTCCCCTCCTAAAAAGAAAAATACTAATTCAAAGAAGTCAAAAAAGACTCGGAGCTCTTCTCCCTCCACGGGGGCCGCGGGGACAGATGAGGCCGCTACCATCCTTGAACGCGACCAAGCTAAGATCGCCACATCCGGCTTGGTGCTCGCCTGGGCGGGGAATCCCAAAATAAGACCAAAAGTGTGCAGAGCGGAGCCTCGATTACGTCGGGGTCTCTCATTCAGAGATTACCTGGCGTTTTCGAGCCCGCTGGCTTCAAACGCTTCTTAGTTATTCGCTCCACTGATGGCAGCATGTTGGCCAAGGGCAACATGATCCATCAGAGGAGAGCTTTAGCTAGTATGATTGGTAGAGAGCCGAAGGTGGCCCGTTTCTCGGACGGGACCCTTCTGGCGAATGCGGCGAATCCCTCCGAGTCGGCCAAGATAAGTGCTCTACGGACACTTACAAGGAAGTTACCTCATTAAGTTCTCACCTTTTCCCACCCCGGTGAGTGTGCCGCCGCACTCTGCCATAAACTTTGTTGAAGGAGTAGTTTATGCGAGGGAACTCGTGGACTAGTCCATAGAAGATATCACTCTATACCTGGCCGAGCGTGTGATGAGACAACAGGGAGAGGCCTCGAGACCAACCCCTACACTCTTTGTCACGTTTGACTGTGGCAAGCTCCCTGAGTCGGTGCGTGCCGGTTGGTACCGCTCCCGCTTGAAAGAATTCGTGCCACCGCCGCGGAGGTGCTATTACTGTCACCACTTCGGCCATACGAATCGCTTATGTGTCAATTGCGGAGAGCCGCACCCGTCTCTTTCGAAGCAATGTGTTACATATCTCTTTGAGAAAGAAATCCTAGCTGTTTAGGCCCAGGATCGTCTCTCATTCTGCGAGGCTACGGACTTGGTCCTGGCGCGCCCGGCTCTGCCTGTGACGTCTTACGCTTCAATACTAAGAAAAACACCCTCTGTTCCTGGCCCATCCAGGCCAACGAGCACGGTTGTTTCCGCGCCCATTCGGAGCCCTTCTGCGGATTCTACTCAACCTGGGCGCTCCCCTGGTTAAGCTGGTGGCACAAAGGGTTCACAACCAGCCCCGGCTAAAACCAGTGCTTCCCTCCCTTTCCCCAGCGTGACCGTTTCCCGTAAGGCGAAACGGCCACGCGCCTCCAATGAGTCGTTAAGCTCATATGAGGCAACGCCCCAGAATTTGGTCACTAGACAATCTTCCGAGGTTCCTAAAGCTGCCCCCCGAAAGGAGGACAGCTATAAAGGAGCTTCGCCTCCTTCGCCCACAGCCAGTGGCGAGCGGGGTGCCTTGGAACGGTGGATCCTCCAAAAGATGGAACATCGCCCTCCGCCTAAGGTTTCGAGGCGGAGGGAGGAAAAGACTTGGCGAGCCCAACCTCCCACGATAAGTCCGAGCCTTCTGCGCATCGTCCGGCCAACAGCGCCCTGAGTTTTGCCTCTGGGAAGCCTACGGCCATTCCCGTGAGGGTCTTCTCTTCGAAGAGGGCCCCCCGCGTCTCCGAGTTAGGCCTGGAGGGCATATTCCTTCACTGGAATTGCCGCGGACTCCGGGCCAACTGGGAGGAGCCGTGGAAGCTCGTCTCGTCCCGTTCCCCGTTAGCTATTTTTCTGCAGGAGACCATGCTAGGCGCGTGCCCCCTGCCCACCCTCCCGGGATGGGGGATGTGCGGTTTACATCCGGCATGATATCTCCGTTCTTTTCACTTTAGATACCTCCTTTCAGGCAGTGGCTGTGCAGCTTCACCTGGTTAGGAGGTATACTGTTATTTCTGCATACATTCCACCGTCAGTTGACTTCGACGCGGGCCACTTCCGCCGCGTCGTGGCACGGTTGCCGAGGCCCTTTCTCTTGCTTAGAGATCTGAACTGCAGACATCCTCTCTCGGAAGACTACTCAATAAATCCCAGGGGACAAATCCTTGCCGATCTGATCGAAGAGCTTGAGATGGGTGTCCTAAATGTGGATGAGTTTACGCATCACTGCCCGATAACCGCTTCATTTTCATGCCTCGATCTATCTCTGTGCTCCTCGGATGCACAGCCTGATTTTGATTGGGGGTGGTCGATGACCTCCATGGTAGTGATCACTTTCAGTAAATGACTGAATTCTCTATCTCAGTTGAGGAGTTTAGGTCGGTAGATGAGGCCGTTGAGTTCTTGTCCGGCAACCTCATTGCCGAGGGCCTAACTACTATTCCCAGAACGTCTGGCCGTTTTGCACGCCGACCACTCCCATGGTGATCGGCCAAGTGTGAGACGGCCCTGAAACAAGCGTTATGCCTACATGCACTATACGCGCCACCCGAACAATTTCACTGTCGCTGAATTTCGTCGGGCTAGGGCTAGGTCCCAGTATATTTCGAAGCACGCCCGCCGCTCTTATTGGCGGGCATACGTGTCTTCACTTAACGGGAAGACCCCTCTAGCAGAGGTGTGGAAGCGAGTCAAAAGGATTCGGGGCAAGTTCTTGCAGGACCCTCCTGCCTTTCTTCAGGTGAATGGGCCAGCAATCTTGGACCCCGCCTCCGCGGCGGAATCCTTCGCGACCGCTTTCTCCGCATTCTCTAGCCGGGATGCTCCTCCGCCAGCTTTCAATGCACGTCGTGATGTCGCGGAAGGCCGCCGATTGGATTTTATCTCCAGCGGCGGAGAACCCTTCAACGACAGGTTTACTGTGAGCGAGTTGCGCTCCGCTCTCGCTTCGTGCGCGGACACCGCCCGTGGTCCGGACGATGTCCCGTACGCCATGCTTCGACACCTGGGTGAGCGAGGTATGGCCTTTCTGTTATCTTTGTTCAACATGATCTGGGTAGAGGGTAACCTCCCACGTTCCTGGTTAATCGCTACTGTGCATGCTTTTTGCAAACCGGGGAGAGATCATTCTACCCCATCCGGTTTCCGCCCAATTTCTCTAACCTCCTGCGTGTGCAAGTTGATGGAGAAATTTATAAATGTTAAATGAGCCCTTTTTTCTCTGGACAGCAGAGGCCATTTTTGTACTGCGCAGTGCGGCTTCCGCAAGTTCCATTCCACGTCGGATGCTCTGCAACGACTGGAAAATGCTGTCTGCGATGCCTTCCCTCGTGGAGAAGGCTTATGATACCGCCTGTCGATACGGTATCATGGAGACCCTCTACACGATGGGGGTGAGGAGACGCCTCCCGGTCTTTAGATCTGAATTTTTACGAGATCGTCGATTCCGCGTACGGGTGAGGGGAGCCCTCTACGGCCTAATGGAGCAGGGAAGTGTCCTCAGCGTTACACTCATTGACTTGAGCATCAATGGCATTACGTCGGTGCTGCCAGAAGATGTTCTTGCTACGCTCTACGTGGATGACATTTCGATCTCTTTTGGCGCGGCCCAGATGTCAACTCTGGAATATCGACTCCAACAGGCATTGAACCGCGTCTCACGCAATGCTGAAGCGCACAGGTTTCCGTTTTCCTTGGCCAAGACTAAGGTGGTGCATTTCTGCCGCCATCCACGGCCCCCACCTGACCCAGACTTGTTTCTTAATGGGGTACGCCTGGGAGTGGTTGAATCGCACCGTTTCCTTGGTATTGTATTTGACCGATGCCTCACCTGGGAGGCTCATATTCGCAGCCTTAGGGTCTGTTGTACCCGCGCCATGGATATTCTCCGTTCTGTGACGTTCAGCGCTTGGGGCGCTGATAGGGCTACTGCCTTACTTTTTTATCGATCCTTTGTTCGCTCGAAGCTCGACTACGGATGCGAGTTTTATGCATCCGCAGCTGAGCGTTTATTGCGGAAGGTGGACTCGATCCACCACACCGGCCTTCGCCTGGCGACCGGTGCCTTTCGCACTTCTCCCATTGAGAGCCTACTAGTCGATGCTGGGGAGATGCCACTCGCTCTACGCCGTGTACAGTGCATTATTCGCCTGTACGCGCGATCCCGGCGCCTCCCTCAATTGCCAACAGTTCTCACTGCATCCGCAGCTGACTTAGACGGGGTGCCTATGCCACCGAGAGATGCCAGTCATACCCTAAGCTTTTTGGGTTTAGGGTCAGGAAACTCCTTCGAGAGCTAGGTATAGCTCTCGGGCCGGTGGCGCACCTGGTTCTGCCCCGGACGCCACCATGGAGGGTACCACATTTGGCTATTTGTCGTCACGCCTCTGCTCCCAAAGCTTGTACAGCGCCTGGAGTATTGCGTTCGACCTTTTTTGAGCACATCTCCTGTCACGCTGGAACCGCGCCAGTGTATACGGATGGCTCTGTTTAAAATCAGCCGGGCTCTACCAGGCGCTGCTTCTGTCTTCACGGCTGAGTTGGTGGCAATACACCACTCGTTATGGGAGATTACGCGACGTTTCCGTTTCGGAGACCGGATCGTGATTTATAGCGACTCACGAAGCGCCCTGAGTGCTCTCGGGGCATTGGAATCTCCGCACCCTCTGGTTCGCGATATCCGTGATGCCACGGTGTTAGTGAGAGTGGTGGATGTCGAGATTATGTTCTGCTGCCTTCCTGAACATGTAGGAATTTCGGGGAATGAGCGCGCTAAAGAGTCCGCGAGGACCGGGCGACCGGACCAGCGTTTCGCTCTTCCACACACAGACTACATGACCGGAATACGGGCAGCTCTTCGGACTGCTTGGCAAAGAAGATGGGAGACGGTCCAGGGGAACTTAAAGTTTCGTGCCATTGCGCCGCGACTGTGCCCATGGACCTATCCCCCAATGCCGCGACGCCTTTACGTCGCTTTCTGTCGTCTCCGAATCGGCCACACTCGTGTGACGCATCGTCTCCGAATCGGGCACACTCGTGTAACGCATCGCCATTTAAATGAGCGCTCACCTACGCCCTATTCTGACGACTGCGTCGTCCCCCAGACTGTTCGGCACATTCCTTTCGAATGTCCCAGTCTGGGTGATCTTCGCGCACGTTACCTGTCCCGGTACCGAGATGGGCGGGGTCGCTACCGCCTGTCCCTTGTACTCGACACTGGTTCGTGCACACCGACCTGTGGACTTTTAGTCTTTTTGGAGGAGGCCGTACTTCTCCACTTTATTTAATGTTTGACTAAGGATCGCGTGCTTCTTCGCCGGGGGAGACGGGCTTTCTCCCATCGACGGAGCTCGCTTTATAGTTTTTCAATTTGTTTGTTTTTCTTTGTTTTTTCTTTTATTTGGCTTTTAATATAGCCTAGATTTAGGCTAGGATGAGTACGGCGACTTATGCCCGAGAATGCAGTCGCCAGATAAGATATTAAGCATTCTCTCTCCTACGCGAGAGAGAATGCTTAATTCAATTTTCTCAACCCCTTCCAGATGCTGGTGGTGGAAGGATGGATACATTTGAATACATTGTAGAAATTCATACAAAAAACATGGAAGCTCTAAACTACAAAGAACCTTTTTCTGGGGTTCGTGTAGGAACGGAGTTATGATTCCTTTTTCCTTCAGAATCGGGCGAGGAAGTCGAGGGCGTCTCCCTCTCGCACGACATGAACCTTGAAAGTGCGTGTGGCGTTCCTGAATTCACTACCTATACGGCCGCCTTCAAGGGCGTACTCGATTACATCTTCTTCGAACCGGATAAGTTTTCTGTTTCCCAAGTAAGTTATTTTAAGCCTCGCTCCAATTTATGATGAGCCACATTTCTCATTGACGAGACATTGTCGTGCAGTGGCACCGCACAAATAGAGTAGAAGAGAAAATTTCGAAGATAAGTAAAGTAGAGGTTGTCGAGTACTCGCAACATGATTTGCAGCGTCATATTTAGTTGACTTTTATGATGTTCATATGACACCTAGTGTGTAAATAGAGGAATATTGAATAGTAGTAAAATGTTTAAAGACGGCGAGAAGAAAGCCAAATTCTCCAACTTAACCCCTACCCCCAAATCTGAGGTCGTCGCACTTCAACGCCACCTTTTTCAAGTTTTCGACCTAAGCGGCTTTTCCACAAAGTGGGGTCTGCTCGCATCAACGTCACTAGAACTAATCACCTTTCTCCACCCCTTCACAGTCAGAATTCAGCTATAAACAAAAGGCTCTTTGGCACACACACCCTCATTTACTCCGTCCAAACCTCTGCTCGCCTTGACCGACACACTAGTATGTGCTCTTTACAAGTTGATTTACACCCGTTCTTACATACTCATACCACATTCACGATATAAGTATGTATTGCCCCCTCTTTCCACACTCTATGAACCTCTCGTTGCACTTAGTGGCTGTAAAGTTAGATACCGGATTTACTCTCCGGCAAAGACGGACACAAAACGTCAGCGTATTGGCGGACGTGCTGTGCCTACCCCTACGGACGTAAGTACCTCCTACATACGCCACGTACATAGCAAATTACAACACTGTAGCCTTTTCTTCCCGTTTTCACAGCACAACATATCTACTTAGCCCTTGGCCACGCGAACTGCCGTTGGGCTACTTATATACACGCACGGCGTGGAAGAGGGGCCGACTCCCCCCACTCGGTTGATGAATGGTTTTTCCGAACGAGGGTTGGCGCATGGGGGCCTCCTTTTACACCCACGAACCCTATGATATTCAGATTCGCTTCATCTATACGCACATTGTGCTACTTCAAAATACTCTCGCCATCTACTTTGGTCTTCCTCATAAGTACCCTGCTATTCTTCTCTTATTTCTCACCTTCCAGAATACTTTTCTGGTCCATCCGGATACTCATTCATCTGTCTAAATCTTCCTTTTTTGCTTATTCTCGTTAATCGCTAGTTTCGCTTTTCTTTTCACCTTGTATGCATTCATACGCATCTACGTAACATCCCTGGCATTCGTAACCTTCTCCTTTTTGCAATCCGCTTGTTTCTAGTTGTAATACATTCACATATAGCCCTTATAAAATCCACTAGCACTTAAATTTCATCCACATTTGCTCAATCGCCATTTTCATACATATTTCTTATTTCCTACTCTTGAACATTCTCACATGCTTTTCCCTCTTTCTCTATGATTCACTCTTTCACTTTTGATTCTGCCTTCCCTTCCACCTTTTTCACGTCTTCTCATAATTTTTGAGCACTCACGTTCATATGCAATCATTGCATCATGCCACTCCTCGCTCAAAAGCACCGCCGCACCCTCTTTACTTGGACCAACCCTCGCTCATGGCTGTAGATTGGATCTCATCTTGAGTTTTTTTTATGCAAATCGCTTTGACAGCCGATTGAAGGAGTAAGCAGGTTTGCCTGTTACCAAGCGGAATATGACCTCCCCCCCTTCCCCTTCTTTTGTCCCTACTCTCTGCGTTTCTTCCTTTTTATAGCGCAGGGAGGCATCTTGTGTAGCTTATTACACCCAGTAGCTGGAGGAGTTGCACGTCCGCCATACTTGAGGGTAAATTATTAGGGAAGCTCCCGAGTTAACGAGGCCGAGAAAAATTGTTGGGGCGCTTCCTCCTCGCTCCCTCTCAGCAATCCCTTTCCCTGCGACTATCCCCTCAATCCTCTGTCTAGGCTTGAGGACATGACCTGCTACCTCATGCCGTGTCAGAAGAGAGGCTTTTGGAAACTCAATAAACAACGCCCGCTGGTCGCAAGAGACCAGAAGTTGAGGGATCCTGGGCGTTGGGGCGCGATTAATGCAAAAGACGGTTTTGCCCCCAAACCACTTTCCATGCCTGTAACTCCCGTAAGGGGCACTCAGCGCCCCGTCCTGCCCCAGCTTAGCATCTTCTACTTTCTCATACCCCGCTTCCTCACTTTCCCTCCAACTTTTCCCCCAACTCTCTCTGGCCGGCCTCTAATTTCCCAGGGTAGACGCCGACCAGCTTCCTTTCACCCCTGAGCTCCGGTTTGGGGTGGTGGATTTTTAACAACCTGCTTCACCCTCCACCCACACCTTCTCACATACCCTTTCTCTCTCTTTTCAAGTTCTATCAATTTTACGCCCAGCCTAAGTTGAGCCACCATGCTGAAGGGCTGACTGGCCATTGGGCGGGAGGAGTGCTCCTGAATGGCGACAGCGGGCATTGCCAGCCCCGTATTTACCCCTCCCAAAGCGAACTACTGCGTGGGGTGATTATCGTTTGCGTCCCGTGATACTAAAAGGATCATGCCCAATGATGAGTTTCTTAAAAATACTTTCTCCTCTATACCATCATCGGAGCCGCTCTCGGGCAGCTCCACAACAGAAAAGGAAGCCCCCTTCCCCCGCTGTACTTTCTTACGGGACCCTCTCCTAGGCCTACTCCTCTAGAAAGCGTTTGAAGCCAGCGGGCTCGAAAATGTCGGGTAATCTCTGAATGAGTGGCCCCGACGTAATCGAGGCCCCGCTATGCACACTTGCAATTTTAGTCTTTGTCATAGACTTCCCACCCAAGGAAGCACCGGGGGCGGACGTGCCGATCTTGGTTTGGTCGCTTAACAAAACGGCAGCAGACCCGTTCGTCCCCGTGGCTACTGCAGAGGGAGAGGAACTCCGAATCTTTTTGGTATTTTTCCTGTGCCTTTTCTTCTTACGGTAGGAAGGCGGGGAATGAACCCGCTTCTCTCCTTCGCCGGTAGGAGCCCCTAGAAGAGAGTGACAGGCCTAAGCTAGATATTTCTCTGAAATGGAGAAGTTCTTGGCTGTTACAGGGGCACCAGCCGGGGGGGAAGATCCCGCCTCTCCTTGTAAGGTCTCGGTGGCCCGAGCCGTCTGAGGAGAAGCGGGCACAGGGATAGACTCTCGTTCTGTGCTTGACCCCATGGAAGATCCTAAGGTCTGGAGCTGGGTTATCACCTCAATGGGGCCTCCATGCCCCCCCCCCCCCCGACATCACGGATCTCCTTCGAGGTACCACGTGTCGTCGTGGGCCGGCGAACCGGCATCCGTCCGGGAAGAAAGGGGACACATACAGTGACCCCTTGTAAACCTGAAATGCACGCCATCAGGACTTTAGAGGGTACGGGCCAACGGGCCCTGTCAGCCCTTGCCTCCTCTAAAGGGGTCGGCCCTATCGACCAACTCCCGCAGAAGTCAGCGGGGCTCTGCCAGGTGCCGCGTCTGTCTTCACGGCCAAGCTGGTTGCAATACACCGCTCGGTACGGGAGATAACGCCACGTGCCTGGTTCGGAGACCGGATTGTGATTAATAGCGATTCACAAAGCGCCCTGAGTGCTCTCGGGGCATTGGAATCTCCGCACCCCATGGTTCGCGATATCCGTGACGCCACGGTTTTGGTAATCCGGGCAGATGTCGAGATTATCTTCTGCTGGGTTCCTGGACATGTAGGAATTGCCGGTAATGAGCGCGCCGATCAGGGCGCCAAAGAGTCCGCGAAGACTGAGCGACTAGACTAGCGTTTCGCTCTTCCTCACACCTATTACATGGCAGGAATATGGGCAGCTCTCCAAGCTGCTTGGCAAAGAAGATGGGAGACGGTCGAGGGAAACTTAAAATGGCATGACAGTCCGCCGCGACTGGTTCCCATGGACCTACCTCCCAATGCCACGACGGCTTCAGGTTGCTTTCTGTCTTCTCCGAATTGGACACACTCGCGGAACGCAACGCCATTTGATGGAGGAGGGCTCGCCTGCGCCATAATGTGAATATTGGAATATTGCGTTGTCCACCAGACTGTTCGGCACATTCTTGTTGAATAACCCAGGCAGGGTGATCTCCGCGCACGTTACCTGTCCCTGTATCGGGACGAGCGGGGTCGCTTTCTTTCGTCTCTGAATTAGACAAACTCGCGGGACGCACCGCCATTGATGGAGCGCTCGCCTGCGCCTTACTGCGACGATTGCGTTGTCCCCCAGACTGTTCGGCACATTCTTGTCGAATGTCCCAGTCTGGGTGATCTTCGCGCACATTGCATTTCCCAGGACGAGCGGGATCGCTACCGCTTGTCTCTTGTACTCGGGACTGGTTCATGCGCACAGACTTGCGGACTATACGACTTTTTGGAGGAGGTTGGCCTCTTCTACTTTATTGGAATTGTTTGTTGTATATAGGTCGTATATTAGTGCGCCGGGGGTAGGCGCGCCTACCCCCGACGCCGGAGCGCGCTTCCTTCTTGTTGCAGTCTTCGAATTTTTGTTGTTTTTGTTACTCTGTCCTTTTTTATCATTGTTATTTGTTATTTCCATATTATTTGTTTTTTAATCTAGCCTAGTGGTAAGCTATGTAACGAGTACGGTGACTTGCCCTAGTAGGCAGTCGCCAATGGGCTCCTTAAAATAAATTCCTTGAGTGTAATGGGCTGATCACATCCCTACGGGCATCCTCTGAAGCCTAAGGCTGTACTACTAATGGCGGGATGGCTTTACTGTCTTGTTGAGTGATTGGCCAACGAAAACTCTCTCGGTCTGCCGCAGCAGATCTTCAGACCCTGGCCGTCCTTTCGAGCATCAGTACAAGCCTCTGGGTCTGCATTTGGGAGCTACGGTGTGCCTCGCTCCACAGGTGCGAACACCATTGTTCACGAACCCAAGGTGGGCGCCTGAAAAATTCGAAAACCAGAGTTGGGTGGGATAGGCGGGACTTGCTGCACCAACCAACATTTTTATCTGTTCTCATTTTGGTCACAAGTTTCCGTGTGTTGCCTTATTACTATTTGGGACCAAATCCCTAATAGCGAATCCGAGCCCTCCCTTCGGTTTGAGACGGACGAGGTAAACCGCAACAGAACCACTATGACCGGTGGGTGAGGGAGCTCCCCCCCCCCCCATTTTTATGCGGGAAAGTGGTTTCCTTTGCCATCTTCGGAGGCCACTTCGGGCAGTTCTACCCCTCTGATAGACGGGTCCTCCTCCCCTTTCTCAGAGGTCCGTCAAAAACAAGTCGAGAAGAGGACGCGCCTCTCGGTGCCCCCCCGTCCCATGGGGAAAGGTGAACTACTTCAACCCCCTTAGAGGAGTAATAGGAGGCGTTGCCCCCTGGGACTTTACTAGATACCTCGTGGATGCAAGGTTATTGACATCAATTGCAGCCGGTATGCCCGCCCCACTGACGTTTCTGACCGGCCATAGGCCCATGAGTACCCGGTCGGGATACCCGAGACCTTAGTGGGTAGATGGCCAATTAAAGCCATCTCCGGAGGTGCCCCTGTCCCAGATGGTAGGGTCTTTGGAAGAGGCTGGCATCCTCCTTTTTCTCTGGGTCTTGGCTGGATGCTCCGGCCCCGGGGGGTGAGCAGAGCGTGTTTTCTTTGGGGTGATTTTGTTGGTTTGGTGGGTGGGGGATTATAATATAGTCGACGGATGGGCGCTATTAAAAAAAAAAAACCTAACACGCTGAGGCTTTTTTAAACCTGCGGGTAACATCCCCCTTTTCCTCTCCAGACTCCTCGACATCCCCTTAGAACTTCCTCCTCTCTCACCCGCTACTCGAAGGGTCGTCTCGTCCCCGAGCCCCAAGTGCTTCACTCCTTGTTTTTCCGCCGCTCTTTCAACCCACCTCTTCTAACCTATTTTTGCGCGCAAGGAGGTGGACGTTATAGCAGAAGCAAAACCCCTCCTGCAACTGAATCCTGAGTGGTATCGCGCCTTCCTGTCTGCGTAATTCGACCTCGTTGTTATTGCGCTTTAATTTGGAGAAGGAAAAACTCCACCCAAACTTTTCATTCCCTTTCGTGTTCGTCCCACATAGAGCAAACATCTGCCACTCTTCTTTTTTATGCGTATTAGCGAGTTTGCCTGCTTGAGTACTATCTACTCGGGCGTTCCTAAGAGATGTAGGAGTTGTAAAATTTGATTTTCACTTTTTTTCTAGATCGTTTCATTTCCATCCCTCGAAGAACTGAGTGAGAACGGTGAAATCCCCAGTGTGACCTTTCCGTCAGATCATATCGCCCTCGTTACTGACCTAAAATGGCTAAAATGATTCAAGTTGAAGAAAAACTTATTAGAAAAAAAATTCTGAAAATAAAGTTAATTTTTTTTGTGGTTCTTTACTCACGAAATCTTCCTGAGGTACCAAAAAAGTTCAAGCCCTGATATGTGAAAACAGTTCCAAGGCCTTGTTTTTAAAGGATATTTCGCGCAAGGCCAAGTGTGTGAATTGTGGCCGATCGCACCCGGCTTCTTCAAGGCATTGCGAGAATTTTAGATTGGAAAAGGTCTTGGCCGTTTCGTTCTGGGAAGCTAGGGAGCTAGTGCTGGCTCGGTCTGAGCAACTAAACATCTACGTATCCAAATTTAAGAAAAACTCCCTCCGCTCCTTGCCATGCCTGGCTTACGAGCTCGGTACCTCCCGTGTGGATTATCCCTCCCGGTACTGCAGGTAGAAAACGAGCCCTGTTCCGTCCAAAGCTAGGGGATAACTAATCTGAGTTTATGGTCTATAGATGTCTGCGTTTTAATTAAGAATGTTTCTCTTCAACCTCAGCAATGAAAACCCTTTTGTAATTGGTAGCAGATTCACTTTTGTTGTAATTTTCCTAGCTCAATTTTCTCCAGGGAAGAACAAAAATTCATCATAGTTAAATTCGTCCATTCTTTACCACAATTCCCTGGTGGAAATAATAATTGTTGTTAAAGACCTATTTTTAAAAGTTATTGTTAATGTTAAAAAATTTTAAGAAATAAAGACGGTTGCAAGGAAGCTTTCTCTCAACTTGTCTGAAAAAGGTTCTGACAATCTGCAAACCAAATTGTTGCAGGACACCGAGGAAAAATCAGAAGTTTTTGTGTGAAATTGACCCCGTCGTCAGCTTTCTCCACAGAAGTGGCTGCCCCAGACTACAAATACAGTAAGACTATTCCGCGAAGGGCTTTTCTCTAACACTACAACAAACAACTCAAGGTATCTACATGCAAGAATAAGGGACAATAACAACTCTAAAATAATCCTCCGTTCCAATTCCCCTCGCCTAACTCTTGTTTCAATCAGAAATACCTACTTTTGAATTGGACAGGATAATCTACACTTTAAAACTCATGTCACTGGTGCAGACACTGCCATATGCAGTGATTGATAGAATTTCGTCCCTACAATGCTCCACTGACCTGACATCAATCTTTCCCAGCTGCCATTTTGAAAAAATACATCCTACCCACGCGTGAAAATAGAAAACCTTTGGCTCAGTCTACTAAATTGTCGTGTCTTGCCCTGAGGACCTAAGTAAGATAAAAAAAACATTTGGGACACTGTCAGCTCGTACTTCCCCCGAAATTCCTTCGTTCGGCACCTGCTTTCCTAAATTCGGGAGGCGCTATAAGTTCTTGAATTAGAAACGCACTTGTGGTGAGAACTTGCCACTGCCCTTACAAAAGCTCTTAACAGAACTCCCTCAAGGGGTGTGTTTGAGCCCATTTCTCTATTTAATGGACACCCCAAATATACCGCCTCTCAGGAATGAATCCTGCCTGACTACCTTCTAAGAAGGATAAAAGACCAATGGGCAGTGTCAGCTGGGACTTCCCCCGAAATTCCTTCGTTCGGCGCCTTCCTTCCTACATTCAGGAGGCGCTCTAAATTATTGAACTAGAAACCCCTTTGGACCAACTCGCCACAGCCCTTACAAGAGCTCTTAATCGTACCTCAAACAAGGGTCACTTTTCCATGAGCATCTCGAAGCAGCACTGGCCCCATTAAAACAAACTAGCAACCCTTTCACGAAGGGTAGCGAATCGTAATAAAGAGCAGCATCAATTTCCAGCAACTCTTGTTGGGTTGCACAATTCTCTCGTTCTA
This sequence comes from Ceratothoa steindachneri, assembly GCA_963969495.1. Lineage (NCBI taxonomy): Eukaryota > Metazoa > Arthropoda > Malacostraca > Isopoda > Cymothoidae > Ceratothoa > Ceratothoa steindachneri. The sequence continues at coordinate 132,863,650 of OZ018327.1, forward strand.
CAGAATGACATGGCTGTTACCACCGATAATTCCGCGGTCAGGCTAATGGGATCTCGAGAAACTGCCCATGGGGAAAAGAATAAAAGACGTAACATCACTGTCTCCTCAATGCCCCTGTGTGCACATCGTTGAACCCATCACCAGGAGGCGGTTCTTAATAAATACGGGCTCCGTCATCTCGATAATTACAGCAAAACACGATGACCTGCAAGAAGAGGAGAGCCACCTTCATCTTCAGACAACTACGGGATTGCTCAGAAGGACCTTTGGAGTGTAAGAAGAACTTTCCCCGTGAATTTCTTACTATGCGATATAAAATGCCCAATAATAGGTGCTGACTTCTTAGCCCAATATTATCTGTTGTGGTGTATAAAACATTCACGTTTAGTAAGTGGCATTATCAACCTATCAATATGGACAATAAGTAAATGTGTAACCACTTAAAAAAAAAAATACTAAACAGCTCATCAGTGCATCAGCTTCTTAACCGATTTAGCGAGCTTTAGAAACTCAATCTTGTGTGTAAGAATGATAATAGTGCGCAAAATTTTCTTCTCTTTTTACCATCAAGATGCTATTACAAAAGCCTCCCCATCCCCGTTGAAGACACACCTCGACGTATATTCCCTAAAGTATTAAACGTGGTCAGGGATAGTGTTTATTAAATCTATTAAGCGATATCAAGATTCTCCCAAGTAAATCACCTTATAAAGGCTGCGGTGGCGGAACCAGGATATAAATGCGGGGGGGGGGGGGTAGCCTGATTTCGTCCCTCTGCGGATTCTGAGAAAAGGGCATTGAACATTAATAATGGTTGACATTAAAGGAATTGATTCCCTACTCCATAAGTTCTCAGGGAAGTTCGCTTATAGGCTTAGTTGCTGAAGGTTCCTCGGTAATCGTGGGAAAAGAAAAGGACCTCAAAAGGAAGACAGCTTTAATAGGTTTTATTCTTATCGAGTGGCCTACCAAACTGGGAGCAACCGGAAACGTTTGAACTCTTCGCGGGTATAGGCGAGTCTTTCCTTTAAAAGGCTATGTAAGTAAGTCTTAAGGGGGCAGCAGGACTCAAGGGAACGGATTCGCGACGCTAACTAATAGCAATAGGCTGCTAACAGCTTTGACTTGACTGATTCTCTTTTCTTCCTGAATCTCTGCCTCCCTCTGTGTGTGTGTGTGTCCATATATATATATATATATATATATATACCGGTCTCCAAGGGCTGTGACCCTTCTTCACTTAACTTGGATGGGGAGCGAAGCCAACGATCAGCAGAGCTCGCTGGGTTCGTTTTGCGTGGAGCCACAAGAATCATGTGTATCTCTCCAGTTCACATGCTTTAACACGATTCTTGTACCTCTCTGTTATCCACAGCCCTCTCGAAACTACAACCGTTCAAAGCCTAGAGTGCCCTGTATTTGTTTAGCTTGCCTTGGTTTATCTATCATCGAGAGCTTTTTCACTGGCAGCTATTTCTTGGTGTGCGTATGTATGTGTCCGCGTGAGATTTTAGCGATCCGCTTGTTTCATACATATCTTTAATAAATATACAACTGTGATATATATATATATATATATATATATATATATATAATTTCTCTGATTTTCTTTGGTCCCCTGTCTGTTACATGGCATAATATTTCATTAATTCATTCGAGTACCCATTTTAGGAGTTAATAGATCCACCGAGCATCCATTTGTGGAGTTTCCTCCCTGGGACTACCTATCTTTCAATTTGAGAGCCACAGGCCTACTTTACTTGCGATTTGAGCGCTACAAACTATCAGATCCGATTTTCTTTCCACACCAGAAAATTATGAATTGTAGTTTTTGGACGTCAGCCCAGCTCCTCGATCCATACCAACACCAACTTCTGCAGATACTTGATGGAGCCTTCCGTATTGAGTCTGAAGCCTTCCAAGAATATAAACAGGGGCATAACGGGCCCTAGATACTGACCACCCCAAACACCTTGATGTGAACCAGGAACTTAGTCTATATGACTATCGGCATATCTTTGGGAGAACAGTAGGACATGGGTTGTTTTGCGAGCTCACCACCACTTGGTCCTAGCAGAAATTCTTCTCATCTGAGAAGAACCAAAGGCTGTCAGGGTCGACGGGATGCTGTAGTTTGTTTACAAACTTCGCAGCATCTTCCTTCCTCTTGTCCTTCATCTTCAGTGGCAGAATCTGGCCCTTTCTCATCTCGTATAAGTAGTAGCGGATGTCTTCATGCGTTAACTGCCTGATGAGTGAATCTGACATTCCCTTGCCCCTGGTTATAGACCTCACTAACTTGCTAGAATCGTTGTCAATGATAGACTGTATATCCGCAAAAAAACAATGGGGGTTCTTTTCATATCAGAATGTTTAGACTGACATTTTCGAGCCGTTGTACCCTCGTAATCACATAATCCCAGCCTTACTCATCCAACTCTTTCCTGATCTTCTGCACCCTCATATTGACACCCAAGTATCCGGAGATCTTAGCCTTAGAGCTATCGGCGTAAATACCAATCAGCACAGTTTGAATTGACGAAGGAGTCTACTAGGATAGGAAAAAGAGAAAACACGCACCCGCGGAATTCAGTTTTCAACGGCGAGAAATAATTATTAGAAAACTGATCTACTTCAGGTCCAGCGTGACATCCTTCGTCCTCGAACTGGAAACCAACATTCTAGGATATCTCATCCACCAGTCCCCAAAACTGGTTTTAAAGTTACCCCTTTATGTTTAGACTCGTTTACTATCATAGAAAACCGTTCTTATTAGTATAATGACATTGTTATCTTGGCCAAATACATTCGAAAGAGGGAATAAAATCCATGACAAATTGGTACGGTTAATTGGTGGCATTATTGGTATTAGACAACTAATCTACTTCAGGTCCAATGTGATATCTTTCGTCCTCGAATTGGGAGCCAACATTCTAGGATGTCCCATCCACCAGTCTCCCCCCAAAAAACTGGTTTCAAAGTTACCACTTTATGTTTAGACCCGTTTACCTTCATGGTATATGGGAGAGGCGCACCCCATAACTGGCGACAAGGCCCACTTAATGTTTAAGCTGGAGGCAGGACGACGGGACGCTAATAATAATAAAAGGGCTAAGGATGAATGACTTTACTTGTGGCTATCCGTCTGAATGACTTACTACGCCAAAATGTTTTAATTCACTTCAAAGTTGAAAAACACCTTTCAACTACCGTTGTCATTCGGGCTGTTATTAAAAAGTTCAGCAACTTGACGTCTTTGGAAATATTGATTGTAAATTATTGTCGCTCAGCATCTCCAACTTGTCAACGAGTTTTTATGATTTATACGTACGTATTTTTCCTGTGTACAGTACAATAAGTTCAATTCTGAATTTATATTTATCCAGCATAGGATAGGCTTCAGCTGCTTGTGTAAGTGCAAGACTTAGGAAATCTTTTGCACACAGAGCAATTAATCACTAAAAGTAATTTACTAGCAGAGTTGTGAAGTAAGGAAGTACGATTACTTAAGTACTGTACTCGTGTAACTTTTTTATACTTTTCACTTCCTAAAAAGTACTCACTAATTTGAGTACTTTCACTTCTACTTGCGTATTTTTTTCTTAGGCTACTTTTACTTCATTTCATTTGAAAAGCATCGAAGTATCCGTTACTTCTCAGTTAATTTTGGCCAATCACAGACGTAGAAGCCAAAGCTAGACGATGACCAATCACAAGCGTGTACTCTGGCTTGAACCAATCATAAGCGCTTATTCATGTTTGGACCAATCACATGCATCCGTTCATACCCGATAGACAATTTGTTTGTCTCTCCCGCTTTCCCTCCTGAAAGAGGGCGATTAGAAAGATAGAACTTTGAAAATCCGCTGCTTGTGAAGTTGAATAAAAGATATTTCAGTAATTAAATCCTGTGTATATATTTTTTACCTAATAATTAGTTTTATTAACCAGACTCTTATATTCTGGAATGCTGTTAAAATGGATAATTTTGTAGTTAATTTTACTTCTCATATAAACTAGACTTTTTCATCAATAGAGGGATATTTAAGTTGATTGTTAAATTACGCTGAATAGTGTTTGAGGTGATGAGTACTTTACTATTTGCCGCTACTTTTTTCTTTCACTACTTGAGTACTTCATGAATGATACTGTATTACTTTAACTTAGGTATATTTAATTTTGGCTACATTTACTTGTACTATGAGTAACATTTCGTCAGAGTAACAATACTTTTACTTAAGTATCAAAGCAGGCTACTTTTTACAACACTATTTACTAGTTTCCAACTGATTAGTAAAGCTGAACCTCTCTCTACATTTCAACAAAATTACACTACAAGCCTTTATAGCAAAAGGTCTATCTCTATTAAATTTTCTTCTTTTCTGCTCAGGAGGCGAGGGTATAGAATCACATTCATATCTTAACTTTTTAAATGCAGAAATGAAATCTTTCAAAGAGGGATTAGCTTTAGCTGCTTTAATATATCTAGACTGAAGCTGAGAAAACAATATAGACATGAGGCATTGCGTTGGAGAAAATCTTAGCTAACTGGAAGTCAAGATCGCTCAGAATTCTATTGACACCAGCTGATGCTGATCCAGTATCTCTTAAGTTAGATGCTTCTACATAGTATGCTACAACATTCAATTACTGCATATTTCATCTCATTTAGAGCACTCTCTGTTCTGCTCTTGAAATCCCAACGTATTGCAGATTGTCTTGGAATTCGCTGGGCAGCAAAATTATCCAATGTAGCTATTCTTTGGGGAGTGTTAAAAAATTACTCAAACATTAGTATTCTACGATGTTGCTCGTTGAAAAAAAATCAAGTTTAGCTCTTGTGTGCAACAGTGGATGAAAGGAACATTACAATACACTTCTTTTATTTAGTTTGACACACATTTATTAACTCCAATACTGCTACTGTACATCATAAGTTTGAGCAATAAGCTTGTGTGGACAATCATTAGCTAAAATTTGGAGCCCTTCGCTTCATTTGTCTGATTGAGAAGATTTAAAAAAGAAAAAAATAAATCTCTCAAAAATTGTCATTTGTGTTTTATCATAAATATCTGTTGTCTCATCACAGGTAACTGCCAAAATATTCTGTATTCTTTACTTCTTCCTTGATCTTATCTTTGTATATTTCTAACATAGATTGTAAAAGTTCATTTTGTATTGATTAAAATTTTACTTTCAAGACTCTAGCATCATTTAAATGAGTTTGTAACCTGGAATCAAATTCACAAGCAAAATCAACTAAGCATCGATGTTCAACATATTCTCTCGGAGGAAATAAAAAATTTACACAGTTTATGATTTTGGACAACACATCTTTGTCTTTCTTCACCTGATTTGTGCTTTGCAACTGTGAGATTTAATCCTGCAACAAATTGAGCTGCAATGTTCACTTTATGAAACAATGTTAAATCCTTCATGTGCTTGGATGATTGCTCATGTTACACCTGGTTTCTGTTTTAAGTGCTTCAAGTACTTTTCTTCCACGAAGAGTCGCCACCAAGCAATAAACATGAAAAGCAAAATAAAGTGGAGGGTTTTCTGTTCACAGCCACAAAGTCAGCCATACTTCCGATAAACGCATTTATTAAACTGGCGTGTGTATTCATGTACTACATTGTAGTACAAGCTGTGAAAACCTTATATTTTGCAAATAATTAACTGTGTAATCAAAAGCGTTAAAGTTCACTAAAATGATCAAACATTTAAACAACCAAGACCTAAAACAATAAAACACCATAACATTTTTTTCTCGATTGTAAACAAACTATGAAAGAAACTTCATTTTTGTCTGCTTTCAATATAAAGCCGCTCAATAATGTATTTAAATAACATAAAAAAAAACACTTGTTATGTCATTTGTTAATTGCATATTATTCTAGTCTGAGTTTGACGGAAGGATGAACTTGCATGAGTGTCTGGGAGAAGTAGAGCCATTATAAAGAAGATGCCACTACTATTATTAGCATAATTTAGGTCATTTCGGAAGTGTCCTCACTCTGGTTATCTACAGTATACCGTCAGACGAAGATACCCTTTACACATTTGACTACCCCTGAAACAAGATTTCACACTATTCATGTGGAACTCATAGGTAGATTTTCGACCACGAAAGAGGGGTACAGATATCTTTTGACCATCATTTCCCGCTATTCCAAATAGATAGAAGCATATCCGCTTAAATATATTACATCTGAGTTTGTTGTGGAAGCGTTCTTCAATAACTATGTCTCACGCTTTGGTGTACCTGTTCAGATGAGCTATGATAATAATGGAATGAAGTTTTGCTCAACATTATTCAAAGAATTGCTTGTAGTCCAACTAGGACTATAAGGGCTATAAGAGGATCTCTTGGCAAACGGGGCTTCTTTTATCTAAGGGGTACCCATGTGGCAACTGCCTTGGAGGAAATAAGTCGCCAAAATTTAAAACTTATTACTTCTATTCCAGCCTTCAAATAGGCTAATATTAAAAATAAAACAAAAAGCAACAACCCAAACCAACTAATAAAAAAGAAACCACAGAAACAAACTAAGGAAAAGAAAAAAGTAAGGACATTCTCCCTCGTTGGAAGGAGGCCCGCCTCCCTCGGCTCCTCTGGGGCTAGACCAGGCAGCTAACACCAAAGAGTCAAATATAATGGAGGAGGCCAACCTCCTTAAAACATCAGGTATTCCAAAGTCAGGGGTGCAAGAAACCGTCCCGAGTACAAGGAAAAGCGGTAGTGACCCCGCTCTTCCCGGTACCGGAACAGGTAACGTGTGCGAAGATCATCCAGTCTGGTCATTCAACAAGAAGGTACTGAAGGTCACAATAAGGCGCATGGGGGCGCTACATCAAATTGCAGCGCGTCCCGCGAGTATGCCTGATTCGGAACTAGGACCAAGGGAGCATTAAAAGCGTGATGTCATGCAACATTAGTTCCCAATCGGCAGTCTCCTATCTTTTTTGGTAAGCAGTCTGGGTAGCTGACCTGATTCCTTCCATATAGTCAGTGTACGAAAGAACAAAACGCCTGTCAAGTCGGCGAGTCCTCGCAGACCTTTTGGCGCCTTCAGCTATGCTCTTATTTTCGGTACCCCAAAATATTTAGGACTCCAGTAGAAGATAATTTCGACATCGCGCTGGCTCGCGATAGCTATGGTGTCACGAATACCGAGGAACATTGCGGAGGGGATTCTAATGCCTTGTGAGCACTCAGGGCGGTCTGATAACTGCTATAAATCACAATTTTGTGCCCAGTTTAACCGGGCACGGCGCGTCATTTCCCATACCTAGCGGTGTATTGCAGCCAGCTCGGCTGTATAGATAGAGGCAACGCTCGGTAAATCCCTACCAACTTCAAACACAGGGGACACGGCATCGAAGTAAAATTCCTTTTTGGAGCTATCCGTGTACACTAGCACGGATCTAGCGCAAAACGAACTGTCCTCCTAGCGCTGTGTAAGTTTTAGAAGTATAGGTAGGCATAAAATGGCTAGGCGTGGTACCCTCCAAAGTGGCGCATTAGGAAAAACCTGAGGCACCACCCACCAGAAGGTTACATCAAATTCTCGCAAAAGTTGCCTGGCCCTAAAGCCGAAAGGCTTATCGTGCGTTTGGCGTCTCTCGGGGATTAGACACCGTCGTCATTTGCCGCGAAAGCAATGATAGCCACTTAAGACTGAGGGAGACGTCGGGCTCGCATGTACAAGCGCATAATGCACTGTGCAGGGTACAGAGCAAGTGAGATCTTCCCTGCATTGAGAAGCAGCCTCTCAATAGGGAACATGCATGAGTCATCGATGGCCAAAGGGAGACCGATGTGGTGGATCGTATCCATCTTCCGCAATTAACACGCGGCTGTGGATGCAAAAAACTCGCATCTATAGTCGAACGAATAAAGGAACGGTAAAATAGTAGAGGGTTAGCCCTATCAGCAGCCCAGGTGTTAAACGTACGTCACGGAACGAAGAATATCCATTGCGCGGGTACAAAAGACCCTAAGATTGCGAATATGAACCTCCTAGCTGTGGCGTCGGTCGAAAACAAGACGAATGATACGGTGCTATTTAACCACTTCCAGGCTAGCCCCGGTTAGATACAAGTCCAGGTCTGGGTGGAGCCGTGGGTGACAATAGAAGTGCAGCACCTTAATCTTGGCCAAGAAAAACCGGGAGGCGTGCGCTTCGGCATAGTGAGATATAGTTCAATGCGAAATCGACGCTCTCGCAGAATCTCCAATATGAAGATTGAGAGGCGTCCCCTTGCCCCAATAGTTTGTTCGGTCTCCATGATACCATATCTTCATGCGATATCATAGGTCTTCCCCATATAGAAAAAAATTATGGCGAAGTGCTGTATCGATGCAAGGCTTCGCGGACAGCATTTTCCTGTGGGAGCAGAGCATCCGACGTGAAGTGGCACTTACGAAAGCAGCACTGTACAGAAGACATGTCTCCTCTGCTATCCAGGAATTAGCTAACGTAATATTTACCAAATTTTTCATAAACTTGCACACGCAAGATGTTTGACAAAATGGATGGCAACATGCTGGGGGTAGAGTGATCTCTCCCCGTCATGCGAAAGACAAACATGGTAACCATTCGCCAGAAGTTTGGAGGGGAGGGGGGGGGGTTACCTTAGTGAACATATCTAACAGAAATGCCATGCTTCATCACCCAAGTATCAGAGCTGAGGGATATCTTAAGGACCAGGAATCGGTATCCGCGCATGATGCGAGTAAAAAACGCAACTTACTTGACGTAAACAGTTCATTGATGAATTCTCCTCATCTTGAGGTAAAATCCATTCGGCCGTTTTCAGCAACCCACAGCGTGTAATAAATGCTGGTAGGGCATGATTCTTGCTCGAGAATATGGAGAAAGCGGTCGCAAATGACTCTGCCACGGACGTGGGCTCTAAGATTGCGGTCCATCACTTATGCTCAATCCAGTTCTTTAGTAAATTATAAGCGTTGAGTCTCAAAGCCAGTAATTTAAGGTGATAATTAGAGTGCAATTTTATAGTAAAACATTAAAATATACAATTTCAACTATCCTCCTTTTGCGAGAGAACGACCATAAATGGTCCTCAGAAGAAACTGTGAACACTCAGGAGCAATTTAGTTGTAAGTGTTCTTATGTAACTATATCTGAATCTTGACCGGAAAATGACAAAACCTGGTGACCCAGCCGAAGTGATATTTTACAAAGCTCCATAGCCAATCAACACCACCCTATCGCAACAAGACCCTCAACTTTTCAACAATCGACAAAACAAAGAATAAGCATGTCAGCAAAAACATAACAAAATCCCTGTGATTACAGTTGCACTGCCCGAGTTTCAAACTAATTCCCCAGCATCGTGGTTCATTGAAATTGAAATCAATGGTTCGAACACTACTATGCCACGTTCTCGACAGTGTTTCCCACATTCGAAAAGACCCATCGGATATCGCTGTACTTATACATTACTCCCAGTTGCATTTTTGGCTGCAATTGCCCAGAAAATAGAGATCCTATCTAGAACCATGCATGACTCTCATATGCATCCCGTGGGCCTCCTCAAGACAATACCGGATACTTTGGGCAACAGTATCAATTGAAAGAGGTGATTGCAGATGCTATACTGCTGTTATTTGCGGTTTCTTGGTGATTCATTTCCATTTGCAGCAGCGATCCATTCAAAAACCAATTCATCTTAAAATTACAATCTAGGATGAATAAAGTAGGACTTATAGTATCCATGGAACTGATACAACAGGACACGTACATCCCTGAACAATTATAAATGTGTATGCAGGTTTTTCTGAGAGATGCGCAAGTACGCAATAGCATTACATACTCGTACCTTAATATAGGCCCGTACAATATTTTGAAACGCGAGTAATATGCTTATGTGCTAGAAGGGAACAAGAGACGATTTAACCTCAAGTTCTCAAACTTAAACCTGTCCTCTCACCCACGGTCACTGTCGTGGGTGACCGTTTAATATTTTCCCCTCGTCCAGGAATATTAGAATAATAACAAATGTATGTATTTTCTAATGCGAATCAACAACCATTTTCAAAGGTTGGTTGTCTGTAGTAGAATGAATCTGCTTTCTAAACTTTTGATCATAACGTGGACTTTTAATTCACAAATCTCCAACCCATACGACCCTTAAAGAGGGCAAAATATTTTGTTTTCCCATCTAAGCTCCGCAAATATTACAGATTATTAATGCCAAGTCGATATGCAGACGAATTTACCTTTCCTCTTCGTAAAGAGAATTAGCGCTGCTTGCCCTATAAATTCCCAGAGGACCACATATGCTTAATGAAACACCTGTTTCGCATGCTACCTTTTTCAGCAGTTAACCAATGATTGTTTAGAAAGAAAGACAGGCCCCTTTATAACAGAATACTCCGCCCCATTCTATAAACTACCCAATTCATTTTCTGTTCCCATGGCTACATTTTCTCTGTCTAATTTTGATTGGTTAATCGAGTGAAACAATTGCTAACGCCTCAGTTTATTTTACCTATTTTTTGCTGATGTCATTAACAAATTATTTATTACTTACATTACTTATTATACACTCATAACTTTGTATTCAGTCGTCAATTAACTTCTCCATCATTCACGCTTAACCAAGTTTTTCAGTAATTCAAGATCGTTGACACAATGCTACTGTTTTGTTACAAGTGATTTTAGTTGATAATTAAAGCGGTTAATTTATAATAAAACATTTACATCCACAAGTCCAACGTCATCCAGATGACCGTCCACAGAGTCGCGGAGAGGCTCAAGAATGAGGAAGACCTCAATCTTTTGTGGTTCGCGGCTGATTACAGGGACATATTGGCCACGAAAGTCCTTTCCAGGTTGAGAACGATCACGAAAAAGGAGGACTTCGTCTTTCAGGAGGACGACGCCCCGCCCACACGACCAAGATCGTGCAACAGTGGTTAAGGTAGAACATGAACTTCTGTTTGAATAAACTTTGGCCGCCACAGTTGCCCGACCTCAATCCCCTCGACAACACGGTGTGGGCGCCTTTCGAGAGCAAGGATTGCAAGTTCCGCCACAGCACCGCCGACGAGCTGAAATCCTCCGCCAATCGCGTGTGTGGTCAGCATGAGGGAGGACTTCTTCCTCAACGTGTGCGCAGCCTTCAGGTCTCGCCTGGAGCGAATGCTCACCACCGAGGGTGGCTATATCATCATCATCATCATCATTTAAGAAGGGGATTTTTTTGAGTATTTGGATAAAAATTTCATCTTAGTTTGGTTATGACTTTGCTCATTTTATCAAAGTTATTTCTAATAATTCTTTTATTTTATCAAAGACAAGATGGTGAAGTCCAGAAATAAATATAAGGATCGGAATTTTGTGAATTATTTAAAACCCAAAGAATTACAAATGGTGAAGTTTAGAAAATTTATTTTTCTATATCTTCTATAACTATATATTTTAGCAACGTGAGATTTTGAAAGGGGGGAAATTTAGTTTAGAGTTCTTTTTAAAATTATTATAATTGGCGAAATTCAGAAAATTTATACAAATTTAACCATGGCTGCTTTTTATTAGATTTTAAATTTTAACCTTAGTAGCGAAGCGCAAGCTCCTCCCCTACGGAGGAGTGGCGAAGCCATTGCCTGGTTGATTAATATTACAATTTAAACACATATTTATGTTAAAGCAATAAAACGTATCTAACTGCATCAAAACTATCATTATGTCCTTTTTTGAGAGCGTCATAACGAGCATAACAGGACTTTCCAATACCCGGTATATGTATATATATATATATATATATATATATATATATATATATATATATTGAAGAGAATTTTATTTTTTATAATAAACTAAAGAGAGGTCACTGCAAAAGTGTTAGGCTAGTTTAAAATCCTTATTACCCTACTGTAGACCTCTATATTTACAAGGAAAAAAACTAATGTACTGTTACTTATAATAATACCTATGATATAACTTGCGGAACCGCCATTTGGTTGCGGACCGTTAGTTGCAGAACCCGTTGCTCAAGAGGTTGCGGATTTAAGGGTGCGGACGTCTCAAAATTCAGGCCCGCTACCGCTACTTTTTCAAAGAGACTAAGACGACTGTATCCGAAGGCAAAGCAGCTATAACAAATTGAAGCGGCAAATCTTAGTAATCTAAAACATAAATTGTATTGATTAGTTTTACATAAATATAAAGAAACGTGATATGTTCGTACGTAACGGTGACTAGTTCTTGAACTCAAAGTCAACTAGGATGTCATGGTTACGTGACTTACGTCATCGATGACGTGATCTGATGGGCGCTTGGCAGTCCGAAAGACAGACAACTGTGGAATGAACTACTGTCAGTTGAGTTGTTTCAGTAGCAGAGATTGGAGTGGGTTGTTTTTTATGTACGCGCAGAGAGTCAGTAGTTTCGTAGACCTTTGGCGACGAGTTGAAGATGTGAAGTGATTGTGATTCTGACTGAATCACACTTTATAGTTTTCTTTTTATTTTTTGCATGCCATTTTCATCTTAGTGAATTTCGCCATTTAACATTTTTAAGTTATTGATTAAAATTCGTTGTTCAACAGTCAACATGGACAAGTATTCGATCGACAGAAGCGACAGGTTAGTAAATTGATTAAATTTATAAAAAAAAATAAAGTACAAGTATTCACAAATAATTTTGCATGAATTTTTAAGCAATAAATTTTTGAAATTAAATTAAATGTTTACAATTTAACGCTGTTTACATTAAAAGGAACATGAAGAAGGAAGACCAGAACCTCAACCTCGGCAACCGTGTTGCTGGTACCCGCGGCAGTGTTGAGGAAGACAGTGAGAGTCAGCAGCAGACCCAGCCTATGGGACCCGAGACTGAGCCAAAAAGGAGGGATTTTGTGCTTTCGAAGGGGTAAACCTTATATTTAACGTTAATAACTTAATAGATAACAACGTTAGTAACTACTTATTAACTTACTTCAAGCCTTATATATATATATATATATATATATATATATATATATATATATATATATATATATATATAAGTGACAAACGAATTGATGGACGCAAACAAAGTATAAACAAGATGACCAGGACAGAGCCGTAGATGCCTCGTAACATTTATTTCAAACGTTTCAGGATTATAACTAATCCCATCATCAGTGCTAGAGAAAGAATACAAAATACAGAGTTAAATGTATACATTAAAAGTTAACACATGTAATAAAATTGTAAAAACATGAATATTAAATTTGAGACTAATTAATTACATTAAAAATATGGAGAAAAAAACAAACTAAACAACGAGAGAATTTCTAAAAAATAGGAAGGAAAATAATTGACAGTGGATTTTATTCTTACACCCACCCGCCTTAAAAAAAACAACCAATGTGAAATTTAACACATTAGCATGTTTTTTAATAAGTCTCTATATTTAATGGGACAGATAATGAGTTATTATTTAGACTGGGTTGAAGTTTTGTAATATAAATTGACTCTAGCGGGTAAAGGTCCGAGATGTTTCTTACCGCATTTAGTATCGTGAAGTTCTCGAGTGTAGCCCTAGAGCCACATTGTGACAGATGGTTTCGAATTGGGGATGGATCAGGTTTTGAAAAGTGTAGTCCAGTTCTTTCAGATCTATCCATATGCTGCATGAAGCAGGAGTAAAGGGTACGCCTTGTTGCCCCCAAACCATTTGATTTTCTTCCTTCTGATTACATCTTTAAAGGTCTCCTCCATATTCAACTCTTCTCTTCACTAACATTTGTCCTCTGTCACCAGCTGGTGCCAATGATACTTCTGAGGCACCTCATTTCTTTAGTCAATTGACTCATTTCTTTTTCTTTGCAGCAAATAAATTTTAACAATTAAATGAACTTATCTTTAATTCTTTAGTATGTATTTAGAGTTATTGGTTCTTTTCGCCTTCGTACCACAAGCTACTATCCCCAAAGCAACGCTGCCGTCGAACGTTTGCATCGGACGCTCAAAGCAAGGTTACGCCCCACCGATCTAAATATCACTTGGGTGGACAAGCTACCTTTGATTCTTTTGGGCGTTTGTTCGTCCTTGAAAGAGGATTTGGCGTGCTCTGTAGCGGAACTTGTCTTCGGTACCTAACTCCGTCTTCCTGGTAATTTATTTTCTTCTACTGACCACACTCTACCTTATCTAGATCCTGCTTCATACGTACACAATTTGGTACGTGTGATGGCCGAAATTAAGCCTACATCTCCAAGAGTGCCTACTAAACAGAAACCTTTCGTGCCAAAAGAGATGTCAACTTGTTCCCATGTCTTTGTCTGTCACGATTCAACTCGTTCTTCATTGCAACCCGTTTATGATGGACCCTTTCTCGCCATCTCTAGGAAGCCGACATTCTATGTACTACAGCTTGGCACCAAGCAGGATACTGTTTCTCTGGATCGTTTGAAAGCCACCTTTATTGATGCTGTTCACTCTGAACAGTCCTCGTTTTCTTCTCCTTCAACTATCTCGAAAAATGGTAAAGTGATTCCCCTAACTCACAATTACCTAATCTCAACCCCAATCTCTTCTACCTCGCCCAGGTCTCCTTCCCGACCTGCCGCCTCCTCTTTTGTCGCAGGAAACCCCGTCTTCAGAGCTGCCCAAACAGGAGACCAATCTTTCCATCTCTGGTTACCCCGCAATCAGCAAGCCCGACTCAAAACGTCCTGGTATCACCAGACGCCAGCTCAGAGAGGACAACCGAACTGATTATTATCAATCCGTCCACATTCGCTTGTGACACTGCCACGTCCGCATTTTGTGGCATTGCCAGCAATTTGAGTCCCAGCAATCGTAGACAGCCCATCGGCGTCATCACACGGTCCGGTCGCGTTGTAAGAAGGCATCGGAGATATCCGGATTAGCATAATTCTTTTGCAACGGGATGGGCAACTCTCTTAGGGGAGAGTATTGTAGCAGCTAACATCTTTGTTTGCTCCTACAAAAGTTCCTAAAAATGTAGTCGGCATTTTCCCATCTAAAAGATTATGCATCTTGCCCTTAAAATCATGTACGACATTCCGATATTGTTTACGCCTTAAGATGTACGATTTATTTCGACCAATCGTAACCCTTGTCTCACGTAAATCAACCAATCAAGATCGACTTCTCTCGTTCCTTGCCTCTCTCGTTCTTACAATTCACTTGTGTATTCTTTACCTGCCGGACAAGGTCAGTAATAATAATGTTCCTATTAAGCAGCTTTTTCGAATGTCTTAAGTGTTCAGAATGTAATTACCTCTTTTATTTGCATTTCGAGTTTCCCCCCCCCCCCCGAGGTTATAATTCGTGCAACATACTCAGTGGCTATAACATTAAAATTACCACCTATAATCTCTAACGTTAATTTTACCACATAACCGATATAACATTTAATTTTCCACATTTCTATGCCATTTATATTACTATATGTAGATAAACTAACTCATATTCATTTCGGGGTGTATCAAATAATACCCGTGGTTCACATCCTTTAATCACTCAATCAAATAATTAATTAATTTGTACTCATTCGTAATTACCATACTCCATCTGTGTATTTCCAGTTTTCTCCTTACTCTTTATTAAACTTATGTTCTATTTGATTGTTAAGTTTAAAAATAACCTTGCAAAATTTTCAATCATTGCTTGCCCTGAAACTTAGCAGTTACCTCAGTTCACGCCTTTACTTGAGATGATTCTCGTTTTTTCTGTTTTTAAAATACTCTCCCGACCAACCCCATTCTAGCTAACGCGCTCTCTTCAATCTTTTCTTTCTTCATTTAAAGCAGGGTTAATGACTGTTATCTAGGTTAACTTTGTCATTAACCAGTCTAAACCCCATATAGCTTTAGGGATCAGCGACACAGACACACCAACACTAAGCTCAAGCAGATCTCCATTGATGACTCAATGAAGGAGAGGTTTAGCCAGGACAAGGCCTTGCATGTGTAAGTATGCGTATATACACTATAGTGTATCACCGTACCGAAATTTTAAAAAAATTATCTTAAATTTTTAACAAAATAAAAATCATTTTGAGATTAATTAATGAAAGACCCCGGCCAAGTAAATTAACAAAGTTTTATAAAAATGTTAACATAATTTATTTTTGAGGTTCATCATACATAGCATCGTGCCAAGCAACGTGACGGATTCTGAATACTTCAGTGTTATCCTCAAGTACTTGTGACCGCAGTTTGTGGTGCCGTACCAGCCCGGGAATGCACCAATTAGTGTAGTGGAGCCTTTTTAGCCTTTTATTGTAATTATTTGATGTATTGTCATTATATAATATTTAATGATAAATAATCTCTAATTATTCAGCCATTTTTGTTATTTATTAAAGTAATAGGTAGTTATAAAGTTATTTTGAACTTGAACTAAAAAAAAATGGGGTGCGGACATAGTACCGCTACTAGTGCGAACCTATGAAATCAAGTCGGATGTGTGGAACTACAGTTTCGGAACTTCAAAATGCCAAATTTGCGGAGGTGCGGAACCCCTATCTAAAGGTTGCGGAGGTGCGGGACGCGGAACACGAAAAAAGGGGGCGGTGCCCAGTTCTGATTATAGGCAGGCGCACGCTTGTGAGACAAATCTTTAATTAAAATCTTGCTCCAACCAGCTGACTGAAGTTGGAAACCCTGATTATAGCTATAATAAAACACTCTGCATCTAATTTAATTTAACAACTTTTCAACCGTTTTAATTTCATTTACAAAATTCTGAATTTGTTAAATTTTACACAAAAAAATCTCACCTCTCACTCAGAAGTTCAAAATCGCCCACTAGTGAGTAATATCGCCCAAGGAGAAGAAGACCAATACCCTACCTAAAACATATACACATAGGTGAATCTGTAGATCTTACGCCGTATCTTCTACCCTAGTGTAAATACGATGTTAGGATGATGAAAGCAGGATTAGATACATAAATACTAAAACAAAATGCATAGTTTGACTAGATCAATTAATTTTCGTATCTGAAAAAAATAGAGTAGTCTTAAAACTTGGGGCCATGATATTATATATATATATATATATATATATATATATATATATATAAGCCATGGCTTCGCCACTCTCCTCTACGGAGAGCTTGCGCTTCGCTAGCTATCAACCCTTTGGGCTGTTGGCCTTCGGCCTATTTGATCTTTCCAATCAATTGTGATTATCTCTACCACCCTCACCTCCATATTCCCCTATCTTCTAATCTCCCTCTTTTTCTACCCCTATCACATCAACAACTCTTCCACCTACCTACTTCCATCCCCCTCCTCCCTATCTTCCCTATTCCCTTTAATTCCCTTTCTTCCCTCCCTCATCTACCCCTCTCTCCCCCTTCCACCCCTTCTCACCCCTCTCCAACACTCTAACCATAGGAGAGAAGAGGGTGAGGGGTAGAGGGGAAGGGGGAGAGGGAGCAACGTAAAGGGAGAGAGGGGAAAGGAAAAGGGAGAGGGTGATAGGGAGACGTAGAGAAGGTGACATGGTTGGGGGATAGGTTTAGGGAAGATGAATGGGGAGAGATATAGTGAGGAAGAAGGATGGATGGATAACGAGGGGAGAGGTAGAGAGGGGAATGAGGTTGTGGGATGGGGGGGCAGGGGGAGAGGGTATGTGAGGAGAGAGGGAAAGAGAGAGAGGGAGAAGGAGAGGGCAGAAGTAGGGGAATGAGGGGGTAAGGTGAGGGAAGGTGGAAGGAGGGGGTTATAAGGAGTGAGGGTAGAAGTAGGTGGGTAGAAGGAGGGGGTAAAAGAATGGAGTTAGAATTAAAGGGAGGAAGAAGTATGGAGGAGGAGGGGGGTAAAAGAATGGAGTTAGAATTAAATGGAGGAAGAAGGAGATGTAGGAGGAGGGGGGTAAAAGGAGATGTAGGAGGAGGGGGGTAAAAGGAGATGTAGGAGGAGGGGGGTAAAAGGAGATGTAGGAGGAGGGGGGTAAAAGGAGATGAGGGAGAAGGGTGTAGAAGGAGATGTAGGAGGAGGGGGAAGGGGGACAAAGGGGAGAGGAGAGGGAGAGATGGAAGACCTCTAAACTTTTAACGCTCTAGAGAACGTATAGTTTAAGAATTATTCTATATAGAGGATTATCAGAATGCAGCAAAACCTTGAAAAAATATTGTCTGCATTAATTTCCAACGAGAAATACCTTAATCTTAATGAACTAATGCTGAACTTTCAATTAGGAACAATAAGTTCGTAAAAGTGGAGAGAATAAGTACTCGTAACATTTATGTAAGTAGCATCGATCTATTAGTATTTTATAAGAGACTTCTCGCAAATTCTGTGATTCGAAATGGTTCTAAATTACTCTAGAACAAGTAAGAGAGCTTACGATCTGCTGCCGGTGCTGCGAGCGATCATTCCATCACAAGCAAGTGACGTGTAAACATCTCTCCCGCCCCTTAGTATGCCGATGGTAAAAGAACACTCTCTTCAACTCAGAAATAAGATTGTGAAGGAGTATGAGACGGGTAAATGATATAGGAAGATTTTAAAGCAGTTAAGTGTCCCTGTAAGTTCGGCGCAGTCAATAATCAAGAAGTGGAAGGAACAAGGTGCAGTTACTAACAAACCAAGGATAGGTACTCCGACAAAAATAACCCCTCGAGCGATCACTCTTATGAAAAGGACTATGAAAAAAGATCCCAGAATATCGAGGAAAGAGTTAGTACTAGAAATGGCGTCCATTGGGGTTAACGTCACACGACAGACAGTGACGAATACGCTGCGGACTGAATGAATACGCAGGCGCCGTGCGAGAAAGACCCCTATTCTAAAGAAGAAGGACCTCTGTACTTGTAAGTAGTTTGCTACAGTAATGATAAACAAAGAAGATAATTATTTCGACAAATTTTGTGGTCGGATGAGTCAAAAATTTAATTATTTGGCAACAATTACAATCATATGGTTTGGCGAGAATCAAACACCACCTACAAGCCGGAGAACACCATACTAACGGTGAAGTTTGGTGAAGGCAGCCTCATGATTTGGGGTTGCTTTTCATCTTCCGGCACAGGAGATCTTCACATCATAAAAGGAACGATGAATTCCCAGAAATACTGGGAAATTTTAGAAAACCATCTTTGCAATTCTGCCAGAAAACTCAGCATGGGAAGGCATTGGGTCTTTCACCACGACAACGCACCTAAACACATCAAGGCAAACGCCTGACTGGCTCAACAGGCACGGTGTCACTGTCCTCGAGTGACCTAGCCAGTCTCCCGACTTGAATCCAATTGAAAATTTTTGGAAAAAGTTGAAGATTAGGGTCACTGAGAGAAAGCCTTCGAATTTTGGAGAGTGTGGGGAAATCAATATCCTACCCTAAAAACAGAGGCCCCGTTCGGTTACCCCAGCGTCCCGACGCCAGGCGGTGTAACCAGATTCGTTAACCTCTCCCCCCTCTCCCCCTTGACTCGCTGGCCACCAGACGCGACATTCAACTCCGAGATGTACGAATCAACAGATTTCTGTCCCAGCGTGCATAAACAATACTAAGGGGAGGCGAGCCGGTGTAATAACAATGTTTAAACAGGCTCACTATTTCCCCTGAGATTTGAGATCGAGTTTCGCATAATAGACGAAATTATAGGAGCTGCGACGAAAGACAGAAGATTCCTTTAGGGCTAAGTGAAGAAGCTAGGAAAAGGTTTAATACATAAGCCCTCCCCCCCCTTCCCCTATCCCCAGTAGTGCGAAGCATCTCAAGATTAACCTGAAGATTGGAAAAAGCCCACCTTCACGGTCCCGTTGCTTAAATCATCTGACTAAGGCAACGTGCCTAACGCCATCTACCCCTCTCACCGAAATCACCTGTTGCTCCAAGTCAGTCTCCCTGCCAGACAAACGGCTGGGCGTCTGCGACCACACCCACGCGCTGAACCGCAAACCACTTTCCCGTCTCCATACGATCCAAAGTCAAGGTTATCCCGCAGCGGATTCACGTGTGTTATTCTTTTAAAAGTAAAGAAATTCATATATTTTTGTGTGTCAATTAACGCTCATTATTAAAGTGAGCTTGGGGTCAACCATTACTTAATATTCATTTTTAAAGTAGTAATTTTCAAGTAGACTCTTTTAATTATAGAGGTAAAGTTTGTTTTTAGTATTTCATTTTTTTTATGTTGCAATTAAAGATATATTTTGGGTTAGAGTGTTTAATTCAACCTCGAAATGCTGCTCACGGTACTAGAAATCCTCCCTGATTAAAGAAGTAAAGCAAAAGATTAAATAAAGTAAAGTAATATAGCACTCTTAGAGAAAACGAAATAGCGGAATTATTGGAGTACGTAACAAACCTACGTACACCAACTCGGCCCTTATACCACGACAGAGAGCTAGAGGATATCTGTATCGAAATTGGAGGAAAATCCCGAATAAGTTATGCAAAAATCTAGTTTCGTCATACAGGAGGCGTTTAGAAGCTGTTCTGAACATCGAAGGACAGGCTACTAAATATTAAGAATAGGTCTCATGTGTCGTTACGAATATTTATTTACACCACTTTTGTAAAGTTATTGTTCCTATTTGAAAGTTTAGTGTTAGTTCATTGAGTTTATAGTATTTTACGTTGCAAATTAGTGCAGACTTTATTTGTTCAGTTTTGTTCAGTTTTGTGGTTTTATGATGTTCCTATTTGTAGAATATTTCTTCAAATATACATATTCTAGAGCGTTACGAATACTTATATATATATATATATATATATATATATATATATATATATATATATATATATATATATATATATATATATATACAGTAGTTATCAAATTATTAAGGATTTCCTGAAAATTCTTAATTTTTCTGTTAAAAGCTAACTTAAAACTATTTAATGAGTCAATAATGAGGTTATTTTATCATACTAGTATGAAATAACTATTGTACATTTTTGAAGGCTAAATATTAGAATGTTTTACTTCATTTCTGGCAAATAAAAGAAGGCAACACCGTTTCGGTTTTGCCCGCTGCGGCAACTGTTAGTCTCGTGCCTCAGTTCTAATTCAGACTTCGGAGGATTAGGGTGTGCGAGCTATTTTTTTGCTGTTACTGATCCAGTAATCCAACTAGTGTGTATTTTGTTTACCTGTGGATAATATTAACTGTTTTTTCTTGCAGTGAAATAGATAAAAAGAAAATGAATAGCTATGGGTAAAGTCAGTGACTTGAGTCCTCGAAAAATTGGGCAGATCAAAGTTTTATTAAGTAATAGTGCAGTAAAACAGAAAGATATTGCAAGAAATTGGGAGTCTCCTCTCAAACACTAAGCAATACAAAGAAACAAATTGAAAACTCTTAATTTGGAATAAGCAACGGCTGGGAAATGTGGTCGCAAGAGGAAAACAACAACAAGAACAGACAGGAAAATAAAACATGGCTATTAAGGACAAAAACAAATCTTGTAGGAAGATTACAGGTCGTAAACTCTTATTTACTGTTATTCGAGAAAGACTAATGCTATCCGCTAACAGTTAGCATATGGCATTAGTCTTTATCGAGTAACAGTAAATAGGAGGTTACTGGACAGTGAATTACGGGCCTATCGTGCAAGAAAGGTACCTAGGCTTTCCAAAACCATGAAACAGGGGTACTAGTATTTAAGGTATGAGTTCGAGTGCACACAGACGCACGCTCATGTGCACATTCAATCACGTACACAAGTACATGACCTTTCAGCTCGAGTCAAACCACTTTCCCCATCTCTCACCTCTCCCTGATTGTCGCTAAGATGCCCCCCTCCCCCTAGGTCAGTAGCCTTTTTTCCAGGTATTATTGGTTGGGTTTCTTTGACGCGCCCACAAGGAATCAGAGTCTGCACACACATACATGATCATACACACACATACTTATTGGTTTTGTCACCATACTTGAAAATAATTAAAGAGGTTAAATGAGGTAAATAGATATTTATCTTTGTTTAAACATTTTAGTGGCTTTTTTTTCGAGCGATGGTTACTAGCGTTTGTGACCCATTCGACATTTTCAGATATCGGAAGATTTAATCAAAAGATTACTAATGTCTAGACCATGAGTGGGCAACCTTTTTGAGAGTGCGTGCCAAAATCGGCCAAATATCTAACCCAAATTTTTTTCACGTGCCAACCAAATTTTTTTAAGAACATTATATTTGATATCTCTTAAGCATTTGAAGAACTTTTTAAATAATAAAGAATCGCCCAAGAGCAGTAAAGTCACAGTATTGTAAGTCATTATGTAAATTATGTAAAACTGACTGAATGAAAAAGATTATAACAGGCTTTACGAAAAGGTTCTTTGTGTGGATTTTTTCACTACCTCTAAGTATAACTGCAACTGCCATACCTATTCACACAATTTAACGACTATTATTAACATCAACACAAAAAATTAACATTGATATTTTTTTCGATTAATCAGTCATTATTTCATCCCAGTTATACCTTTATATTACTAAATCACAGTAAAAGGTTACTATGAGATAATCTTTTGCTTATTTTAAATCCTTTACAATTGCTGACAGATTTTATATTGGGTTTATATTTAGTAACCTTGAGAGATATGCATGCACTACTAGTTTCATCCATCAGGTTACTCCTCTTACGAAACTCAACAAAGTTCATCGCTGAGAACAAAGATTCATAAGCATATGTAGACGAAAACATGGATAGTAATGCTGTTGTAAGGTTCTTTAAAAGATAATTTTCTGGAATAGTATTATAAATCCTTAATACTTCGTTTTCCGCATTTCTCTCTGTTACTCCCGTCTCTAATCGCTCCTTTTTCACTATTTTCTAAGTCAACTCTAAGATCAACAAATTTCTTGTTTCCAAATTGATCTACTTTGAAATTCAATCAAGTGCATTTCAAATCATACATGTCTATCCAATGAAAACATTTGCAAGTTTAGTTCATCCAGCTTAATACTGTCTGGAAACTTAATGAATTTTGCCGTCTCTTCCAGTTCTCTAAACCTGGCAAATCTTGCAAAGAACTGCCCAACACTTGCTTCAATAATTTTTACAAACAGCTTTTGAAGACACTGGTGGTCTGTTATGTCATCTTTCGGGAGATCATCGATGTACCTCTTTGTGTTTGGAAAGTATCTGAATTTCTCGTCATTCTAAACCCTTCTTAAAAACCGCTTTAAAAAAAAACCGGTAACCTGTGCTTTCGCGTGCCAGAAATAAGTCATCGGCGTGCCACATTTGACACGCGTGCCAAGGGTTGCCCGCCCCTGGTCTAGACCATGTCTGACATCAAGGGGAGGAGACAAAAATCACTTTTTGTTTGTCGCCGTTGCCAAAAAGCCCCCCCCCCCCACTACACCACTGCACCCAGCATCTGTTTTTAATGGACCCTCCCTCTTATTTGTTTATCACTAAAGGTTTCCCAACTCTTTCCCAACTTCATCACCACTCACCCCCACCCCCATCTTTAGAGATATAAAAACCCATTCCAAATCTTCCTCATTATTATTATAATTCATAGCTTGTTGGGAAGAAGCCATTTTTTTTTCCTCTTTGTTCGGCTGACCAAAAATTAAAGGTTTTAACTAAGTGTAAAAATACGGAGCCATTAACAGAAGATGAAGAAATTCAGGTGGTGAGATTCACGACATTCTTCAAGATTTCATCGTTTTTCAGTCGACATCTTCGTTCACAGAGTAAGTCATTTTCTTTTTGTAACTTGTTTTAAAAAAAAGTCAAGGTTGTTATAATGATTTATTTTACATTTAAATTTAAATATACATGCATTTTTCTAAAGATTAATAAATCGAAAAATAACATTTAATTTATACCCACCAGCTTACATAATGACATAATATATACCTCTTTTTAGATCACCTACACAATTACATATTTTCCAACTAACAATTAATATTTATTGAGTGAACAATATAAATTTTCTTTACCTTCTAGTACAAGTAATCCTTACTACGATTTCTTCGTTTCTTTTATCATTATAAAAAGCTCGATATGATTTACCGATTGCCATCTGCTGAATGAAATAGACACAAAACAAGCCGCATGAATCTGAAAAGTAACTCTGAAATCTGAATGGATTGACGATAATAATTTTATTCACTTTTACCTAGTTTTTCTGAATATAAACATCGTTCTGGAACCATAGAAATAGGCTGTCAAAGTAATATAAAAAGTATTTGTCAAGAAACAAAGCTATCCAACGCAATCCAGGTTGATGGCTGCTATCCAAATTAATGATATAAGCTGCTGGCAGTATTAAAGATTGACATAGGTGAGTGTCTCTCGAAAAGCACCATGAAAACCTCGTTTTGTAGTGTTATTTCCAATGGTGAGCAGTCCGTCAGTACCGATTACGGAAGGTCCGTCAGTCCGTCATTGACGGACTCCCGTTTCGCTGGCGGACTGACGACTGATGGAAACTTTGAAACACTTACGGAATAAGCGCCGAAGGAAGCGATTTTCGGCCGTCACCCGAACCGTCTCTAACCCCAAAAGCAAAGACGATCTTCGCCAAATAATGTTTCTGTCAGTCGTCATTGAAACGGGAGTCCGTCAGTGATGAACTGACGGACCTTCCGTCATCGGTGCTGACAGACTGCCCACCGTTGGACATATTTCGATACAATAGTTCTTCTATTTCTATTCCATTCATTTTATTTAAAATAAACTAGTACGTTTCTAGACTTATATATCTCAATAACAGACTGAAACTCTGCATATATAACAAGGAAGACCGGTTCTATTAATAGAGATCTAAACTGTAACTGTATTAATAATGTGCCCTGTTGTATAGGATTGGAGTATTCTCCAAGGCAGGTAGTATTCTTGTCCTGAGTTAGGTTGATACAATAAATATTTTATTTTTTTAGAAATTGTTCATACGTAAGTCAAATACACTGCCCACCTCCAATACTCCCTATTATCTTATATAACGAGTAAAAAACCCTTGAAGCAACTGGATCTGCATCGTCCGAATAGTCTAATTCAAATGCTCTTTCAACTTCATTCCCGTTTATATAGAGAGTGACGCGATTGACAGTATAAAGCTTAAATTCAAAAGGTTATGCTTTATAGCTGCCAGAAAAGGCCAAATGGTGAAATATACCAATTACCATCCTCGTAAATATTCTTCCCATGAAGATATTATCTACACTCTTCATTCATATACCACTCACATTTGTAAAATTTCGCATACGAACTTGTGTTATAGGGTACTTAGCGTTTGGTGTAAGCAACCTATTTTCCATCTCCAGATGAGTTGATGCTGAAAGGAGGACTTTTCTTAGATAAAAGAAACACTCTAATAATTCTATTTTAGCTTCTAAACCGGTCTGGCTTCTAAATAGTGTAAATGAATGTGGTGCTCTGAAGAACTTTTTATCTTCAGTGAGACTCCATTCATCAATAGCTCATGTTGCGAGAAGAAATCGGTGTGTAGTTTTACATATACATCAATTAGTTTTTTCTTCGATCTGCTATATTTCTTTTATATACGTTCTTTACTACAGTAATATCCTACAGTGGAAAGAAATGTAGATTTTTCTTCTTTAGTATAGTTCAACAAGGTCTCTAAATATGCATGATAGGGGTAATTATTTCCAATGGAATTTACAGATGTTGCATTTAAATAAATATCAACATTGCTGAACAAAGTGTGAAGAATATTATTTTCTGGAAAAATATTCTCCCCATCTTTAAGTTCGCTTCCGTTTGCCTTCACAATTCTTGCTTTAATATAAAGATAAACTTCACTCGGGTCAATATAATACTGTCCGCTACCAGGAGACTGCAGAGGAAGACTAATAATTGCTCTCAACGATATGAGTTTGGGTCGGTGGAAAGGTAAACAAATCAACTTCTGACTTCGAACAGATATAACTTGATGGATGAAGAACATTCATTTTTACACGTGTATGATTTACTGCCGATGAGAACTTTCTGAGAACATCTATGAAATGTGTGCTTGTTTATATTATGAGAAAAGGCCTTTTGGTGATATTCGAGGCGAGGGAAGAGAGGGGGAGGTTAAGTAATAGGGTTACGCCACCAAAAATGCCAGGACATTGCGGTGACCGAAAAGGGCCTAACTTTTGAGGGTTGGATATCGATTTCCCTACACTCATGCTTTCCTTCTGTATAATGAATTAGCCAAGTTCTTTCAAATAACTATATGCATAAACCTTTTCTCTATTTTTAGATTATCAAAAACAGTATTTACTCCTCCTGCAAAACGAAAGCGGATATACCAAAACAAGCTTTCCTCTTTACCCAATCCCTCATCGAGTGAAGGTGTCGTCTGTGTAGAGTCCGAGTATGCGTTTGTCATTCATGCTTTCCTTTTGTATAATGAATGAGCCAAGTTATTTCAGATAACTATATGTACAAAATCTTTTTTCTCTCTTTTTAGATCATCACTAAACTCCGACAATGAAGATATAGAACTCGTAATAGAAGGTGAACGTTTAAACATAGAAGATAGATCAATGAACAACACCATTCTTTTTTCCGATGGAGAAGTAAATGAACCATATATAATTTCGTACCCTCATACACAAGAATATCCTTTACAGTGAAGAGAAAATGATTCTAGTGCAAAAATTATTCCCTTAAGAGAAAACAGACATGGAAACCTTCTTATCATTTTATACCGTGCAATCGCAGAGAAACAAGAAGAAGCTGGTATTGGGCAAGTAATGCGTGAACTTTTACGGTATATATTGAATCTACAATGGCTTCAGGAGGGCGATTATCGTGTAAATATAAGTTTTGAAATTGCGGATACAACCGGAGATATGATCTATTTACACATTCCATTCGTTCAACTGCGCGAATCGACACTATTAGATTATATCATGGGATTCGAGGCAGCATTACAGTCTGAGGATACAATTGAGCTTGTAACCTTTAATCTCGTAGTTCGTATTTATAGCATTCCTGCAGTTCAAACTATAATACCATATAATGTTTGATTTGATCGAAATAAAATATATAGAGGACATATAAATTCTACAGGCTGCGCATTTGATTCCTCAATCCTCGCGAAAAAAAATGAAGGAGAATGCTCTTGCAAAAAATTCTGACTTCCGACAATAATAAAAGAATCAGGAGTTGGCAAGAAAATGTAAGCTTGTGCACGAAGGGACTGTCACTGTAGATCAGTTCTCCTTGTTAGAACGCGAGCAGAGATGCAGGATCCTTTTATTTTACGGCTACAGGGGATGAACGTAAATTCAAATTACTCCATCGAACAACATATCCTGAAAAATTAGCCCTACTCCTATTCATTAGTCTTGAAGGTGAAACCTACTATTATAAAAAAAAAGATACTTCCCTCAAATTACGGTATGTGTTTATCTTGCTATACGTTCCATGGCAACGTAACGGCCCATCTAAAAGATTGTGAAGGAGTGTGCAGTCAGTGTCTTGTGCATTGTGATGGAGATAGAAATCTAGGGATTTTATGTAATGAGTGCAACCGATCATTCTACAACCAATCGTGTTTTGACACGCACAAGAAGCTTCATACTTGTGTGAAGATTTGCATGTGTCGTAGATGTAATCAGATAATTATGCAGAGTGCAAACGTAATGAGACGCCACGAGTGTGAGAAGTTTTTCTTCTAATGTTATACATACTATAAAGCGGATGGAACAGAGCATACGTGCTGGATGAAGAGGTCGAAGAAGTCGATGGTCAAGAAATAGAATGCCGTGTATTATGATATTCAAACCTATAAAGAAGTGGGATCATTTATACTTTTTCCTTATATATTGGTTATGCAGATAATCTGTGAACTCTGTTTTGATAATAAGAATGAAACATATGATAAATGTAAGAACTGTGGTCCACGAACTAGGATTTTTGAAAGAGATGGTGAAAACTCCCCTTGTAAACCCTTTATAGAAGAGTTAATACGAATTAGAGGATCGAGAGAAAATGTGAAAACATATGTGATGGCACATAACAATGTCAAATTCGATGGCCAATTCCTCTATGAAGAGCTGCTCCAATATTTTAATCCTAAACTATTTACTTCGAATTCAATGAAGCGGGGACGAAAAATCTTTAAAATAGAGCTCGTTCAGGACATGAAACAACTGCCAAAAACAATGGGAATTTCCGAAATAGAAAAAGTTATTTTCAATACGATTTTCTTTCACGGGAAACTTTGAATTATACTGGACCGGTTCCAGAAAAAAGGTATCTTAACTATGAGAAAATGAGCAATGAGGAAAAATTATACTTTGACAGTAATTTTTACCTGAATTTCCAGGAAGAAGAATACAATATTCGTACAGAATATATTAAGTATTGCATTCAAGATGTTTCTATCCTTCACCTGTGTTTTGAGAAGTTTAGGTGTTCCTTCATCAGAAGATTTAACATTGATCCTATACAGTCTTGCATCACAATAGCCTCATTATGTTACAAAGCGTATAAATATGTCTTCTTACTAGAAAATTCGATTGCAATTATCGACAGGAAGAAACCAAAAGCTTTTTCTTATAAGGCTATACGTTCAATGAACATGTTAGAGGAATCACGATTTTCCACGCAAGAAACGGTGGTGATCAAAGCTCTTCTGTTGGTGGAAGAATATTTTTTCCTGACGAGTTTTCACCATCAGGAAAAGAAACCGTTTTTCTCTTTCCTGGATGTTATTGGAATAGGTGCCAGAAAGAGGACTGTAATCTCAAACAAGATGTTTCCATTTGTGGACATGGGTCGTTGGATCGATATTACCAGACAATAGAGAGTGATCGAATTCTCGGTAGCAAATACAAGGTTATCATTCTCTGGGAGTGTGAATTTGAAACCATGATGCAAACCATTCCAGGACTATGTGAGGTAGTTAATAGAATCTCCGCCGATGCAATGTAATGAATGTTGTATTGAATGTGGGGAATGCACTTTTTGGCGGCAGATTTAACCCATTTATATTATACTACCCACCATCCGAAGGTGTGAAAATCCATTACGTCGATTTTTGCTCCTTATATCCTTACTGCATGACGTTTCGTATCTGCGCGAGAAATTCCGTATATTCAAGAATTCACCGAGGGGGTGAATGAGACATATTTCGGTATCGTGAAAGTTGATATTCTCCCTCCTAATGATCTGTATATTCTAGTTCTCCATCAATCCATAGATGGTAAACTTACTTTCACACTCTGTACCACAGGAGCTCAGCAAAACTCACGGGAGTGCGATCACTCTGAAAAGCAACGTATGATTTGCGGAGTGTACACAACCCCGGAACTGAAACCTGCCCTGGACAAGTTGTATAAGATCAAGAAAATTTATGATTTTGGGGAGTGTGAAAAGAGAGATTATTTGTTCGTAGAGTATATAAAATCTTTTCTAGAAGAAAAAATAGAAGTTTCTGGATTCAAATAAACAACATCGAAAGGAATCACGGAAAGCGTTTTACAGCGATTATGAAGTCAATAATTTCTAAATCTTGAAGGCGATACTACTGCTACTACTACTACTACTACTACTACTACTACTACTACTACTACTACTACTACTACTACTACTATAATAATATTATTATTATCCAGCCCAGTAATCGTGATCATATTTTCTTCCTTTACAGTCTCTGAGGAATGTTCGCTCAGATGATTCGCGGTATGATAACGGTCATCTGTGGTTTGGACCATGATGTAATCAACCTGATCAAGGACGACGATTACATTGTGAACTCGTTGAATATTATATATCTGGTAGCGGACAGTATTATATAGACCCGAGTGAGGTTTATCTTTATATTAAAGCAAGAATTGTGAAGGCAGACGGAAGAGAACTTACAGATGGGGAGAATATTTTTCCAGAAAATAATATTCTTCACACTTTGTACAGTAATGTTGATATATATTTAAATAAAACATCTGTAAATTCCATTGTAAAAAACTTAGTAAAAATAAATAAAATTATTATCTTCAATCCATTCAGAGTTACTTTTCAGACTCATGCGGCTTGTTTTGTGTCTATTTCATTCAGCAGATGGCAATCGGTAAATCATATTGCGCTTTTATTGAACAATTTGATTCTTATAATGATCAAAGAAACGAGGAAATCGTAGTAAGGATTACTTGTACTAAAAAATATACAAATTTGATATTGTACCGCACCTGAAGTATGCCGTACAATTTTGGAGTCCTTCATTGCGAAAGGACATCGCGAGATTGGAACGCGTACAAGCCAGGGCAACCAAGCTGATTCCCTCTATCCGACATAAAAGTTATGAGGATAGACTAAGGGAATTAGATCTGTTCTCGCTGGAAACCCGTAGACTGCGTGGTCAGCTCATCGAAGTTTTCAAAATACTTCGAGGGTTCGACAATGTTGACTACCGGAATATTTTCACACTGAGTGAGAACAGAACGCGCAATCACGGCTTCAAACTTGAACTGAAGCGTTACAACCGCAATCTGTGTGGAAATTTTTTCACCTACAGTATCTGCGGTAAGTGGAACGCACTTCCAGTGGAAGTTGTCAACAGTGAATCTGTTAACCAGTTCAAGTCAAGACTAGACAAGGTCTTGAAAAGTGGCCGTTTAGGGACGCAAAACAATTGAGCAGCCTTGTGCCCGCTCGATTGCAAGTCCAATGGTACCCTCTTTGAATGGACCGTAAGGTCTCCTAGGGTACCTTCTTTCCTTGTTGTTACTTGTTGTTACATTTAATAAATATTAATTGTTAGTTGGAAAATATGTAATTGTGTAGCTTATCTAAAATAATAAATAAATTATGTCATTATGTAATTGGTTAGTATGCATATTTGAATTTAAATGTAAACTAAATCATTATAACAAACTTGGCTTTTTTTAAAACAAGTTACAAAAAGAAAATGACTTACTCTGTGAACGAAGATGTCGACTGACAAACAGTGAAATCTTGAAGAATGTCGTATATCTCACCACATGAATTCCATTCATCTTCTGTTAATGGCTCCGTATTTTTACACTTAGTTAAAAACTTTAATTTTCGGTCAGCTGAACAAAGAGGGGAAAAAAATGGCTTCTTCCCAACAAGATATGAATTATAATGATAATGAAGAAGGTTTGGAATGGGTTTTTATATCTCTACAGATAGAGGGCGGGTGATGGACTGAGGAAAGGGTTAGAAAACATTTAGTGACAAGCAAATAAGGGAAGAGGGTCCATTTGAAACAGATGATGGGTGTAATGGAGGGGGAGGGGGTGCAGCTTTTTGGCGACGGCGACAAACAAAAAGTGATCTTTTTTTCTTCGCGTAGATGATAGATATGTTAAATTTGGTCTAGACATTAGTAATCTTTTGATTAAATCTTCCAATATCTTAAAATGTTGAATGGGTCGCATACGCTAGTAACCATTGCTCGAAAACAAAGGTCACTGAAATGTTTAAATAAAGATAAATATCCATTTGCCTCATTTAACCTCTTTAATTATTTTCAAGTATGGCGACAAAACAAATAAGTGTGTGTGCGTGTATGATCGTGCATTTGTGTGCAGACTCTGATTCCTTCGGGGAGCGTCAAAGAAACACCAACAATAATACCCCCTAGGGAAAAAGTCACTGACCTATTGGGGATGGGGAGTGGGGGGGGGATCTTAGCGACCAACCAGTAAGGGCTCCCCCTTACTGATTAGTCGCTAGACTCGGGCTGAAAGGTTATGTATATGTGTACGTTATTAAATGTGTACATTAGTATATGCGCTTATGTGCACTCGAACTGAGACCTACAATACTACTACTTACAGGCACGTCAAGTCTAGGCTAATTCTCCAGCTGATTGGACTCCTGAGTAATGGAAAAAGGTAAGAGGGGTACATTTACAAGTTATTTTCTTTATTAAGAAGCATAAGAGAACATACTGTACCTACTATAGTAGGAAATTGTACGTACTACAGTAGGTACATTCTTCTTTACCTACTAGCTACACGTTCATGCTGAATGAAATAATTTCAAGTCATAATCTTTCTGGCTGTTTAACTGTTGTCACTAGCATCACAGGTCGTTTCAGTACTGCTATAGTGTTTTATATTGTTGCAGGTTGTGTTTTCGGACGCATCAACTATTGCAGTACTTGATGACCATGTGCAAACAATAAGGAGGCGATCAGGTGATGAGTTTATGCCGGAGTGTCTTAAAAATACTGTAAAACATTCACAGAAAATCATGGTGGGGGGGGGGAGCAATTTCTGTACATGGCACAAGTCGCTTGAAGATTGTTGAAGGTATAATTTATTAGTATAAGTATATTGAAGTACTGAAAAACCGTTTGGTACCTCAAATGAGGAAATAGTTTGGTGACAGATCATGCATATTTCAGCAAGACTCGGCCCCTTGTCACACGGCGCGATCAGTGAAAATACTGTGTTCACAAAATGACATTGAATTGCTATCATGGCGCGGCAATTTCCCAGACATGAACCCTATTGAGAGTTTATGGTATATTCTAAAAAATGAAATACACGAAGTTCCCATAACAACCAAAGCAAAGCTCATAGAACGTCTTATCTACGTTTGGTTTCCCTATGGCAGAACCAAGCAATTATGCAGAACTTTTTGAATTCATCCTTCAAATCAAATTACCGTACACGTATTTGTGATCAAGTTTAAGTATAGGTTACTGTGAATGATGTGTAAAAGCAAGCGACTGGGCGTTCAAAGACATCGATAGATGCTAAACTTTGATGAAGTGATACAGACATTCAATCTTTCACCAAATAAATCTGAGACTATTTGCTCATGATACAAGGAAAAGTAAGACAAGTAAGTGTCCACAGCATTCTGAAGATTTTTAAATGGAAATCTTACATCTCCAGATTATTACAAGCCCTGGAGATTTTGAAAAATATCGATCACATTTGACTCAAGGATACTATTCTTCCAATTGGCAAAACTTGTACCTCTATTCTTGAAATGAGTCTATTTTTAGAAATAACCTGAGTCCGCCTTTTCAAAACTCTGATATGCGTATTTCAGTATTAGCGTGGTTGGTTGGAACATCCTTTATTAATTTGATTGTAGGGCAGGTTTTATTCGGGCGTCATTACAGTTGTTCAATTTGAAACCCCTTCCACTTCTAAAAAATCATTTACTTAGTTAGCTTTCCTAACTTCGCTATCATGTTTTAGGGGTAAACAAAATCTAAACAAACAATTACTCATTTAAGATTCTCTTCATGTATCCCTTTGATTAAGGAGAAAGAACTTAATCCGCGCGAAATAAAATGTGACTCTTGTAACTTGGTGATGAACTAGACAAAATCTGCTTCAAGTATGGATAGATACAGCCACGGACAAAAGTTTTGTGACACCTAGAATTGTATGTCTATGAATATGTTGGTGTAGGTTTTTATGCATGTGTCTAATACACCTCTAAAGCAAAATAAAAGTACAAGCTTCTTCCTAACTTTTTTAATATCTGAAATGTCTGAAATCCTGATATCAGTATGCGGTATATTGCAGTCAAAATGTCTTCATATAACACATGATATTTGCTGATTAATATGATATTTCATACCAACAGGATCTAATATTGATAGGAAAATGGTGAAAACAGATAACTATACCGTTGAGAAAAGAAGTCTGATATGCATACTGCACAAGGAGGGACTCAGTTGTCAAGAAATTGCCCAAAGGGTCAGCGGGTCACATTCTGGTGTTGCAGAAGTATTGAAGAAGATCCGAGAAAGTGGAAACATCCAAGAACGACCTTGTTCTGGACGACCCAGGGTCAGCACGCAACGTAAAAAAAAAAAAAAAAACAGGCATCTGCGTCACATGAGCCTTCATGTTGCATTCCAGTTGCACCATCAATGGCCACTCTGTCAGAACAGTCAGGCGCAGAATGTCTGCACAAGGCATGAAGTAATCGCCAGAAGCCGCTTATCAACCTTTCTGTCGAAGTTACGTCGACTGGCCTTGGGCACGACTGGACCATGCATCAGTGATCAGTGGGGACCTGTCATAAGGTCCCACGAGTCCATGTTCCAGTTGTTCTCTACTCCAGGCAGCGTTAGAGTCTGCAGGAAAACAGTGGAATCGAGAGTACATAGGGCCACAAGTAAAAAATGGTGGACGCTCTCTACTGGCATGGGGTTGCATGTCAAGCTCAGGAGTGGGTCGTCTCACCGTTTGTGATAGCACCATGAATTCAGAGAAATTGCCAAATTGTCCTGAGAGATTACATACTCCTCTCAGCCCGAGACCTTTCCAGAAGTGCCCGGAATGTATTTTCTAGCAGGACAATGCCTCATGTCAGCAGTCTGCCTCCACGATACAATGGTTCCGGGACACCAATATCACGTTGATGGACATGCCACCTCAGTCACCGGAAAGGAATCCACTGGAATACCTCTGGTAGGACCTGAAAGAGGCTGTAAGACATCGTCGTCAACCAGCCTCCAT
Organism: Ceratothoa steindachneri; assembly: GCA_963969495.1. NCBI lineage: Eukaryota > Metazoa > Arthropoda > Malacostraca > Isopoda > Cymothoidae > Ceratothoa > Ceratothoa steindachneri. The sequence goes on from OZ018327.1 coordinate 132,898,030, forward strand.
TGAGGCTAGTCTTTAGCCTCTGTCAAGAGGCTAAGGACAACACGCCACTAATCTTCCTGTATCAATTTGGTGTTGGCGTAATTTTCACAGGGCTTCATTTGTTTATGTTATATGTTGCTGATGCTACATGTTTTGGATTTTTTTTAATTGTTTGGGGCATATATAAGTTATTGCTATTTATTCATCCTTAGTTATCTATTATAATCATATGCAGATGGAAGCTTTACGACCTTGCATTTATCTAATTTCCTATAATTTCTGAAATATCCGAAGACTTTTGGCTATGGCTGTATATTTGGACAATCAAAATAAGGACTGTACGGAGTACAAACATAAAGTGTCAATAAACACCCTTTCCTTTTTAATTCTAAATTGAGCCTTCATATTGGTTGAAGCAATTTTCTATTGGAATGCTGAAATGTAACTATTGCAGCTCAGATTTTGAACGTCTCACTAAAAACTATGGTCGATTTGTATAGTTTCTTTCGTGAAATATGTAGTAAACCTTTGAAAATAACCCGATTGATTGGGTGGGTATGGTGCCAGTACAGTGACAAATCGTGCTTTTCACACAAACCCAAACATCATATAGGAAAATTTCCTCATTCACAAATGTGAGAGTTTTTTTTTTAATTTGCTGATACGTCGACGACACCATCTCTGAAAATTGTCGACCGCTTAGATACTGAAACCTTATTACCAATAATTGAAAGGCATGTTAGGCAAGGATCAACTGTTCACTTCGACGAATGGAAAGCCTACTAAAAAATCCGCAACATAGGATACGTTCATAAAACTGTGAAGCATTCACTAAATTTCGTAGACAAAGAATCATTCATCCATACCCAGCATGTAGATTACTGCAATAAACACTAAACTAAAATAATAAAAAAGATGAATGGCTGGAAAAGACTTGTTACACTCTTATTTACATTAATTTATGTTTCGTGTGACACAAGTAAAATTTATTTCATTCTTTTTGTGATGCAAGTGTCGAACAGTACATATGTTTGTAACTAAGATTTAATTTATGTAACTCTTTTATTGATATTCTTAATTTTTATCACTATTCTTCAATTGGACAAAATTGTCATCATTATTCTTTTAATAGGCAAAACTGGAATCACTATTGTTCAAAAGGGTTAAATGGGACCGCTATATACTGTTCTAAAGATAATCCACACATTTATGAGGAATGACATGCAAATTTACCGGGCATAACTGTCTGGTGTGGGATTTCTTCTAAAGGTTTACTTGCTTTCAACATTTAATAATCGGTGCATCGGAGGACGAGGTTGAATCAAGTATCAAGTTCACCAGATTTGAATTAACTTGACTTTTTCATGAGATCATTTGAACATTTGAAGGTTACAGTAGAAGACCTACATCACTTGAACAATTAGAGAGCACATTTGAAGAAGCGTGTAGAAATATCCCTAAAAACTTTTATGTGGAAGTCTGCCAATCATCGAATCTAAGAGCGCAGTGGTGCATAGATTTCACTGATCGTCACTTCGAACACTTACATATTTAAATCAAATTAAACTATTATTTAGATGTTATATTTTACCTATTTGAGTATAGTATTTCCCCAGCCATCGAACTTTTATTTGCCTCTGCTAGCCCTGTCAGTATGACGTCGGACAAAAAGAGAGATTCAATAAATGTATCAATCTATTCAATAAATACACGTTTCCCAAGCTGATGCTAATTTAACTACGATATAGGTTGTTTTCGGATTAAGCCGTGCACTATATCTGATAGGAATTAATTAGAACTTCAAAACACCGCTGTGCTTCGTGTGTGTGAAAGAGAGAGATAATGTGAATTATGAGAAAAAATAACGATCGTATTTTCAGCCAGTTATCCAATCAGTGATTGATCTTGAATCATCGCTTCAGCCTATGGCACGAAAGTAGCATTGGCAAAGGTATTCCTATTCTCTATTCACAATACGTATGATAACCTAATTCCTTTCTCTTTCTTAAGTTATGAAAGTACAATAATCTTAGTTTCATCCCAAAATAATTCATTAATAAATCACATTTGGTACTTTTTACATAAACATGGCCAGCAATTGGCACCAGACGTTCCTTAGCCTTGATATGGCTGAAAAGGGGAGGAGCCTATTTTGCCTGGCATCTCGGGTACTACTTTTTCAGTTGTGATTAACTAAAACTTTACCAGTCTTATTCGAGATTCGCGATGGTGTTTTTGCATAATGTAGGCAATGACTCTTAGTTCATGTGTTAGTTTTTTTATATATATAAATAATCCTGTAGTAGTGTCTAAATGAGTAGTGCTTTTCATTGTGACAGTTTCTCTTTTGGAGAAGTCTGGGAGCTTGTAAGAGATATTCGTTAAAACATATTCATAAGGTTATTATAAAATTACAGAGTTAATAGTAATTTTATGTAAAGAATAGGATTAAAATCTAGAGCAACATTTCGAAGAAAGTTTTATTAAAGGAGTTATCTTCGACCACTCGTTTCTCTCATCAACGTCCCAAATCAACAACAAAAGTTTATGTTAAGAGCGACTGTAATTTTACCTTATTTATTTTAGCATACCAAAGGGAAGTACATATTTATTTTTTTTAAAATACAAATGAATGAAAGGATAGTCAACATTGACATTCGAACGCAGCCTTGTTGTGCTACCTTCTACGATTAATTCATAAGGGGAGCTGAGATAGGCTTCGATCTATTTCGATTTATCAATTCTGCCTTATATTTTCTCGTCTCTGTTTTTTTCCATCTGAAGTAATGCCTTTACGAAGCAGCTTATTTCATTTTACTCAAATCAAGCAAGTATATTTGACAGCTGAGTCATCACTCTAAGCCAGCGTGACAGTATATCTCATAAAAATTAAATGTTACAATTACCCCATTTATACTTGTACAACAAGAGAATTTACATATGCCTGAATCATCAATTTTGTTCATTTACTAGCTTTTGCTGTCTGTCATTTGAGAAAATATAAATAAGAAGCATGGTGTGTATTTCAAAAATAATGAACGCGATTTATCAATGTAGTAGTGATATGCTTAATAAAAAAACATTGCTGTAGATCAGAGAGAAGTCGAATGAATGAAAAAACAAACAAACTCGGAAGTAAGGAAAATATTTTTCACGAAGGTAAATATGATTAGCGGGACAAACGAAGGTAAAAGTTAGATAGATAGAATTGAGAGAATACAAATGTTTTGGATGACAGGGAGGTCGGAAACCTCGTAAACTTCTCGAGTCCAAAAGGCTGTTTGTTGTAGTATAAATGTCCAGGAACAAATTCTACGGATTTTTGAGGTTGTCAAAAGTATAAACCACCCCGTTGCGTGGGTTAAACCAGAAATGCCATTGATCTTGACTTCACAAGAAACATCATAGTCGAAATCCGGCTACACTAATCAATTGACTTGGGAAACAATCGTATTGGATGTGGGATACGGCAAATTTTTCTTTTTAATTTGCAGCGCATCTCAAAATTGCTTTATCAAATCGACAGTGGCAAAGCTGGTCGGGTTTCATAGTAGTCCTCGGATGAGTGACATGTTTGTTAGATACTGAAAGGATGGAGCCAATTTTCATCTCAACTTTAGATTTATCGAAGTAAAATCTAGACAAGAAGTCAAATAAAATTATTGAATTGAAGAAACCTTTCTATAGTAAACTTTATCAATTCGCCTTTGCATTAGAGATCGGATAAATAACGCATTACACACTTCTATGACAGTACATACAAAAGAACTTAAAGACTCTAATAATGTGAACTTGTCGCAACTTTCAGTGTCCATCTGAGCCAGAGAAGGTGAGTGGAGTTAATTGGTATGGATCCCCTCCCTAAAAAGAAAGTAAAAGTTAGCTCTGTTTTTCCTTTCTTCTCACAGGCCAGTTGGATCTTGTTTGTTCTGAAACAAGTCTCGTTTTGCTGCTGTGTTCGTTACTCTTTAGTTGCATTTTCTATTCCTCAATTGCAAATGACGGATGGGGATGACCTTTGATAAGCCCTTGCGGCTTTTGTCATCCGTGAAATTATGTTATCTTATGTTAATGTATATCCTATGCACGTTTCAATTTAGCGAAAAATTACACTTCTATTCCCCAAAAGGATTTTCTCTCAACATTTATTAAATCGTGTTTATTGAGCCAATTTTCGAAGACATCCTTTCTCGAATTCAATAATATTTTGATGAACGTTTCTTCCGATTCATAAGAACAGCCTCCGCCAAACCCAAGGGTGGGATAAGTTTTAATGTGCCAAATCGGCCAAATATTTAAACTAAGAATTCTCCATATGCCATCCCAAGTTTGGGATAACATAGTGCAAGAGAAACGGAATTTAATTATATACTCGTATATGCCAGGCAATGGCTTCGCTACTAAGATTAAAATTTAAAATCTAAAAAAAGCAGCCATGGTTAAATTTGTATAAATTTTCTTAACTTCGCCAAATATAATAATTATAAAAAGGAACTCTAAACTAAATTTCCCCCCTTTCAAAATATCACGTTGCTAAAATATAGTTATATATAAAATAAAAAAGCAGCCTTACTTAAATTTTAATCCATTTTCTGAATTTCACCAATTGTAATTCATTTTCTTTTAAAACATTATAAAGCATTGGATAATCATATTTATTTTTTCTGAGCTAAATTATTTTGTTTTTTTCAAACTCTAAATAAATTCTTAGAAATTACCTTGATAAAAATTTTAGATATACTTAAGTCATAACCAAACTAAGATGAAATTATTATCCAAATACTCCCCAAAATCCCGTTCTTAAATTATAGAGTTAGTGATGATGATGATGGTATATATATATATATATATATATATATATATATATATATATATATATATATATATATATATATATATATATATATATATATATATATATATATACAGTCCTTCAGCTAATTTTACAGGGTACCGGTGCACTTAAAAGTAGCTCAGCCCATATTATTTTTTTTTCTACAAAACCAATAACTATTTCGTTTTTAAGAAAGTTAAGCAGTTTTCAGTAATATCTTAAAAATTAACATATCTACTAAAAAGCATGTTTAACTTTATTAAGAACGAAATAGTTATTGGTTTTGTAGAAAAAAAATTCAATCCGGTCTGGGCTACTTTTAAGTGCATCAATCACCCTGTACTTGCAGATGTCGCTTCTTCCTCTTCTGTAACGCACGCGAGAAAATATTCTTTTTTCAGACTTTATTTCGAAGACAATTTTGATAATTCCACCGAGAGATTACAGCAGAGCGATGATGAATAGAGCTTAATTGGATTGAAGCTCCAAGACCTGAGGGTGAGTAACGAGGAAACACTTGCAATGAAGTCTATGAATTAATATAAATCAGAATAAGAAGGAGAAGGGAGAATGATGGCTATTTTTCAATATTTAGTGAAAGGGTGTGGGCAGAGCCTTTCTGAATTAATCGTGGAGGTTAAATTGTGAGGCAGGGAGAGTTTATCTGAGTCAGCTGCGAGGAAGCGGTGTCGTTCTCCCGGTCTCTGGGAGATTCCGGATCGCAAGCGACATTCGTGTCTTAGGTCCTGAGGATTGAAATGATAAATGGTTGACCTCCTGTTAGATTTATCTCCGGGCATGTGAGGAGGGACTTTATCAGGACTGTTTTCAGGTTGTCCTACCGTAGCTTGAAGTTCCAGGAGAATGACCCGGTTGGGAGTGCCAGATAGTGCCATTCGTCCGAGGCGTGAGAAAATCACTCTACACACCTAGTTTTCTAACGAGAGGCAGGGATGCATGAGGAAAGTGTGTAGGTGAAAAGTATTATTGTACGTGCATGCGGAATGGATAACCACCGAGAGCATAGAGCATGGTAATAGTAAGGGCCTAGAATATAATGATGATAAAACGAAAATATGTGGTAAAGTAATCAACTTACCACATAATCCGAACACTTCAATGTACAAAATACTTGTAAATAAAATCAAAGGGGTTCAATTGTAAAGATTGCAAAGATTTACAGACCACACCAAATATGATGTAGATTTCATGTGAAGGTTGGGATGTATTTAGTCGTCTTTGCTCTCAAATTCCATCGGATTGTTGAATACTTTGTGTGATTTTTATGTAAGAAAGTGCATGTGGTTTGATGTAGGCCGGCTTTAAATTGCGAATGTGAGCACTGATCTCTCTTTTGCAACCCTGGAGTGTGTAAGCAATTTTGAGGCTTTATAAAGATTTATGTGAACTTTTGTAATAGGTGGAAACGTTGAGGCGTTTTTTAGTGTCCTTTAAGAAAACATGGGTGCACGTCTTCTTTGCCTGGCAAAGAAGATGGGAGACGGCTGAAGGAAACTTAAAGTTGCGTGTCATTGCTCCGTCACTGTTCCCATGGACCTACCCCATCCCCCTATGCTGCGACGTTTTAGGTGGTTTTATGTCGTCTCCGAATCGGACTCACTCACGGGACACACCGCCATTTGATGAAGCGTTCTCCTGCACCTTACTGGTTGTCCCCCAGACTGTTCGGCGCATTCTTGTTGAATGTCTCAGTCTGGGTGATGTTCGTGCACGTCCCGGTACCGGGATGTGCACACAAACTTGCGGAGTATACGGCTTTTTGGAGGAGACTGGCATCCATTTTATTTGACTCGCTTTGGTGGTGGTCGCATGATCCTGCGCCAGGAGGAAACGGGCCTCCCCCAGTTCGCCGAAGCATGCCTCCTCCTTCCCTTTGTTCTGTTTCTGATTTTTTGCGGTTTTTATTTTTTTTCTTTGTTTTTCTTTGGTTTGTTTGTTGCGAATTTTAAAGACTTACTACTAGGCAGAAATTCTAATTGCGGCAGATGAGCGCTGGCCCCCCTCCCCCCAACAAACTCTGAGCTGTGAATGGCCTCGTTCGTTTCTTAGGCGAATCAAAGCAAAAGTGACCGCACCAATTAGCGTCATAATTTGGGGGCAATGAAGTCTACAACTTCGCTAAGAGAAATTAGAAAAGATATTCGGCAAATTTCTAGGACCATAATAAGGGAAAAAATAAAAATATTTCAATATTGACAATATATACTGTGTGCTCCCCTCTAAAAGGGATCAAAATTCAAATAGGCTTCATTGTCGAATTAAAAAATGAAGCCTATCGAAGGTTGCGGCCGGTTGTTGTTGTTGTTGTTGTTGTTGTTGTTGTTGTTGTTGTTGTTGTTTGTTTTTGTTGTTTTTTTGGGGGAGGTTAATCCCTTGAAATGTCAAATGCAAGTAAGTAATTTTCAAGTAAAAAATACAGTAAAAAAACACGTTTAAAGAGAATAAGAACATGTTTAAATAAAATATGATAACACTTAAAGAGAATAAGAACACGTTTAAATAGAATAAGATAACACTTAAGAGAATAGGAACACGTTTATAGAGAATAAAAACACTTTTAAAGAGAATAAGAACACGTTTAAATAGAATAAGAAAACACTTAAAGAGAATAGGAATACGTTTTTAGAGAATAAGAACACGTTTAAAGAGAATAAGAACACGTTTAAATAGAATAAGATAACACTTAAGAGAATAGGAGCACGTTTGAATACAATAAGAACACGTTTAAATAGAATCAGAACACGTTTATAGAGAATAAGAACACGTTTAAATAGAATAGGAACACGTTTAAATAGAATCAGAACATGTTTAGAGAGAATAAGAACACGTTTAAAGAGAATAAGAAAGATTTAAAGAAAATAAGATCACGTTTGAAGTGAATAAGAATACGTTTAAATAGAAGAAGATCACGTTTAAAGAGAATAAGAACACGTTTAAATAGAATAAGATAACACTTAAAGAGAATAGGAACACGTTTATAGAGAATAAGAACACGATTAAAGAGAATAAGAACACTTTTAAATAGAATCAGAACACGTTTATAGAGAATAAGAACACGTTTAAATAGAATCAGAACAAGTTTAGAGAGGATAAGAACACGTTTAAAGATATTTTTTTTTTAAGAACTCATCTGGCGACTGTCGACTTTGGCATTAGTCGCCGTATTAAAAACTGCCTAGAACTAGGCTCACACGTTTAAAGAGAATAAAAATATTTAAAAAAAATAAGATCACGTTTGAAGTGAATAAGAATGCGTTTAAATAGAAGAAGATCACGTTTAAAAAGAATAAAAACACGTTTAAAGAGAAAATGAACACATTTAAATAGACTAAGAACACGTTTAAAGAGAATAAGCAAAGGTTTAGAGAGAAAAATAACACGTTTCAAGAGAATAAGAACACGTTGAAAGAGAATTATAACACGTTTATAGCGAATAAGAACAGGTTTAAAGAGAATGAGAAATATTTAAAGAGAATAAGAAGACGTTTAAAGAAAATGGCACAAGTTTAATGAGAATAGGCACGTTTAAAGATAATAAGAAAACGTTTATAGAGAATAAGCACGTTGAAAGAGAATAAGAAATATTTAAACAGAATAAGAACACGTTTAAAGAGAATACAAACACGTTTGAAGAGAATACAAACATGTTTAAAGAGGAAAAGAGCACGTTAGAGATAATTAGAACACGTTTAAAAAAAGGAAATCGTTTAAAGACAATAAGAACATGTTTGAAGAGAAAAGAGACACACTTAAAGAGAATAAGATCACTTTAGAAGAGAATAGAGACACGCTTAAAGAGAATAAGATCACTTTAGAAGAGAATAGGAAGAGCTTTAAAGAGTATAAGAACACGTTTAAAGAGAAAAAGATCTCGTTTAAAGAGAATCAGAACATGTTTAAAGAGAATTAGAACAAGATTAAAGTAAATAAGAACACGCTTAAAGAGAACAAGAACACATTTAAAGAAAAAATAACACGTTTAAATAGAATCAGAATATGTTTATGGAGAATAAGACCACGTTAGAATAAGAACACGTTTAAAGAGAATAAGAACTCGTTTGAAGGAATAAGAACACGTTTACAGGGAATCAGGACACGTTTATAGAGCAGATACACACGTTTAATGAAAATAACACCATGTTTAAAGAGTAAGAACACGTTTAAAGATAATAGTGACGGGTTTAAAAGGGAAACAAAACACGTTTAAAGAGAATAAGAACTCGTTTAAAGAGAATAAGAACACGTTTAAAGAGAAAATGAACATTTGTAAATATAATAAGCAAAAGTTTAACCATAATACGAACACGTATAGAGAGAATAAGAACACGTTTAAAGAAAATAAATAATTAAAAAGAATAATAACACGTTTCAAGAGAATAAGAACACGTTTAAAGAGAATAAGAACTCGTTTGAAGGAATAAGAACACGTTTACAGGGAATCAGGACACGTTTATAGAGCAGATACACACGTTTAACGAAAATAAGACCATGTTTAAAGAGTAAGAACACGTTTAAAGATAATAGTGACGGGTTTAAAAGGGAAACAAAACACGTTTAAAGAGAATAAGAACTCGTTTAAAGAGAATAAGAACACGTTTAAAGAGAAAATGAACATTCGTAAATATAATAAGCAAAAGTTTAACCATAATACGAACACGTTTAAAGAAAATAAGAAATAATTTAAAAAAATAATAACACGTTTCAAGAGAATAAGAACACGTTTAAAGAGAATGAAACGTGTTTGAAGAGAATAAGAACACGTTTAAAGAGAATAAGAACTCGTTTCAAGAGAACAATAATACGTTTAAAGAGAAAACGAACGTTTAAAAAGAATAAGAACGCATTTAAAGACAATACGCAAAAGTTTAAACAGAATACGAATACGTTAAAAGAGAATTAAAACACGTTTAAAGAGAATAAGAACACGTTTAAAGAGAATTAAAACACGTTTAAAGAGAATTAAAACACGTTTAAGAGAATAGGAAATATTTAAAGAGATTAAGAACACGTTTAAATACAATCAGAACATGTTTATTTAAAATAAGATCAAGTTTAAAGATTATAAGAGCACGTTTAAAGAAAATCAGAACACGTTTAAAGAGAATCAGAACAAGTTTAGAGAAAATAAAAAATATTTAAAGAGTAAGAATACGATTGAAGAGAATGAGGATACGTTTAAAGAGAATAAAAACACGTTTGAAGAGAATGATGATACGGTTAAAGAGAATAAGAACACGTTCAAAGAGAATAAGAACACGTTTCAGATAAGAACACGTTCAAAGAGAATAAGAAATTGTTTAAAGAGAATAAGAATACGTTTAAAGAGAATTAAAACAGGTCTAAAGACATAAGAACACGTTTGAAAAGAAGAGTACGTTTTAAGAGAATATGGATACGTTTAAAGAGTAAGAACACGAGTCAAGAGAATAATAATACGTTTATAGAGTAAGAACACGAGTAGAGAGAATAAGAACACGTTTAAATAGAATAAGAAAACATTTATATAGAATATGAACACGTTTAAAGAGAATAAGAACAAGTTTAAAGTATAAACACACGTTTATAGAGAATGGGAACGTTGAAAGAGAATACGAACACTTTTTTAGAGAATAAAATAACTTTAAGTACTATAAGAACGCGTTTAAACCAAATAAGATCTCGTTTAAAGAGAATAAGAACATCTATCAATAGAATAAGAACACGCTTAAAGAGAGTAAGAATAAGTTTAGAGTAAATAAAAAGACGCTTTAAGAGAATAAAAACACGTTTAAAGAGAAAATAACACGTTTAAATAGAATATGATCACGTTTAAAAATAATAAGAACAAGTTTAAAGAATTTAGGAAATCTTTATAGAGAAAAAGGCAATGGTTTCGCCACTCCCCCATTCGGGGGGAGCTTGCGCTTCGCTACTAAGATTAAAAATTAAAATCTAAAAAAAAAGCAGCCATGGTTAAATTTTTATAAATTTTCTCAACTTCGCCAATTATAATAATTATAAAAGGAACTCTAAACTAAATTTCCCCCCTTTCAAAATATCACGTTGCTAAAATATAGTTATAGAAGAAGATATATAAAAATATATTTTCTGAACTTCACCATTTGTAATTCTTTGGGTTTTAAAAAATTCACAAAATTTCGATACTTATATTTATTTCTGAACTTCACCATTTTGTTTTTTGATAATATAAAAAAAATTATTAGAAATAACTTTGATACTAAAACAACCAAACTAGAATGAAATTATTATTCAAATACTAAAAAAAAATTCCCCTCTTAAATTATAAAGTTAGTGATGGTGATGATGATGATGAAGATAAGAACGATGAAAGAGAATAACAATACGTTTAAAGAACAAAAGCTCTAATGAGAATAAGAACACGTTTAATGAGGATAAGAACATGTTTAAAGACAATAATAACACGTTTAAAGATAATTAGAAAACGTTTAGAGAAAATGGGTCACCTTTAAAGGGAATAAGAAGACGTTTAAAGAGAACACGTTTAAAGAGAATAAGACCGCGTTTGAAGAGATTAATAACTCGTTTAAAGATATCAAGAAATCCTATAAAGAGAATAAGAACTCGTTTAAAGAGAATTGGTCCCGCTTAAAGAGAATAAGAGCACGTTTAAAGGGAATAAGAGCACGTTTAAATAGAATAAGAACATGTTTAAATAGAATAAGAACAAGTTTAAAGAATAAGAACACGTTTATAGAGAATAAGAATGTCTTTTAGACCAGGGGTCTAAAAGACGTCGCCATAAATGGCAGCTTAAATTCTCCCAGAACGAAAGCGTACCAAAGGCTGCCTAGCGATTCCAAATCGAGGGATTCGAATACCATTAACTTAGAATTTATTAGAACCGATGCATTTCTGCACGGTGATTTTGAAAGGTGGTTTATACAGAAACGAGGTACTGGTAGGTAAGAGTGTTGAAAGGTACATAGCCCGAATTGTGCCAAAAAAGAGACGACACAGCCCAAGGGAACTGGAGGGTATGGAAATGAACTTGCATCTCTCGGGCATGAGTGGCGGATCTGTCTGCGTACTTTAAGAGGTCATTGATTCATTGCCTTCAAAACATGATTGAAATTATTGCTTCCCAATTTACATCACTGTGACAGATAACTTCAACATGTAACCTAATTTTCAATTGGATTATTTTAGACACCTGCAACAATATACGTTGTTAATCTATGCATCTAAAACGAACAACTTAAAATATTGATTTATATTTAAAATCAATAACAAATTGTTTCTCGCTGAACCTGAGAAGCAATAAATTCAAGTAATCCGGATTTTATTTCCTTTGATTAGCTTGTCGTTTAAACTGTGGGTGATGCCGCTCCCCTACTTTTCCTACCCAACGTTCACAAGTACAGGGAGTGCCCGAACGACCAGGGAGACTCGCGGACGAGCTTCCTGCTCCCTCTGTGAGTGAGTGAGTGAGAGAGAGAGAGAGAGAGAGAGGCAGAGACAGAGAGAGAAAGAGTAGCCAACCTTCCTCTGTCATTCTCCTGATTTGATTCAGGTTTTAGCGGAGGCAACTTCTCTTGTGAAACCCATTCTTTTCCAAGCGCCAAAATCCCACAATTTGGGGCTGATAAAACCACTTTGTTGATGGGCTTCCAGTACAGATTATTCAGTACAGAGTTCCTTTCTATAAAAGTTGAGAAGAGCGGTAATGCCCTCCTTAAGAGACGTCTCCAGCTCTCCTGGAATCCAAGGCAACAGTCCGATAACCGCTTAACTCTTTTTTCAGCAAAAGCGACTCTTCGAAGCCTACTCTTTCATTGCTCGGCAAGTCCAACTAGTTTCCCATAACTTCACAGAAATCAAGGAATATTTAATTCATTTTGCACGTTATCACTAACCACATGGTGAAAAGCATAGTTATAAAATGCTTTATAATTACAGTTTTCACTGCGTCTAAAGTGAAGCGACATTTTCAGTGCAATAATAGCAAATTAATTCCAATTAACAATTTTCGTAGCAGTTAATAATTCGATCTTTGACCTATTAACATTTTTATTTCACATGTTAAACCTTGTGGCACACTATGATTGACCTATCCCTATTTCCACGTAGCAAAATTATTGGATTTATTTTGTTGTGCGGGGAGGCGTCGTTCTGTTCCCCAAACTTCTCCTCACTAAATTCTTGCACATATCGCTTGTTTCAACTCTCTTTAGCACTCAATCCTGCGGAACTGAGTTAAATTGTTTCTTGAAAGTCACTCAAATTACATCGTACTCGTCTATATCTTGTGGAAATTTTATAGGATATACGTTAAACATGTTTTATGATTTTGAAATCCATATTGATTGTCGCAGCAACTAATTAATGGTGGCCGCCATTATTCAATATTTTTTCCCTCGAGTATTAATTCTCAGGTCGGATAATTAGAAACCTGATGCTGCACATCCTACAATGACCTGATAAGGGTCGATATCTAGGGTGACCAGACTGTCCGTCATTTAATGTTTTTGACCTTTTGTCCAGCAAAAATCATTAACCAATGCTGGACAATGTAAAGTCCAACATAGAAAATGCTGACGCCAGCCCATCACTTATACTAGGTTGAGTTAAATATTATTATATAAAATAACAAATATCAATGGTTCAAACTAGGTAATATTTTCTACATATCTTCCATTTAGCCTGTATTTAGAGGATTCTTCCCTTTTCCGCAAGATTCTGTATGCTTTAAATTAAACCCTTAAAAACTACGTTTTGTACATCATATATAGACAAATCATATTTCTATATACAGGGTGACCCCCAAAGTCGCACTACTATAGGAAAAATTAATGTTTCATTTAATATATTAAAGTTCTTAAGTTTTTAATAACAATTTCAATGAATAAATAAGTAAACATTTAAATAATATGAAAACATCTCACTTAATAAAAAAATTAAAAGATTAGATTGCTAAATGGCAAGGTGACTTTTATGCCACCAGTAGATTAAGACGAAACCGTCCAGCATTTAGGTGGAAAAAAAAATCGGGTCAGCCTATCAACAGGATGTGAGGGGTAATTTGTCCCCTAACTTCAACATAAAATAAAATAGCGCGAGTTTATTTATACAAATATTTTTACCAAAGTTACATTTTTAAAGACTTGAAGGATTTTGTGCTATTGATTTTATTCAATGAAATCGCCGCCGGCCTCAACCACGGTTTCTAAGCGGCGTCGAAAACTGCTGCAGGCCTTATCCACAGTCCTGTTTAACCTGGTGAAAATACTGGTGGTCCTGGACCTAAGCACTCACTCTCTCTCTCTCTCTCTCTCTCTCTCATAGTACCTGAAATGGGAACTTTCAATAAAATATTTATTAGAAAATGTAACAAATTACTCATAAAATACATTTTTATACAAACTTTAAATCACTTTGGTCAACCCCCTTTCCATTAGCAACAGTTTCTTTTCCTCAAAAGACAAATTTCCTCTTGTTGTCTGCAAATAGCCCTTATTGGGAGTACTCGCTCATTAAAAGAGAGGTTTTGTTCTTACGTGTGAATAAGTCATCGCACAGGAAGAAATTGATCTAGGAAGGAGACTTCTGTTATTAGAAATCATCGAATACAATGTAAGACAGAATCATCGATCGAGAAGTTTTAAATAAGTGGTCGCAATAATAATGAATATAGTTTAAGAATTTTGGAATCGCCACTGATAAAGACCAAATATCCTCCACTTAACCTTAATAACACCGGTAATTTCCCTTCTCATTTCTTAATTATAACTACCTCAGTCAACAACCAACAACTTTCTCTTATTCACCAACCAACCGATCAAAACCTATCCTTCTTCAAGCCATTCCCATTATAATTTATTCACTTCGTGATTTCACATGAGCCTCATCGGTAAGCGACATCATACTTTAATAGTTTAGTTTTGTTTTTCGTTCCATTAGTGTTTTCATATGATAGATACTTTAAAACACTTTTATCGTTTGATACTCTTGTCTTTTAAATCCCTGATTTATCTATTAAGTTTATCGTTTATCTACATGGTCTTAACTTGACTATTTTTAATATTGCTCGTTTAAATTTGTTTTAGTCTTTTGTTGAGTGTTTTTTTTTAAACTTTTTTGTAATATAGATCGTCATTTTAATATATGTTATTTCAATAATGTTTGTTTGTTCATATTTTGGGGCTTTTATATTTTAACTCTCTTAATTTATTTTAGATATGATTACACTTTTATTTTTTCTCGTTTAATGAAATTGCATTATTTTAGCCTTTATTTTTTTTTTTTTTTGGTCTCCTCCTCCCCTGGGGAAATATTTGAAAATTTCCTGGTTTTCAATTTATACCAATTTAATCATATCTTACTGTATTTTGTATGGTTTTATGATTTTAGAACCTGATTATGGGCAATACACCCGAAACGTTG
This sequence comes from Ceratothoa steindachneri, assembly GCA_963969495.1. Lineage (NCBI taxonomy): Eukaryota > Metazoa > Arthropoda > Malacostraca > Isopoda > Cymothoidae > Ceratothoa > Ceratothoa steindachneri. Next base: position 132,913,265 of record OZ018327.1, read on the forward strand.
TTTCCCGATAATAAATCACATGTTCCTGAACGTCCTGTGTGTCCTTACCTTCGAAAGTACTTAAGTACTTGGAATCAGCCTTTCATTTTCTTGTGGGGTTTTTGCATTTATTTCTCTACTCACGCGCTACTTTGTGAGTTTCTCATATATATATATATATATATATATATATATATATATATATATATATATATATATATATATATATATATATATATATATATATATATATATATATATATATATAATTTCTTTTCTTCTCTCACACACACACTTTGGGGCAGCTGGTTTGAACAATAATGGAGAAATATTATTTGTTTACACCACTTCGAATCCAAGCGTAGCAAAGCCGTGACGGCTGCTGACCTCGCAAGGGGTATCCGAGGCTTGCTGTTCCACCTCTCCCTGTCATCCTCAATATTAGTCTCAAGCCGAACTATAAATTCCTTCATTGGTTTGCTTTTTTTTGCCTTCCCCTCCCCCAAGTTGTTCAAAATTACCACCTTTGATTACTTGTACTCTGTTCAAGCTTGTTCCTGCATCCTGAAATCTACAATCCCGGATCCAGCATTGCGGGTTGGTGAGGCTTTTGCTATGGCAGTTACTTTAATCTCTATTTTTTAAACTTTCGGTTATTTTTCTATTTCTCTATTCTCCCCTCCCCCTCTCTTTCGGACCCCTTTATGGGTGAAAGATGAGTTACAACTCCTAAGAAAGTTCCTCTCGGTCCCGTCACTTAATCGTTTGCGAGGGCCATCCTTGCTATGTTCGATGCCACCCTCGTTTTGAGGTTACGAGTTCGTATTTTTGAGTGTATTTTTGCTTGTACAAGTTCGTACTCGGAGATTTTTCCTCCAGACTTTAGTATTTTCTTTCATTTCCCATCTTTTTACCTCTTTATCCTGTCTTGTGTCCCTAACCTCGTTTTCTCAGCATTTTGAGCCAGTCTAACGAAGCCTTACCGGGTGGTAAATGACCTCCCCACCACTCTCGGCTGTTTCAATTGGTCAAGTTGCGTAGGATGATAACAAAGTTGTTTGTTCGCATGTGTGTGGGTGTGTGTGTATTTCATCTCATCAAAGTAAAATATCTTTTAACTATACATTAATCATTTTCATCGAACTTAACTTCATTATCGATCATAAAACCGTAACCTTCGCGAAATATGAAGCTGCTTCGAGTATTGCCGTGAGTGAAATAATAACGACAAGAAGGGGAGAAAGATGAGAACCCTTCATTTAAGGCTTAAATTCTTGATTTATTCGCAGGGAATAATTGGAATAGAAGAAGGGAAAATATGAAATATGATAGGACGAAAGCAAAAAAAAAAGTTAAAAACTGCTCGACGCTGTTAATCGAGAGATTCTGTTGCGTTTCATCGAGTGAAATTACTGAATTGCACTAAAGTCTCAGGGGTGGTATTAATGGATGTTGAATGTTTAGGAGTGGAATATAGCCTAAAATTGAATGGTACCGATGTTATGCGTGTGAGTGAGACAATGGTAGGATAGAGGGAAAGAAGGCCTAATGGACAATTTGAGATATTTGAGTGTAAGAAAACGTATGCATGAGGTGGTACGGTGAAGTGAAAAGAGAAGAGAAAAATTGCTAGGGGTTGTGTCACTCATCCGCACTCAGTTAAAATGCCTTTTATTTCTCCGTGAGACCAAAACACGGGGTGACAAGAAAAAAAAAACCGGGCTCAACTTTCAATAGGATTCATTACTTAATTATTTAACCAATTAAGAAATGAAACCTATCTAAAGTCGGGGTCCGTTTTGGGGGGTCACCTTGTAAAAGAATAAGCCCTGGATTGATTATATGGGTATTAGGGAGAAAGGTGAATGGCCAAGGGATAAGTAGAGGAATAATGTGCATAAGTAATAGGTGCAGAAACATGCGTGGGGCCTTGTGAAACTGAGATGACACAATAGTAAAAGATGAAGAGTCAAGGATGTAATACACACCATGGTTCGGAACCCACGTAAAGCTGTAGATCCACCTACCACCTAGGTCGCCTGTCATATCTACTTTATTTCCAGCTTTGTTATCCTTATTCTTTCCTCTTCCTCTTCCTCTCTGTTCTCTGGCCTCCTCGCCGCTCCTCCCGAAGCCCGTTTAGGTCTTTATAGGGAGCGGAGAGGAGGATGGGGGTTGGGAGGCTTGGCGAAACTTTCACTGTGTCTCATCTGCCACCTCTCCTTTCCTTTCATTTTCCTTGTTGGACGAGAAGATACACCACATGAATGGCGAAAAAGTTGAGCTGTTTTGTACTTAGCAGGGCATAAAGAAGCAGGGAATTACTTTTAGTGGTGTTGATGACCTGAAAGAAAAGGACAAACACCAACGGGTCGATTTGCACCGGAATTATTTTAAAGGGGTCTGTGAAGGGCCTGGTGAAAGAGTGAGGAAGGTATTGTGTTCCGGTAGCCAAATGAGGCGACTACTTGGTGACTGGGACGAAGCACATTATGAAGATGGTGAGGGGGTGGGTTATCGCGAGATTTCGAGAACACACGGAGGAGACTCGGCATAGAGACCATCCCGTTCCCTCACGCCATCAACACAAAGTGAGGCACTGACCGCGACCCTACCATAGGGAGGCGGCGCCCCTCAACGCAAATGCACAAATGTCTGGGAGCAGAGTGACTCTCCAGATGACCGCCAATGCACGCAATGTTTGGGCATAGAATGACTCTGCAGATGATGGCAAATGCACACCAGTTTCAGCGTTGGGCAAGGGGAAGGAGCTGTGACTTCCTTATTGTTATCCTCCCTTTGGGCCTTTACTTCGTACAAGTCTATCCGCTCGGTGGAGGAAGATAACCAATTTGGTGTTCCTCCCTCTACACGGTCACCAAAGGGAGAGGGACATAAGGTACTAGGCAGAGCAGGGATTATGCCTCTAGCTCTGTCAGCCTTAGTTAAGTTGCGTCCTGGGGAGGTAGAACCGACATAAATGGGCGTGGAAGCTACCGCGCTCGTAGATCTGGAAAGGCCTATAACAGATGGTGTTTTTTTAGCTTGTGAGTTGTAGTAAGTTACCTCTTGCGCAGACAGCGACAGAACTAAGTCCTTAACCTCTGAACGAAATTCGGTCCTCAGCCTGGACGGCTAGAAACTCTTTTTCAAACAAATAGGAATCGCAATGCTTCGAAAAAGCAAGGCATGATCCGTCGTAATTCACAAGCATGGCCTTACACGAAACCTCATCATGCGCGGTTTTAGAAAATTTAGAGAGATTTGGTGTTGACCCAACTTGCAGGTCGATAAGATTTATATGTATCGCCGAGACAGTGATAATGCCACAGCGGTAACTTCGCGAATGCCTTGACAGAGTAATTAAACCAGTAAGCACCGACTCAGCGCGCTTATCTAGGTCAAACGTGACGAAAAGTATCGGGATGGGTCTAGAAACTCGTACATCCTTCTTCATGTTTAACTCAAACCACCCTATGATCAGCCAACTCGAATAATACCATCGGAGTAGTCTACTAGTTCTCTAGTATAGACTACTCCTGTTGATAATTTGACGGTACAGTGTGTGGTCACCTGTATAGGTGTGCCGTTGAGTGTTCGAAGATATTTCAGTTTGGACTCTGGGAAAGATTAGCCTCATTAATCAAGAGGATTCCTTACTTAAAATGAGAGATCCTTAGTTTCCCACCAAGATACTTAGCTAAACTGATGCTGACGAAGGATCATGACTCCAGCGAACAATCGCGTTCCATTACAAGAGCTGATGACTAAGAATGTTTTTAATCTGGCGGGCTCAAAGACGCCCTGCAGTCTCTCAATGAACGGCTCCGAGGTTTTCAAGCTTCTGCTCACTTTTTTTCTGCCGTTCCCGACCCCCCCCCCTCCCTGAAAGGGGGGGCTTGTTCATATTACAGTCTCGGGCAGAAACCTGACACAGGAATGGGATCGGGCTTTCTGGCTCGGCCCCGTAAAACCCTGATCCTGATCCGTGGTGCCCCATGTAGAGTGTTAGTTACAGGTATTACCTGCAGGACCGGCATGCCCTCCCAACCCCATTGCGAAGGGCAGTCTCGAACTAGATGGAGATTGCCTGGACTTTATTCCTTCTAGACATTTCCAATTTATCCTTTTTTTGTCATTTTCTTTACGAGCCTCAACTATATTTTCAGCCAGCCGCAAATAGAGCAGGCTAGTCGCCAAAAAGCCTTCCTTCATTTATCCCTGGTTGAAGCTGGGAGGTTGGGAGGTGGGCTGGTTTACTTCTCCCTCTTGGCTCTGATAGGTTGGGGGATTAACATGTCTGTAATCCTCCCATATTTTTCTCCTTCCACCTCTCATTCATTATCTAACCTTTTCGCGCCCGTAAGGGGAGATCTGGTGGCATCCTTCCTCTCCCGGGGCGTAGCCATCGAGGAGTAGGCCATTAGATGCTATACTGCAATAACCTACTTGCACGGGGCTGGGGCACCGGCATCTAGGAAAGTCACGAACCTCGGGAACAAGGTTCCGAGGGGCCCGCTACCGTAAGTCCTTCTTAGCGAGTACTTATTAGTTTCAGGCCGCCTTTGGGAACAGAGGAGCCTTCCCTTGCGGTTCCTTATGCTCTTGTAGAGGGGTTCCTGAGAGAGATTAGGGGATGTCGCCCCGGGATTATAGAGGGAGTAGTTTTCTGGCGGCTCCCAGAGAGGAAGCCCTCTCCGCCCGGAATGGGAATATAAGCTGGTCGGCGACTAGCGTGCGAACTTAGCCGCCCGCTACAAGAGAAGCGAGACGAAGTTTGCAGAGAAAATGGCAAAATCGTGAAAATGAAGTCTCGGGTAGTTTCAATCTACCTTGAGAATGAGACTTTCGGAGGAATTGGGGCCCGGGACGGCGTGGCGCTTCCTTAAATACCAGGTGCAACAGTCTACACGGGATACTGACGCCTACCTGTTAGCATCTTATTGAAAGAAAGAAAACTAAAACAGGTATGCCCCCTCTCCCCTTTGAAAGTATTCTTATTCTAAAGGAGCTGTGGGTCGAAGTTAGATTAAGGGAAAATGCGTGGGAGGGGCCTAGCCCGAGCAGCTAAGGCAAATGCTGAGTCAAGAACTCACCGTTTCAGAACTCGGACAAAATATATGTAAAAAAAATTCGTTGCCTCAAAAATATGAATTATATCGAGGACGACTTAGCCATGGGAACTGGCCTACTCAGATAACAAGATGGCAGATGCAGGCGTATCTTGCCTATGGAGAATAAAGTCACGAGTTTACACAAGTTGGTGTCTCTCTTCCCTCAAAGCAAGCCACTGCGATATCCCTCCATGATGGGAGGCTTCTCCCTCTCGTATCTACGGACTTTACTGACTTAATTACCTTGAAGTGACCAGCTCGCGCGTCGCTCTGTTCGATGGTGTGCTGTCGGATTTGACGACCGGCCTACACCATGCAAGCTGACGGCATCTTCAGCTCCCTAAGTGGGAACGCTAATGCTTTCGAAGACATTACGTATTGCGTCATTGGCTTAATTATAAAAGATCAATGAACACACTCATTCGCCTAGTAGGGCAAAGAACCCCACTTCAACGCAATAGAGACAACCCCAAAGCAATTTATACGTTATTATTTACAGCGCGCGCTGAAGAAAGTATTTCACTCGGTCGTTTACTGCCATCCTTCAGTCGTTCCTGGCAAGCTCTGGTTTGTTGTTATTCAGGCGAACATTCTTTCGAATTTATTTTCTCGCAGTCTGCTATCCTCCGACATCACTGCCTTTTTCTTTTACGATATCCTTTGACTAAACAACGACCACTCGACGTCAGCATCCTGCCGACATCAGCTGTATTTTTTCCCGACAACACATTTGCATAATAAATCAACCAACGCACCGACCTCGAAGGCCCTGCACGACATCCACAGCAGAATTTCACTTTTGTCCGTTCTTAGCAAGCGCTAAATTACGTGAAATTTGATTTTGTTTTGGTTCCTCCGTCCGCTTTCTAAATTCTCTCAGAATAGCTCATTACCATACCATGGCTTTGGCGCTCGAGATATTGCTCATCTGCAATTATTGTGTCCATTCTGTTGATTGAGGGGAAAAATGAAGAACGAACGTAGGTGGGGAGAGTTGTGAACACCTTTCCCGCGTTACCAGGGCTAGTGTATGCGCGACCCTGTGGCACTGATCCCCCTTCAAGGAATCAGCCAAGCAGTTTATAACCCGGCCATTTGCAATTTGGCCACGCCTCGCTTTGAACCGCAGTCCGTCGGAGTTGCATAGAAAGTGATGAGCTTAGGAGAAGTGAAAATTTGTAGAGAACGTGTTACTGTTCTGGTGGTGGTGGGGGGGGGGGGACATGCCCGATGAAGGCTGATACCTCCGCGGGAGCAAAGAGGTTCAAAATCACGTGTTTGTGTTCGGGAGAATTTGTTCCTGGGGACTGACTGCGCCTTCCTAGCCAATTGGGGGTGGATGAGGTTTGCTGGTTGATTCATTTTCATCCCCACCCCCCTTTTTTTATTTATTTGCTCCTCCCCCTCTTTTCCGCTCTTTCTTACAATATACATATTGATGTTTGCGTGCCCTCCCGCCCCCAACGCCACATGGGGTGAGTCAGATTAACGAAAGTTGCTCGCTTTCCTGGCCTCAACGCTTACAGAAGACTTTTAATTGTGGAGGTTAAAAGGTTCTGGAAAGTTCCCCCCCTTCCCGGCATACCTCTAATAGTCGCCTCCTTTGGAATACTCGGGTCATATATCTTCACATTTTGACTTTTCTCATCTTCGCCGTTTTGTGGCAAATTCTCTCGGTTTCTTTGTTTCCTCTTAACATAAGAACATAAGAAAAGAAGGAGACTGCAAAAGACCATTCATGGCCTACACTTGGCAGCTCCTGTTCCAGTCAACACACAAAAGATTTCTTACCAGAGAAAAGTCATCAACATTGTCACCCTTTACAGGAGTTCGTCAGATCTAATCTACAATATACATAAAATGCATCCAGAGGATTATGTCGATTCATGCAACCGCAAAATAATCTCCCCACTCCTTAGAAAAATATATACATATGTACATAAAAAAGTCAGTCCCATCTAGCAGCTTCATTCATATATTTATCTAATCTATTCTTAAAACTACCCAGAGAGGAGGCTTCTATCACATGTCTAGTGAGCCTATTCCATTCATCTACCACACGATTTGTAAACCAATTCCTCCCAATCTCCTTCCTAAACCTATACTTATCAAGCTTAAACCCATTGCTACGTGTCCTGTCATGTTCACTAAGTATAAGAACCTTACCCAGATCCCCTTTATTATATCCTTTTACCCATTTGAAGACCTCAATCAATTCCCCTCTGACTCTTCTCCTTTCCAATGTATGTAGATTTAGTTTTCTGAGCCTTTCACCATAAGGTAAGTTCCTTAGCCCACCAATCATCTTTGTCATCCTTCTCTGCACAGACTCAAGCAAATCAATATCCTTCCTATAATATGGTGACCAAAATTGTACTGCATAGTCTAGATGAGGCCTAACTAGCGCCAGATACAGTTTTAGAATGACTTCAGCACTCTTATTGCTTACACTCCTCCTAATGAATCCCAATATCCTATTAGCTTTATTCTTAGCATTTAGGCATTGCTTTCTAGGACGAAGGTCTGAACTTACCAAAATACCCAAGTCCCTCTCACAATCGGTCCTCCCTAAATTTCTCCCATTTAATTTATAACTATTCAGTGGATTATTTCTACCTATACTAAGTACACTACATTTGTCTATGTTAAACTTCATTTGCCATTTCTCAGCCCAATTGGACAGAATGGTCAATTCCTCCTGCATTACAACAGCATCAGAATCAGCCCTAATGGCCCTACCTAGCTTAGTATCATCAGCAAATTTACTCAGGTCACTACTTATACCTATGTCAAGATCATTAATATAAATTAAGAATAGCAAGGGACCCAAAACAGATCCTTGTGGAACTCCACTGCTAACACACCCCCACTCAGATTTAACTCCATCTATACTAACTCTTTGCTGTCTGTCACCAAGCCATGACTGAATCCACCTAAATATACTGCCATCGATCCCGTGTGCTTTAACTTTGCTCAGAAGCCGTAAGTGTGGCACTCGATCAAAAGCCTTACTAAAGTCCAAGTATAAAATATCATAGTTTTCATCATTATCTGCTGCTTCATACACCTTACTATAAAAAGACAGCAAATTAGTCAGACAGGATTTACCCTTACTAAAGCCATGCTGTGATTCTTTTATCAACTTATGCTTATCCAAGTGATCCCTCTTTCTCGATTCTCCGCCCTCCCGGCTGAGGCGCCCTTGGATTTGAGGCATTGAGCTGCCCAACTCGATCCTAGTGAGCATGGATATAAAACCTCAGTGTATGTGAGGAAGTGGCCGCCCATTAGGTGGATGCGCTGAACCTGTCTCCCGCGGGGGTCGGTAGCTCCTATACACGGCATCAGGAGGAGGGAGGGGAGAAAAAAAGGAAAGATAGACTGTTCATATTACCGTTTTTATTCTTCAGGCTGCTGGTAGAATAGAGATTTAGCTTGAGATAAGCTCTCATTGATGATGTGTGTGTGGAGGGGGGGGGGGTAATTTAATTATATTCTACTGCCCCAAGAATAAAAACAAAGAGATTATGTATATGAATTGTCTCTCCCTCCCATTTTCTCGTGGTCAAGCCACATTTAAATACCCTTTTCCCGTCCTCAAATCTTTCCTTTCGACTAATCCCAAGGATCAGCCAAATGAGGCAGGTGTATATTTAATCCCCTGTGCATCCACCAACTCTCCCTCGTTTTATAGAGGAGAGACAGGGAGAACTTTAGTAAAAAAGAATATATCACCATAAAGGTGATGTCAGGCGAGGCAGTAATATACATCCAATATTAATCACATTAATATTTACAACCACCAAATAGATTATTCAAAGTCCCAATTAATATACAATTGTAAAGATTCCATAAAAGAAAAATTGTAGAATCAATATTAATAGGAGAAGATACCAATTTCAATCTTTCTGACGTCAATTTAAATGTGGCTCCTATGCGCAAAACCCGATCCTCCTAAACATTATAGCTAATGACCTCAAGGCCACACACCCTGATTAATGACCTTTTTTCACACTACCATATATATATATATATATATATATATATATATATATATATATTATATTTATATATATATATATATATATATATATATATATATATATATATATATATATATATATATATATATATATATTTAAAACTCACAAAGTATCACGTGAGGGTAGCAAATGAATGCAATGTCCCGCAGGAAAAAATGAAAAGATGTTTCCAAGTACTTTCGAACTTTATTAAGTTCCTTATCAAGGATAACTACAAGAAATAGTATTATATTAGAGGTATATATACGAAAGAAAAGTATGAAAGACCGCCTCAAAAACAAGAAATCACCAATGAGGAAGACGGAAGGGGGAAGGTAAAGATTCACATTAAGAATGACAAGAAGCAGGGAGTAAGGTCAAACTGAGAAGACGGAAAAGGTAACAGATTAAAAGAAATGGAGATAGCTTAACGAGGGAGATTATAAGACACGAGGAGCGAAAAGTAGGGAAAATACAATGTACATAACAGAGCAGTGACAATTATAAAAAAGGGACACATAACTAAAGATTGAATATAAAAAACTAAGAACAAAAGTCAGAACTAATTTCTTTAAGTATAAGTCTTTTAATTATAGCATCTATTTTATATAACCCAGGGGAAAGGTTAAAATTATCACATTGGCTTATAAAAGCACATTCAATAATATTCCTTTTTATAGGGTCATTGTAACGAAAAATAAATTTTGCCGAGTTCCAGTTAATTAGATGGTCCTTATCTGACATATGGACAAAGAAAGCACTGTTATCTTTCCTTCTTCGGACATTATATTTATGTATATATCTCTCAAAGTAGCGCGAGAGAATGATGAAAATGAATCCATTAAACCACATTGAAAGAGAGTTGTTTATTGACGCATCGCCTTTCAGCTTCTTCAGAATAGAACTACAGAAGAAAGGAGAACGCTCTCTAAATATGTAGGCAGATGTTATTCCGGGTCACGGCTGCTCGTCCTCGGTCTGCTTCTTCGAGCTGGTCGGTTGATGTTATCGGACTCCGACCTTTCCGCTTCATTTCTTATGACCCTAGCTGCACCATTGGCCAACTGGAAGAACCCGTCCCGGTGATTGGTCGACCTGTCGGAGATAATATGCGCCGCTTCAATAATTCCTCTCTCTCTTTTTGCTAAACTCTTAGGAATTACTTTGATCCCACCCCAATTAGGCAAATGACCGTATTCGTCGACATATACTACCATTGCGTTTGATGTTCTATGAGCTATAATGTCCCTCTTATACTCATTGATCCTACTCTTAATATACCTTCTTGACTCACCATAATAACTCCTCTCTCAACACATTTATCTCATTAGTCAAAGCCTCGCAACTCTCCACTATATACTAGCCTTGAGTGAGGAGGAGATATTAAGACTAGGATTAATGAGTATAAGAGAGACATTATAGCTCATAGAACATCAAACGCAATGGTAGTATATGTCGACGAATACGGTCATTTGCCTAATTGAGGTGGGATCAAAGTAATTCCTAAGAGTTTAGCAAAAAGACTATTTTGGCTTCATCTATCTTCACTACTTTCTCTACAGATATCTCATTACTAACTTTTTGCGTGGCCTCGTTGCTATTGCGCTTTTATTAGCGTAAAAAAAACCACTCATCTCTCCTTCCATTGTTTCCTCGTTGGTTTGCTTTTTTAATCAGGAGATGAGTTAATTCGAATTTAGTTTGAAATAATAGAGACATCTTTATGGTACTTCTCCACCAGCTCTTGCGTGTTCCTAAGAGAGCAGCCCCAAACGCGTTTTTTTGGACGTAGTCGGTTGGACAAAAAGGCATAAACTCGTGAAAATGACTTTTGATCTTTTACAAACCAACCATTGAGGTAAAACCAGGAGTAACTCCTTTGTAGGGGGTAATTATCATCGTTTGTTATGATTATTATCTTGAAAATTAACTATCCCTCCGAACTCCATTAAAGATAGATCAGTGACATATTGGGATATCACCCTTATTTTTCTCCCAAATGGTCTTGGAAAGTATTCCAATCATTATACAATCGTATATGGAAGTGGCTCCCTCCCTGTGTGGCTTACAATCCAAGTACAGATGATTCGAAATTAGGCACTCGTTAAAGCTGCCATATTCGGGTTTCTCTTCCATAAATGTACGATTTCCCCCAAATTACATTTGATTCTTAAGAAAAGGATAAATAAGTATGGTTTGTTATGTTGAAGATGTTGATATTCTGGCTTCGTCAGATCAATTGTTGAAAATTTCAGCTTAGAAACGATTTTCTGCGGTTACGATTATTTAAAGCAACCTAAGTGTTCAATTACTCCCTGATTCCTGTCCCATGTATTCCCTTTATCACTAATTCTAATGTCCTCTTAGTTGTTAGCTCTTATTTCTTTTTTTTTATCAGGATACAGACTATAAAATTCAATCCGGATCTTTTGAAAGATGTTTTCGGTTTTAGATTTCCTTTTTAATGCGATGAGATAATTAATGAGGCTAATGCACTTAATGTATTCTGCAAAGTAACCTGCGAGACGAATGAAAGGAAATCTTATGCAAGAGGTTGGCATACGTAAGCTTGAAGAAGACCGAAAGAAAATGCTAACATACCAACCATTTTGTTTACAAATTACGTAAAACACAGATGCATCATTAAAAAAAACCCACCAAAGTGCTCTGGTCCTTTGAAAGTAGCATTGGGCGAGATAATGAGATCATCCTCGCATATTACTTTATAAACAAAACCATTCACGCTCACATTATCGCCTCCTCTTTCTAGCATTACAAGCAGTGAGAATTGGCCTCTGTCCATTATATGGATGTCCAGCATTTACGAGAGACTGGGTGGGGCAGTGCTGTTATTATGGTCCCCCTCCCCGACCCTTGTCTTAATGGACTCGATTTCCGCGCAGACATATGGAAGAGCTTACACCCGGTTCCGCTATTTTTTCTATCATCCAAGTGGGACCCCATTGACTCGAGTTTCTTATCCAACCATGCATTCAGTGCACAAAAAACGTGTAAACATAGTAATTCACACATCATGTGTACATATCTCCATTTCTCGTGTGTGTAATGTTTACACGTCACTTCAGGTCTTAATCTCAGATCTCTTTGATTTGCCGAGCAAGGGTTGGAATGCCTTCTGCCGATCGCCACCAGTCGTCCCCCAGTGCATAGGTTCAGACCTTCGGGTGAAAATGAGGTAGGGTGAAGTGATAATAGGTTAAGAAAGGTGAGATAAGGTCGTGAATCCGTTAGGATAGCCTGGGAGTGGGGGTTAGGGTCGGTCCGTTCAGGTGAGGTTTGGTTGGCTTCAAGATCATTATTAATAATGATCACAATTTTTAAATTACTCAATAAAATTACCTGACATCTGAGAAACGCGCAATGCTCGTTTATTACTAATCCCTGTTTCTTCGACTCAGGCAAACTAGGAAAATTCGGTCTAATTTTTATAAATGGCCTAACTCCCTCTTTCCCCTATGGCTGGAAAGAAAGAAACAAGGTCTGCTGACCAAAGGTCGCGTGCTCTTACTTATTCTGATTTATGACAATACAACCTTCAAAATTTCAATAATTCCCGGACTAACCTTGGGAAGACATTGGCAGTTAAATCATTTGAAAGAGAGTGTAAAACAACATAAGGGTTTCAAATTTCGTTAGTATCGGCCGAATAGTTATGATGTTATTGCCAAGACAAATAATTTCCGGGATAACCGTGAGTGGTGGTGGTTTAGGTGATGTAGGTGGTGGTGATATAGGTAGTGATGGTGATGGTGTAGGTGTTGTAAGAGGTGGTCATGGTGGCGTTTTAGGTGGTGGTGGTGGTGTAGGTGTGGGTGGTGTAAGTGGTGGTGGTGATGGTGTAGGTGGTGTGTTATAAGCGGTGGTACAGGTGGTGGTGATGGTGTAGGTGGTGTGTTATAAGCGGTGGTACAGCTGATGGTGTTGTAGGCGGTGGTGTTGTAGGTGGAGGTGGTGTAGGTGGTGGTGGTAGTGTAGTTGGTTGTGTTGTAGGCAGTGGTGTAGGTGGTAGTGGTGTAGGTGGTGGTCGTGTAGGCGGTGGTTGTGTTGTAGGCAGTGCTGTAGCTGGTGTAGGGGGCGTAGCTGGTGTAATTGATGTTGGTGTAGGTGGTAGTGGTGTAGGCGGTGTTGGCGTAGGCAGTGGTGGTGTAGGCGTAGGTGGTGTAGGTGTAAGTGGTGCGGGTGGTGGTGGTGTAGGTTATGATCAATAGAGAGTGTAAAACAACAATAAGTTTTCAAGTTTCGTTAGAATCGGCCGAATAGTTACAATGTTATTACCAAAACAATAAAAAAAGCAAAACGTGGACCGACCGACACAGTGAGATGTAGAGTCGCCCGCGACTAAAAAAGGCGTATGAGCATAAAATGTAAAAAAAAAAACAAAGAAAAGGACCCAACGCAATGAATGAGATGGCTTCCAAGAGCAAGTTCGCCCCGTGAGCACAAAATTCCCTAATGCCCAATTTGGTCCTTGAAGAGGCTTCGCCATAAAGCTTCGATAGGATACCGAGTTCGTATTTTCGAGATCATTCAGTCTCTTCGCATGAGCACTTCCCTCAATATGTACGCCGCACATGTGTACTTGTATGTGTGTGCGTATGTGTGTCGTAAACCCAAATCTCTGCTAACGAGATAGGAATGAATTAGAGCTGAATTCGCGTCCCGTCGCGTTTATCAACGCGACGCCGGACCTTATTTGGAGGCCGAAGAGACAGAGTAAAAAGAAATGAATGGGAATCAACCCAAAAGGAACGTCTAAAAGGACTCGGGGAGGAATGAAAGTACAGGCTTCTGTCCGTAGGTGGGACAGGAAGAATACCGTATTCCAGCGCGTAATGTAATGGGTAAGGTTAATCCGCGTTGCCGTTGACGTGCGCTGACCCCACAAGGTGTTTGCTGAACTCTCGAAAGAAGTATCCAAGGTAGGGGCGGTCCACTCTTTATAACGACTGGGGAACTCAACAATAAATTATTCGCCAAGCGCGAGTATCCTAGGCTTCAGGATCTCCAAACGCGGCATAGGAAGCCACATCAACTCGAAGGTTCAAGTTGCGAAACTTGAACTCAGCAAACTCTAACGATTTCGCCATGTTAGTATACAAAAAAAAGAAGAAATTATATACATCCCTAGTGAGAACGAAGCTGCTGTACCCAGCAGTCCCACTCAACACAGCTTCAAGGACCAGGATGATTCAAATGCAGAGGGTACAAAATCGGGCTCTACGCTTCATACTAAACGTGAAATGGGACGATTTCATCACGTCGAGGGAGCATCATCGCAGAACCGGGTCGGAGACGGTGAATGCATTCCTGCATTCACGCAGCACCGCCATCTGGGACAGCCTGGAGGCTACTCTCCCACTAGGCACTGTATACATGTTCAGGCTACATGACTGGGAGAGATACAAGTTGTACATGCCTCCCTCCAAAACCGTAGCCACACTGGACATCTACAGGTGACCCTACGTCCTAACTCGCATACTGACTATAAACTGATTTCTCTAAGTGTACTATCATAATCGTGAATCAAAATCTAACCGAAAGTGCCTCTAATGTACCGATTAAACCTGGTTTTAAAATTTCTGGACACTATAATTATTATGTTTTTGTAATTTAACTACTATTCACCTCTATTATTGTGACTAAACTGGATGCCTTATTCTATTCTAGCTGTATATACTCTTTTACCTTTTTGCGCCCGTAAGTATTTTTCCTTCTAGCTCCAAATGTTAATTTGTAGTAAAGTGTAAATTGTTAACTAAAAAGTGAAATGGCCCAATTCTTGGGCAAACATTCGACCTCCTGTATTTAAATTTCGTCACTTTTTCTCTCTTCCCTTGCCCCCAAATCCACGTAAGTGTGGAGGTGGTCCCTCATTTTTTTCCCCAGCTTTTTCTACATGGATAAATAAATGAAAAAAAACCCTGGGGACTTCTCCCCCACCTGACAGCCCCCCTCCTTTCCGGGGACAAAATTATTGCCCTGAAAAAGCCTTAGAATGTACCAGGGAAGTTCCTCTGAGCCTCGTTTTCAAACTCAGAATCTGGGAATCAAATTAGTTTGGAGGAAAATGAATAGGAACGATTATTATTTTCATTATTATTATATTATTTTACACTGATCCTTTACCCAGGACCCGCTGTGGTCGTCTTTAGGCAATGGCTTTAGTTATCTTGTCTGTCGTCTGAGGTAACAATCCTTGTGAACGCTATTAAGATCTTCACCACTTTCATTACAAATCTGACCTTGCAAAATTAGTTTTCGCTCTTTAGTTTTAGGTAAAGACTCTAACAGCAACGAGTTCGCAACGCTTCTTCCAGGGGCTGATGGGTGGAGGAGGAAACGGATTTTTTGAGAGAGAAAGCTTAAGTAATTCCACCGGGGCATTTTTTTCCTCAAAATTTCAGCGCACTCTAGCGAAGGCATCTCCCGCTGGCAAAGAGAGATCTGCAAAGGAACTTTTGAAGCGAAAGTGAAAAGATCGAGACGAAATGTTGATCGGAGGCGCGAATCTTCCGTTTGCCCATTCTTGTTCCTGGAAACTCCCCCCCCCCCTCGTGCCTCAGGGGGTGGTTTAACAACTTAGTGTATCATTCCAGGGTAATGTAGACCCCCCTCCCCCCCGTGCCCTCTCCAGCAGGAGCATTGAAAGTCCGTAGAACTGTCCTCAGCCTTAGAAATTGGAAGGAAATGACCTTACTTGCCCCAACACGGCTGTTTTTTTTACACTTTTCTCCTCTTTCCTCCCCGCAGTCGGGTCTGAGAGGTAGCATAGACAACCATGCTGTGGCTGATTTTTGGAAGATTGCGTACCCTACCGGCCCCAATATCCCCTCAAGGATCTACGACTATATCTTTTCACTTCCTCTATCTTCACCACTTTCTTTCAGACCCCTTAACAAACTTTCTGTCGCCGATGCCCTAGTTTGTTTTCGCCTTAAATATAAAAAAAATTCCCGTCTTCCGACCACGTCATCCCCATCTTTAGATTGAATAAGTTATTTTTAAAATATTTTTCCTTTCCTTTCATTTCTATTTCTCATACTCTACTATACAATATCCGCATCCTATTTGCGACCATTATACAGTTACACCAAATAGTCATGTCTCATTTTCAAAATGTTTCGGACACAAGTAGGTTAACTACGATATAATTATTTATGTTTTATGAATCCTTGAACAGGATTATGTGTGCTGTGTTGCCAAGCAATTATATTTTTCATCACACGTTAGATTGGAAAATTAATTAATCGACAAAAATAAAAACCGCTACTTGTTAAAACGAATATTTTTGTGATATGATTAAAAATTATATATATATATATATATATATATATATATATATATATATATATATATATATATATATATATATATATATATATATATGAATATATAAAGCCGATTAAGCTGGAAAAAAGGCCAGATTTCTGAAATTTGGCAACCTTGTTTTGAAACAAAACTAGGTCAAAATGTTTCGATGATACTGCTCGAAATACCGCAATAACAAAAAACAAAAAAAATCAATAAATTGAATTCATTTTATTGGTAATTGTCTTATCTAGTATATTTATAAGTAAACTCCAAACACTCCATCTTTCATCAGTTAATACATAATATATTAGTGTAACATGACATAATTGTAGCAACTGTACAAAAAAGAAGTCTATTCGGAAGGAGTCAATCAAAAGAACGGCGTATCAGTTGTTGCCAATTAACATCCACCTAAATAATTAATCGGAAGCTTTAAAAAGAGGGCTAAATCGCGACCAAGTGACACTAAAGACAAGAATATACTAACATTATACGAGCTTGAAATATTATAACAATGTAATGCAAAAACATAATCTTCCCAAAAAATAAGTCTTGTCAACGACTTTTTTTTTAAATGACTGCGAAATTTCGACATGAATCAAAGAATTAGATAAATGGCGTGTCCGTCGTCAACAATGCAAAAACACGAGACAAACCGACCTAGGCTTAAAACCATGAATATACGAGGAATTAAAATAAGAAAAAGAATAACACCAAATAAAATCGAAATATCCTCTTACCCCTCGATGTGTGCCCAACGGTATTAAAATATATTTAGAAAAAAATATAATATTAAATCTAAGATTTTTCGCATACGTTAGCAATAGAAAGGCAGGCAAAAGAAAAAAAAACAAGTCAATTGCGAAGAAATCAAATAAGCTGAAATTCCCGCGCAAAATTTAATTCTGCTTTCAAAATGTTCATTTTAGAAGTAAATGATGACACCGCCACAATTAAAATAAGATAATTTTGGTGAGGTTGTAATTAATGGTAAGCAACTCTTTAATTTAACCATTAAAAACAATGAATATAGCTTATAGGTGTTTAACTGTATCATTTGTGTATTTGGGAAACCCGGAAGGCAGTTCGTAACTTTTAGGTTGTACCTTTTGTAGAGCCGCCGACAGAGTGTAATATAAATTGTATTATAACGTGCAAAGCTTATTTTTTTATTTGCAAGTTCTAATAAAGTGGTTTAATTGAATTAAAATATGAAAAACCTATTTTATGTGTAGCTTTTATTAACGTATGCTTATTTTAGGATAAAAATACAATTCATTTAGTCATAGTAGGTTGAAAATTAGTTAAAAGTATACAAATATGACAGAGATAGGAGTGGCAATAATTTGATTGCACTTTCTTATAAAAAATACTTTAAATTAGAGCCTGAACTAAAAACCAAACGAGGAAAGACTAATTTCGACCCCTCTTTTGTACTATCTCCTCAAAAATTTTTGCAATGATAGAAGTTAAATGTGCCTCGAGGTTCTTATTTTCACCGAATTGCAAGGTACAGGGGATGGACAAATTAATGGAAGCACCTGCTGATTTCACTTGTTATGATTACATCAAATTTCGAATCTACATAAATCATCGAATTCAATACAACAGTCTATGAGTGCGGGCTTTGAATATGTTAAAGAATTGAATGGCATCTTATAATAATATGAAAGACATTTCAGACTTAAAAGTGCAGATTGTAAGAGCTCGAAAGGCAAGAGTATTTATAAGTATGTAACAAAAATCGCTCAATGGTATCATGTTTCCAGAGGAAGTAGATCATGAAAATCAGAGATAGTAGACCAGCTCCGACAAAAGTAATAGCAGATGAAATGAAAGTCTTAACAATAGAGACAGTAGAAATCTAAAAGGTATATTATCAAATAATCACAAGACCACAGCTTCGAGCTAACTACTGAGCTTAATCAACATCTTATAAGCCATGTTTTGACCAAATGTTCGCGTTCAACTTCACAAAGCCGGGTATTCCGGAAGAGCTGCTTACACAACTCAACATGAGGTGTCGCTAAAAGTCTTGGGTGGATATACCATAAGAATTGGATAATGGACCAATGGGAGAATGCGATATATTTGGACGAATCTTCCTTTGTATTATTTCCAAGTTCTGCTTGAGTTTACGCTTGGGAGAGTATGAAAAAAAGGCTATATTAACACAAAGGTTATGTCAGGCGAGCCAGTAATAAATTGAGTATTTTTAATATCCAAAATTCAAACCACGTCTAAGGTAATTTTCGCTTGTAATGATTTTCGTAAATTAAAAATTGTAGAACCCACATTAATTAGTGAAATACCCAATTTTAACCTTTCCGATGATTAATTTTAATGCAACCTTTTTGTCCAAAATCTATTTCTAAATGGTGTTCTTAATGATCTTCGACTCACAACTGATTAGTGCAGTGGTTCTCAACCTTTTGATGCTCGTGGCACCTTTGTCAAGCTTTTCAGATTTCCCGGGACCCTTATTAGAAAATCTCGTTTGCCCTTATTGTTTTCAACCCCCATTGCACATTAAAGTGCTCTTCCTCACATGACAGTGATTCTCAACCTTTTTCATATGGTGTTTTATTCAAGCTGTCAACCTTTCCAAGTTAATTTTTTATAAATTTTAATGTTCCCATAGTATATGATAAAAAATAACAGAATGCCATACAAAAATCTGATTATCAGTAGTAAGATAGCTAAATATACCACAATATGAACCATGGATTTATCAATGCGAAACCTGAGATGGCTGCTTGGAAAACAAACTCTTAATATTAGGCCTAATTGCTGATAATGCTACTCGCATTTTGTTCTCAAGAGATAAAAGTTTATTTCTTGATTTATATTCAATTGTTGCCATGGCAGAGAATGTCTGTTCACACAAATACGATGTGGAGAAAGGTAAAAATAGATATGTAGCCTTTTCAGACTGAGGAATGCAGTTTGTTTCTCCTATTCAAAAAATACTTCCCGCTCATCTTTGAGTTCGAGAACCCTGTTCATCACACGACTTCAGGATAGCCACTTTACATCAGCATGCAACACCAGTGAGATATTAGCTGCACCCATATCCTGGCATATCTTTTGAAAAACTCTGCATTTTAAGGGCCGAGATTTTATGACATTCACCATCTTGACAGTCCGGTTCAAAACTTCATCTAGATCTTCACTACATGTTTTTGCAACCAATGTCTCTGTGCAGGAAACAGGGTGTTATAATAATAGATGGATTTTCTTTCAGTGATATGGTAATGAACCCCTTATACTTCCCTATAATCGAAGGCGCACCATCAGTACATATGCTACAACAGTCTTTCAATGAAAGACCATGCTCACTGAGATACGTTGTTACGGTTGCAAAAATGTCTTCCTCAGTGGATGTGGTCTGTAGTTCTTTGCAAAACATAAACTGCTCTACAACTCCTTCATCAATGAATTTGCAAAACCCAAGCAATTGACATTTACCAGCTACGTCCGTACTGTCATCTGCCTGCAAAGTGAATTTTGCATTTGATACAATCCGCTGCACAACATTTTCATTGATATTAATTGAAAGTTCAGATGTCCTACGACTGATTGTGCTACTGGAGAGTTGTACTTTAGAAATCTGAACCTGAACTTACTTGCAAAGCATTGTTTCAATAATTATGTTACATGCAGAGATAATAATATCTTCATCAATTGTATGAGGCTTCATTTTCATTGCTATTAGTTCTGCTACTTTAAATGAGGCTTCAAGAGCAGTGTCAGTTATGGTTACTCTTTGACCATTTTACTAGCTGCCATTTTATGCCGTTCTAACAAACGAGAAAAAAATTGCACGCCTTTCTGTGACACACTAGGGTGTTTGGTAGTGAGGGGCCGCCTTAACTTGCTAGGTACCATGGCTTCATTGCTGAGTTAATCTCTACATACCACACACATAGGGCGATGATTATCTTCTTCATTGTTTGATACAAAGCCATGTGCTATGTAGGAATCATCATATGTTTGTTTCTTTATAAGAGGAGCTTCTTTCACTTTATTATATTTTGACCCAGATGGACGAGGAACACTTTCATCATTTGAGGTCGAATCAGAACAAGCAGTGACCACTGGAGTGACTATTTGATTTTCATCTTCCTTCCGTTTTCGCTTCCTTATTATGAACTTATCCATAGTTATGAACCCTCTCCTACTCTGACAAAGAAAACTGCAAAAACAAAAAAAAGCATCCATTATTCTCCCTTCCTCAACTCAGGGCTCAACGGACATTGTGTGTACGCACATAAGATCATACATTATTCTGGTGAGACACTGAGGGTGGCATATGTATGGGTGCTGTGCACGTGAGAGGCGAGACACAGCCAGCTCGTCATAACCTGTACGCGATGAGGCAGAGAGCGTCTCTACTAATAAAGGAAACATATGATATTCTTATGAGAGGAGGAATAAGGTTGATATGGGAGGCGGAAGTATGCGGCGCCTCGTGGTGGGGCTGTGTCTATTCTTAGTGTATTCCGCCATCACGTGACTGCGATATGTCTTCCATATCACTAATCAGTTGGAAATTTGTGTTTGAAATATTCTCGTGGGGCTAAATCTTGATTTATCACGATTTAAGTATGCATTTAGCAGTATAATATTTTTTTATATTCAATTTTTTATCGAATCTCGCAACACCCTTTATTAATCTCGCGCCACCCCTAGGTGCCGCGGCACACGGGTCGAGAACCTCTGGATTAGTGACTCTTTTGATTTGAGGTTATTTACGTATGGTTGTATGTATGTCTATTCTCAATATATGACTGAAGAGTGAAGATGGTATAGTAAACTACATAATATATACAGTAGCGGCCGTAATGATTCGGACACTTAGGTTTCCATCACAAAACTTGCGGTAGCATCGCCAAATAATGGTAATTAATGCATGATAAAGTGCTGATATAAAATAAGCATGGCTATAGTTGAACATTTATGGATGGATGAAATTGCAAGTTATGTGCAAAAGAGACCTGTTATTCCCAAAATATGGTGGTTGAAATGATCAGGATAGATAACACAACAGACGTATATGAGAAGGTACAATGATATAAGTTACTCAACAAATAATTTTCGCTTTTTACAATATATTAGCACTTGCTGTGTAGACATTTACTATCAATTACGCACTAACTGAAGCCATTCTTCCGGTGCATATATATTTTAATTGTTACAGCTTTAAACAGTTTTCGAGTCTTTTTCGGAACAGGCCCGGCAGCGAATAGGTGTTTGAGGCGATCACGAGGTTAAGGACAGCAACTTTTCAAAAATGGACCTATTATGAAACTTTCGCTAGCATCTTCGCGTTGCCATTGGCGCTATAATAAGCGCGAATGCAATTTCAGTGTTTGAGTGTGAAAATACACTTGGTTAGAAGAATAAAAATCCTTTGAGACAATCATTTTTTTTCATTCACGCATGGTGAAAAGGGTTGACAAGTACTGCTTTTTACGCCTATTCCTTGTTCCAAAACCTAACTTAATCTAACCTAACCTTTATGCTGTACTCACACAACGAGCCTCGAACGCCTTAACTTAACTTTGCGATAGCCTCGAACGCACATTTCGTGGCCGGGCCTGTTCCGAAAAAGACCAGTTTTCCTTCACATATATTATTCGGAATTTTATATTTGTTGGTAATACTACTTCGAAAATTTTATCTGGTAAAATTCTAAATTTTTGTAACATTTCCAAATTCCAAATATTTTGACGATTCCCTCATCAATATAATTTTGCTTGAAATTAAGTATTAGAGTCAGCTAATATGAATATATCAAAATAATTAATCAATTCTCGAAAGCACATGGATGATGTCAGGGATTTGGTTGTAAACTCAAGCTTTAGAAGAGCTCGTTGTTACGAAAGTTGAATTTATGCAGCTGATCGATCAAATGAAGTTCGTTAAATCAGTCGTTCGGGATTTGGAGCATCCCAGTCACCTTAAATGTTTTAAGCGACAGATTAGTGTTTCTCTAACCCAATTATCCAATAAATCTTTAATTGGTGAGGTCGTTTCCTACGATTTTATATTAACCAAGGTAGCACCTATATTTGTAACCACGAAAGAACAAGGAAAACTCCGGGTGGAGTAGCATAATATCACGTGTACGAAAATTTGTAGAATACTTCAAAAACAATTAAACATAGTCACGGCGGCTTCCGAAAACTTCTCTCATGTTTAACTGAATTGTTGCTGTTTTCAATACAATTATAGGCACAGGCAATTTCCATATAGACGCTTATAGGGTAATGTATAAGATACCAGTTTATGGGGGAGGGTTGAAGTTACTCTATGAGGTGCCCGGTTTGTGGGTGCGTGGTCGGTCATTATAAGGGCGTGTATTGAAGAGTCCTCGTTGCTATTGCGCTCGACGGGTGACAAGGACCTTGGGCAGTGGGACTACTTTACGCCACTGTCGAATTGGTTCTGACTCCTTATAATTTCTCGCGAGGGTTATGTGTTAGGCTGGGCTTACCAAATGTGGCTCGGTAATCGGGGTAAGTAAAGGACTCGGAAAGGACGCGGAAGAGAAAATATAACTTTATTCTTAAATTGGCCTACTAAAGGGGGCAATCGGAAACGTCTCGAGTTCTTCGCGGTCAATCTGTAGGTTTTCTGTTTTACGCCAAGTATCGAGTCTAAAGGCGAGAGGACTTAGGCGAGTAAACGGGATTCCGTGACGCTACCAAGGGAGTGAATTGAGTTAATGATTCTAATCCATGACCCATCAGAGTCTCCTCTCTCTCTCTCTCTCTCTCTCTCTCTCTCTCTCTCTCTATATATATATATATATATATATATATATATATATATATATATATATATATATATATATATATATATATATATATATATATATAATATATATATATATAAGAACATAAGAAAAGAAGGAGACTGCAAAAGACCATTCATGGCCTACACTTGGCAGCTCCTGTTCCAGTCAACACACAAAAGATTTCTTACCAGAGAAAAGTCATCAACATTGTCACCCTTTACAGGAGTTCGTCAGATCTAATCTACAATATACATAAAATGCATCCAGAGGATTATGTCCATTCATGCAACCGCAAAATATAATCTCCCCACTCCTTAGAAAAATATATACATACGAGGGGGAGTCAAAAAGTTCTCAGATAAATGGCATAAAATTTTTATTTGTAATAATACTGTAATCATTTTTCTACATAAGCTCCATTAACATCTATACACTTTCTTAATCTATGAATCCAACGGTAAAGACCATCTTTGTAGAATTCACGGGGTTGTCTCTGGCACCAAGTAATGACCTGCTTTTTTGCTTCATCTAATGATTGAAACCGGGTTCCTTTTAGGTGTCCCTTTAAATTTGGAAACAGAAAAAAGTCAGAGGGTGCTAAATCAGGGCTATAAGGGGGATGAGCAAGAGTTTCCCATCGAAATTCCCGTAGCTGAGATCTCACAGCTTTGGACGAATGTGCAGGGGCATTGTCATGGTGGAACAAGATTTGCTTGTGGAGCTTTCCTCGTCGTTTTTTGGCTATTGAAGTTTTCAGCTTCCTTAAAACTCCTTCGTAATAGCTGGATGTAACAGTTTTTTGTCCTTCTAAGAAGTCTATTAAAATAATTCCCTCCGAATCCCAAAAAACTGTAGCCATTATCTTCTTAACGGACCTCTCTGTCTTGAACTTGATAGGCCCTGCTGCCCCCCTTGGGTGCCACTCTTTTGATTGATTTTTACTTTCAGGATCAAACTGATACACCCAAGTTTCATCTCCCGTTACGAGGCGCTCAAAAAAACTATCCTCGTTTGCTTCAATCTTGGTCAAAATAGCCAAAGAAAGGTTGGCCCTATGATTCAGCTGGTCTTCTCGCAACGCTTTTGGGACCCAACGTGCTGAAAGCTTGCTCAGGCCAAGATTTTCAGTTAGAATTCCAAATGCTGAGCCATGAGAGATTTCACATGCATTGGCAACTTCATCAATAGTAATACGGCGATCTTTATCCACTAGATTCCTCACAAGCTCGACATTTTCTGGGTTAATGGAGGTGGAGGGTCTCCCTTCACGTGGATCATCTTCAACTTCTTCTCTGCCCCCCTTGAAGCGCTTAATCCAGTCGTAAACTGCCGCTCTACATGGCGAAGAGTCACCATAAACCTGTTGTAGAGCGTCAATAATCTTAACAGGCTTCCAATCAAGTTTAGTCAGGAATTTAATGTTCGCTCTTATCTCAAAATTTGCCATTTTATGGGTTCAAAAAAGTAACCTTTTTGAAGCACATCTAATACAAAGAGTCTCGACAAATTGAATGACGAATTTTGTAGGAATTGTTCAGAAAACATGAAAGTCGTGTTTGACCCTGTATTTACTTGTACAAAATCGAACATTTCAATAATCTGGCATTTGTCTGAGAACTTTTTGACTCACCTACGTATGTACATAAAAAAAGTCAGTCCCATCTAGCAGCTTCATCCATATATTTATCTAATCTATTCTTAAAACTACCCAGAGAGGAGGCTTCTATCACATGTCTAGTGAGCCTATTCCATTCATCTACCACACGATTTGTAAACCAATTCCTCCCAATCTCCTTCCTAAACCTATACTTATCAAGCTTAAACCCATTGCTACGTGTCTTGTCATGTTCACTAAGTATAAGAACCTTACCCAGATCCCCTTTATTATATCCTTTTACCCATTTGAAGACTTCAATCAATTCCCCTCTGACTCTTCTCCTTTCCAATGTATGTAGATTTAGTTTTCTGAGCCTTTCACCATAAGGTAAGTTCCTTAGCCCACCAATCATCTTTGTCATCCTTCTCTGCACAGACTCAAGCAAATCAATATCCTTCCTATAATATGGTGACCAAAATTGTACTGCATAGTCTAGATGAGGCCTAACTAGCGCCAGATACAGTTTTAGAATGACTTCAGCACTCTTATTGCTTACACTCCTCCTAATGAATCCCAATATCCTATTAGCTTTATTCTTAGCATTCTTAGAATTTAGTGACACTATAAGTATATTTGATTTACAGGGCTATAATATGTACATTAGTCAAAGGACAGGTAGTATTGGTGGAGGAATAATTATCTATATAAAAAACAACATTGTTTCAAGTTTAAATAATTCAATAAAGCAGGATGGAGTTGAGTCACTTTGGATAGATATTAGGTTCAGTAAAAATAGAATGGTGCATTTGGGAGCTTTTTACAGACCACATGGGCGGACTGATGATATAGATGAACTAATGATAAGGGAAATAAGTATATATATATATATATATATATATATATATATATATATATATATATATATATATATATATATATATATATATATATATATATATATATATACAAGCTATACTTCGTATTCTTTCTTACAGAAAGAACTTGGTTCCACAGACACTCCTTCGGCGTGTGGCCTACGGCCTATTTGCTATTCTAAACCGCTTTTTTTAATCCCCTTTATAGACTCTTTATTTTAACACCCTGAACACCTTTTTCAACATAGATTCCCTGAAACATATTTTTTAAAGTTATTTCACCTTTTATTATATTGTCTTTATCCCTTGAAGATTTATATATACGAGTAGTTAGAATTTCCCAAACACTTTTTTCAAAATAGATACCCTGAAACCTTTTTTTTAAGTTATTTCACCCGGTTTGATATATAGAATAACCTTCGTCAGATCCCTTTTTTTCATCTAAATTTGTTTTATATACGAAATGATAGTAAAAAAGCGCCAAAGCGCTAATTTTAATACATTTTTTGAACTTCACGATTTGTATGTTTTTTCATTCCAAATCATTCGATAATTATATATATTTTTTCTGAATTCTTAGAAAGAACTTTGATAAAAGCTCGAAACATACAAAAAACAGCATGCGAATAAAAGTTTCAAATAAACATAAACTCAAAAAAAGAAAGGTTACTTGTCCACTAAGCACAAAAAACATTTTGAAAATTTTCAAAAATTGACCAAATTAAATTATAGAGTTAAGGGTATATATATATATATATATATATATATATATATATATATATATATGTATATATATATATATATATATATATATATATATATATATATATATATATATATATATATATATATATATATATATATGTGAGAATGGATGGGGAGAAAGAAAAGTCCAGACACTACACAGAGCTCTTTATTGACGTTTCGCCTCTTGGCTTCCTCAGAATGGAACTGACAAGAGAGATGGAAGATCGCCGCTCGACCATTCATAGAGTTAGTCTGGGTCGCGGTCACTTGCTCTTCCCCGGCCGTTTCCCCCTCGTCTCGACCCTTTCGCCTCTTCATTAATGAGCCTTGCCGCACCTGTCGCCAGCTTGAAGAAACCGTCCCGGTGATTTGTCGACCTATAGGAGAGAATATATGTAGCTTCAATAATCCTACGCTCACGTTTTGATAAACCTTTTTGAACTATACTCACCCCATCCCATTTGGGTAAATGCTCACATTCATCTATATGCACCACTAACGAGTTTGAAGTTCTATGTGCCCGGACGTCCCTCTTGTGCTCACTAAGTCTAGTTTTAATGTCCCTACCAGTCTCTCCGTAATAACTCTTGTCGCACCCTTCACACGGAGTCTGATAGATTATGCCCCTATCCGTTTGGGCCCTAAACTTTTTGTGCGAAACCAATTCCTTGATCTTCGTCCCAGCATGATCGGCAACTAGCAAACCCGTTTTCCTGAGGGTCACATTTATGCTCTGCGCAGCCTTGCAGTAAGGCGCTGAAAGGTACCTGATCCCATCCAATGTGCCTGTCAAAGCCTCATTATCCGCGGTCCCATTTGTCGTGCTACTCATTTGGCCTCTTTCCGATATCCCGACCGCTTTATACCTCAACTTTATTAAGAGACCCTCCGGATATTTTAGTTTCATAAAAGCATTCTTAATGTAGTTATACTCATCAGTTAAAAACTGTTGGCTACAAATCCGGATGGCCCTGAGGTAGAATCCTATCACTACCCCAGTCTTCGTTCTATCTCTGTGTTCCGATAAATAATGGATGAAGTCATCCTTATTAGTGGGTTTCCTGTAAACGGAAAACTCAGTTACACTCCCAACCCTATGTATAAGTGTGTCCAGAAAAGGAATCCTGTTATTAAATTCTTCCTCTACAGTAAACTGTATGCTACCGTTTATCTCATTCAACCGCTCTAATTTCTCATTGACGTCAGTATTTTCAGGAATTATGTCCAGAACATCGTCTACATATCTCAACTACAAGGAGTCACCCTCCCCGAATACCCTCATCAATTTCTCTGTTTCAAGGACCTCCATGAATAGGCATGCCATGACAGCACTAAGTGGAGATCCCATCGCCAGTCCCCTGTATTGTCGAAATTCTTCCCCTTCAAAGGTGAACGCACCAAAGCTCACGCATAGCGAAACTAACTTTATATAGTCCCTTTTACTAACGGGTAGGTCAGCGTCATTCAAGACGAGTAACAACTTTGCCACTGCCTCCAAAGCACCGTCAACAGGGGCATTGGTGAACAGCGATGTTACATCAAAGCTTATATAAAGTTAGTTTCGCTATGCGTGAGCTTTGGTGCGTTCACCTTTGAAGGGGAAGAATTTCGACAATACAGGGGGCTGGCGATGGGATCTCCACTTAGTGCTGTCGTGTCATGCCTATTCATGGAGGTCCTGTAAACAGAGAAATTGATGAGGGTATTCGGGGAGGGTGACTCCTTGTGGTTGAGATATGTAGACGATGTTCTGGACATAATTCCTGAAAATACTGACGTCAATGAGAAATTAGAGCGGTTGAATGAGATAAACGGTAGCATACAGTTTACTGTAGAGGAAGAATTTAATAACAGGATTCCTTTTCAGTACCTTTCAGCGCCTTACTGCAAGGCTGCGCAGAGCATAAATGTGACCCTCAGGAAAACGGGTTCGCTAGTTGCCGATCATGCTGGGACGAAGATCAAGGAATTGGTTTCGCACAAAAAGTTTAGGGCCCAAACGGATAGGGGCATAATCTATCAGATTCCGTGTGAAGGGTGCGACAAGAGTTATTACGGAGAGACTGGTAGGGACATTAAAACTAGACTTAGTGAGCACAAGAGGGACGTCCGGGCACATAGAACTTCAAACTCGTTAGTGGTGCATATAGATGAATGTGAGCATTTACCCAAATAGGATGGGGTGAGTATAGTTCAAAAAGGTTTATCAAAACGTGAGCGTAGGATTATTGAAGCTACATATATTCTCTCCTATAGGTCGACAAATCACCGGGATGGTTTCTTCAAGCTGGCGACAGGTGCGGCAAGGCTCATTAATGAAGAGGCGAAAGGGTCGAGACGAGGGGAAAACGGCCGGGGAAGAACAAGTGACCGCGACCCAGACTAACTCTATGACTGGTCGAGCGGCGATCTTCCATCTCTCTTGTCAGGTCCATTCTGAGGAAGCCAAGAGGTGAAACGTCAATAAAGAGCTCTGTGTAGTGTCTGGACTTTTCTTTCTCCCCATCCATTCTCACCTATACGTTGAGTCTTTCATGCCATATATATATATATATATATATATATATATATATATATATATATATATATAAAGGTCACACTCCCCAAGGGGTGTGACCTTGACTTGTCCGTGGGGTGGACCCAGTTTGTTCGTTATTTCCACCCCTTGAGCGGAGTTTCCGACAACTCTGTGTACCACTTGTGGCTATATATTTCCCATAGATTTAGCTATATCCTAGGGAAGTGACTGTTGCAGATCTCTGAAATTTAACTGGTCCAATCCTATATTTGTTCAGTGGCTGATAAATATTCCCAGCACGCGTATGTTTGTTTGTGTGCGATCCTCGTGTTTGCCAAGGCCGAGCTGATTGCAACACACCGCTTGGTACGAGAGATAACACGACGTGCTCAGTTCGGAGACCGGATTGTGATTTATAGCGACTCACAAAGCGCCCCGAGTGCTCTCGGAGCATTGGACTCTCCGCATTTCCTGGTTCGCACTATCCGTGACGCCACGGTTTTGGCGAGAAGGGCGGATGTCAAGATTATTTTCTGATTGGTTCCTGGACATGTAGGAATTGCAGGGAATGAGCGCGCTGATGAGGGCGCCAAAGAGTCCTGCAATTTTGCGCCAGAGGCATACCTATTTTATAGAACGAGCCCTACACTCTCTCGATTCTAGTCAAGCGTTTGACACTGTCACGCTATATTAGAGGGAAAAAAGATTCGAAATAGATTGGACAACTTTGGTTGTCGGAAGATCACAGAGTAGTTTTTGTCGGCGAATACTCTTAATGGAGTCAAATTACCAGTGGTCTCCTTCATATTCTGTTTTGGGGTTTTGAGTCAAGTACTATGTAAATAACATCGACGACGGGTTAGTATGTAGTTTGCTACATATATATGGCAAAGCTGCAGCATTAATAAGATAGCTCCTAAATAGTTCGTTAAATTCAAATTAAGTTTAATGTCAGGGAATGCAAAGTTTTGCACATTTGTAGTCATAGTTGTAATAGTGGCTATCCCTCTAAGCCCAGAAGGACGGTCTTCGATCTGTAGTCTATTTATGGAAGCGTGTGGTTTAAAAGTGTAATTTAGGTGGGCCATAATTGGAGTAACTTAAAAAAAGCGTTGCGCCTAAGACATATCTAGAAATTATCATTTTTAATCATAAATGATCGTAACTTCGATTGTAAATCTAAGGTTGTTGTCTTTCAGATTTATAAATCGCTAGGGCGCCCGCATTTTAGCCATCTTCCCTTCAGAAAGATATAATTACTTTAAAAATCGTTAAGCGACGCGCCATAAACTAGTCCGAGAATTCAGAAACTGCCGACTTAGCTGCAACAGATTAAAATGTATGAAATTGTCAATTGTTGTATTAGGCTCAATCCATATATTTTTCGATCGTTTATTTGAAAATTCAACCAGATCAGATTGATTCTGACTTAAATAGTTTTCAACTAATAACTGACACCTGGAATGCACCCGGTGCCCCATTGTCGGTCAAAATTGCTTTAAAAATCGAATGGGTGAACATTTTTGTGAACAGAATTATATAAATTCAAGATTCCTGACACAATATCAAATAAATAGAACGACGTCGGTTTACAGGCAATAAAGTACAGTTGTTGCACGATTCAAGAGATAAAAAAGAGCAGTGAGGAAGCACGTGTATAAAATTTGCTTATCGTATTCGTATCGAATTTTTCTATCAGTACAAAAGAAAAAAAAACTTAATTTATCCCCTGGTGTGTGTGCGATTTTTAGTAGTACCTTAGTAACACTAGAATAGTTTACATGAATCTTTGATACACATACAGGTCCACAGAGATAAGGGTGTAGTACTAGGCCTAGCCCTAACGGTATATCGCATGAATCATGGTACACATTTAGGTGTGTACCTAAATGAATAGAGAAAAAGGTATGATGTAGAATATTCTTTTTGTTCTCTCACAAATGGTCAAATTCGTTCTTTGGATTTTCTTGTATTAACTTATGCCTTCTGGAACCCCGCGATTCATAGTTGATAGGGGTGTAGTGTAGTAACCTTTGTTATCATCCATTTTCACCCTTGTTCTCTCTATTTATCCAGTGTTCCTTTCATTATTTCGCGATTGAGTTAAGTTCTCGTTTCTTGCACCAACTTTCAATGAAAAAGAATTTTTTTTGTGTCGTGATGCCGGAGGAGGGTGGGTGGATTTTGTGTATGAGGATGACGCTGTTTTAAAAATGGCGCTCTTACGTCATACCGACAGTCGCCAGACTCAGCCGGCGACAAGCGCCAATCTCATGAGGCCACCCATTTTTTTTAGGGCATGAGCGCTTTTACTGGTGAAAAAAATATTAAAAAAAGATAATAAGAAATTTGCGTGTGGTTATGGGCCTTCACAAAACGCCTGTCTATCAACTAAGGAAGAAAAACTTGAGAGAAGACGCGGATCTTCAAGGCAGGCTTAAAGCCGCGGGCTGGTATCGCAGCAGGTATATCATTCCACATTCTAGGAACAAATGTAGAGAGAGCCCGATCGCCCATGCAGTACAGACGACTCTGATGAACAATCTCCATAGGGACGGAGCCATGGCGTTTGGTTCTCAGGGGCTAGGTAGTCATGTGTGGACGGCGCTCGTCAGTTATGTCCTTATATGTAAGGAGGAACTTAAAGATGATTTTGTATCCAAACATCAGCCATTGTAGTTCGCCAAGCAGGGAGGGAGGGGGCTGCCTGAGTAAGACGCTACATAGATTAAAAAAACAAAACATGAAATAACGTAACAAAGGTACAAAAGTAAAACAAAGACAAAGAAACAAGCAAAAAAGGGGAGTTGTGAAGAAGATAGAGGATAAAGGGTAGTGACTTTGAAACCGTAAATCTCAGGGCAAGGCCAGCCCTTTCAACCCCTCGACAGCCAGGCCATGTGAAAGAGCGCAGACGCTCCAAAATAGGAATATTGGCCCCCTTTTGTACAACAGAAAAGGAGGCCATGTCGGTGAATTTTAACCGAAAGGAAATATAAACGTGCTCTATAGAACATTCTAGGAACATAAATTATTAACCTCAACACCTATTAGTGGAAGAAATGGCCACAAATGGCATAAAAAATGGAATTTCATCTTGAAAGGATCTTTGGAAAAGACCGTCATAAATTTTTCACATTAATTGGTGCAAAGAATAGATAATGCTGTTCATTGATAAAGAGGAAATGGAAAATTCTTTAATTAAACGAAGGTGCGAAAAAATGAGGAAGGGGACAGGAGAGATGAAAAAACACCAATGGAAACCTCGTTTGCCATTTTTTCTAAATGCACTGAGCAAAACCCCTCCAAAGTATAACGGAGCAAAATGAAAATTGGAGAAAACGAGGATATACTTGCATAAATAGAGAGAAAACTATTAGTTTTTTAAAGGGATTTCATCTTTGAAGAGATACGGTGCTCTATTATTGCTCTTTACTCTTTTTTGCTCATCACAACTGTTCAAGTATCCTCTTCTAGTATTGATTAATGGTTATTCAGTTTCCCTGATTTATACGGGTATAATGTTCACTTATCATTGTCGAAATTTTGTTTCCCGTTAAATCTGGGATGGGTTCGAGTACACAGACCTTTGGGAGGATACTGTCCTCCTCCATTTATTTGACTCTCTTTGTTGCAGGTCGCATGCTCCTGCGCCGGGGAAGGTGGGCTGGGCCTCCCCTGACGCGCTTCCTTCTTCTTGTTTTTTTACTCGTTCCTTTGCCTAAGCTTTTTTGTTATTTTTTAATCTAGCCGAGTATTAGTGTGTAACGTGATCACGGCGCCTTTTGCCCCTGTAGGCAGCCGCCAGATGGGCTCTAAAAGAACAATGCCGTTAAATCACGGTGAGACGAATCATCCTTTCCGGTGAGTCAGCGAATGAGAGACTCGGCAAGCGAGACTCGTCGCCTGGCGTCGCTTGTATCCTTGGGGTAGTTTACTGTGGTTCGAAAAGTTGTAGATCTCTGTTGATTTAGATCATGAAGGTCAAATGTCAAAGTTTTATCAATGGGCCGGCAAGTCTTTTTGTGGACTACAGTCTTTATAAACATTTTCTTTCGTTTGTTTTTCATTTTTACCCATTTCTTTTCGACCATTTTCCCCGTCTGTCATGTCTCTCGGCTTTCTTCTTACACTCACGTCAGGGCGTATGCCCCGATTCGTGCACTGTTACTGTGTGTGTGCGTTTGAAAGTCCACTTCTCTTCTTTCAAATAGCAACCCTCTTGAAGGCTATTCTAAGAATTCACCGGCATAAGTCATCCGAGACTTTGTAATCATTATCTCGCCATGTTCGTCATCCATACGAATGCTCAAGAATGTAAATATTTGTAAATGCCGTATATTTTTCTATGCTCCCTGACAATGTTAAGCGTTTGTCAGTCCGTTGAGGCAAAGGCTAAACAGACGCCGTAAGCAATATTTTTAGGAAATAATTCCGGATTCCTTTGCAGCTTTTGAGAAGAATGTTCTTACCTTTCACTTATACTTTCATGTATCATTTAAATTTCGCAAAAGTTGTAAGGATAGGAAGGAAGGGGGGAGCTTTGTTCACGGAGGTTGGCAACCGTACACAAATAAACATGGGGCTATATTTGCTCCTGCAGATTTCGGGTGGAAACGAACCCCCGACAGAAGAAACCTTATAAACATGACTTTATAAAGGATACATAGTGGAAATACTTCATTAGTAATAAAGTATATAGATAGGGAAGAATTATAGCAGGTTCTTGGATTGTATCGATTTAATGGTAAACTGTCGGATGCTGTGAAAAGTATTTGTGTTGAAAGTCAGGCGTATGTTCGGATGACTGGTGTGGGTGGTTTGATATATGAGGTCGCTATTGTTGTTTAATTGTTGTTACCACATTTAAAACTAAAAGTAAAAACCTACAAGTGCATCTCTGCCAGAATGTTTGTAAGGGGAGATCTTTAAAGAACGTAGTGAACATGGAAGAAGTGAAAATGTGTAGAAGATATAGCTGAAGATCGAGTTACGGCCGTTGAAGCCTGGAGGGTAGGAAATCATTCATGTGTCAGCTGCATGGTACACATGGCACCCACTTTCGGGTCATGGGTGTTCAATATCTTAATGGATGGAGTAACGAGAGAAGTGGGGGAGGGAACGAGGCAAAGAGTTGTGAGATTAAGGAGGAATGGTGACGGGAAGTTATATCTATGTTGGTATATGAATTTCCTTACCCAATGGATCTGCGATCCGACTAAGGGGGAGAATATTTTAAACTTTGTTCTCATCACTGAAGACAACTTCTTGCCCACTCTCTCTGTGGGCAATTGTTTGTCATGGAGGGACACCGATATGGTTAGGTTCGAATTATGCATCTCTTCTGCGCAAAACCAAACATAAATGAGACGAAAGTTAGAAATTAGCCGGGTAAACTCCATTAGATCGAAAACTTTTCATTGTGACCTAGACCCACTGAATAAGGACGAGACAGAATCCAAATGGATCAGCTTTAAACAGCAATTCATCGTTCGACAAATTAGTGCCCACAAAGTCTCTGAAACCTGGATACACACACCCAAAAGTGTTCAATTGCAACGTATCTATTGCAATTAAATGCAGGACAGACGCGTGAAGGGAGTGGAAATTTTGTCGCAACCCTCAGTACTTAGACATATGTTTCTCAATAGAAAAGTCAATACGTTCGTTCTGAAGGCTAAACGCAACGAAGAGGTTCATTCGACACCCATTATTTGCAAAAGGGATCCTAAGAATTTCTCGCGTACGTTAACAGCCCCAAACCTGTACGACAACGCACATGTCCACTTAGGGACGGAGATACTATAGTGTAAGACTATGATCTTTATATGACCAACTTCCTTAACGATTATTTTTTCTCTGTATTTACCAGAAAGAGTGACGATGATATGCCAAAACCACGAGTATGACTAGTAGTAAACAGACACACCACCTGAGATAAAGAGGCACCGCAGAGATAGCAGTAAGGCTTCAGAAGTTAAACCCATACAAATTGCCGAGTCCGAACGGTTTCCTGCTGTGAATCCTGCGTAAAGGACGAGGTAGCTCTCCATCTTTCCGAGATCTTCAAAGCGTGTCTGGGTGTCGGAGACTTACCAGCAGACTGGTGTGACTCCTATCTACAAAAGTGATGGTGGTTGTGCGGGCAATTACCGGACTATGAGCCTGATCTCTGTTGTAGGAAAGATCGCAGAAAGTATTATATCACACACGATTACAGAGCCCTTTTTAGTCGCGTGTGACTCTATATTGAAGGGTCGTTGTCCGTTTTGCTTTTTTTTTGGGGGGGGGGGTGTAGTGACATTGTAACTATTCGGCCGATTCTAACAAAATTTGAAACCCTTATGTTGTTTTAAGTTCTCTTTCGAATGATATAATTGCCAAGTGCCTCTCAAGGTTAGTCCGGGAAATATTGAAAGTTATGAAGGTCGTAAGGTCATAAATCAGAATAAGTGAGAGCACGCGACTTTGGTCAGCGACCTTGTTTGAGAAAGCAATGAACTGCTAAAAGACATCCAATGCGGGCTCCGTATAGGTTGCTTAGAGAGCTTGCTCGAGTTTTTCATGTCATAATAAGGAAGTACGAGAGAAGCCGGGAACTAAACATACTGTAATTGAACTTTGACAAGCGGTCGATAAGGTATGGCACCGTAGGCTGATAGCCACGTTGTGAGCGTTTGGAATTAAAGGGAGAGTAAGCTGTTAGATCGAAAAGTGGCTGTCTGGAAGGTGACAGAAAATTGTAATTAACAGCCAAACCTTTTGCTGGTTATGGAAAACAGTCCACTCTCCTCAAGGCCCCGTCTTAGCTCTTTGTTATTTATCAGTATAAACGATATAGGCGATAAATTATTTAGTATAATAGGAAAGTTTGCAATCGACACAAAATTGTGTGGAAGTGCAGCATCAGCCGAAAGCAGTGAAGGTTGAGGGACAACTTGTGCCTGATAGGAGAGTGGTCGAGCACGTTTTAGTTACCTTTCAACTAAGAAAAGTGTAAGATGATACCTATCGAGTATGCCAACCCCATGTCGGAGTACACTTTACAGGGTGGAAACACGAAGTCTAGAAGGCATTTTACAAATTATTTGAAATATGGTTAAATAGCATTAATTAATTATTTTCTTGCAGGTTCTTTCATGATTTAATGAATTTTGTGAATCAAAGTGTAAATTCATGAAAAACAACACTTGTTTACAAATTTTGCTGGAAAATATTGAACCCCGCTGTGAACAGATTTAATTTTTTTTAATCTCTCAACCAGCTTAAGGAGACAGGCAGTGGTTTTCCAAGAGTGAGAACCATCCCGACCATTAGTGACGACTCAAACCCTCATCAAGAATACGATGAACATGAGCAGGCGAAATCCAAGTATGAGAGCCAGACAACTTGCGCTGTAGCACAAAGTGAGCGATGTGACCATGCCTTAAATGCTAAAAGATGGTCTGAAACTTTGTCTATTCAAGATAGATTACGGACATCTGCTTTCCAACCCCACCAAAAAAATGCGAGTCGAAAGATCACGGCTGCTCCTCCAACGGTTCCATGATGACTCGCAGCATCTAGTTCTGTGGACGACTGAGAAGTTGTTCATTGTCTAGGTCACTCACAACACACATAATGTTAGTGTTTTTGCGCAACATAAAAATGAAATTCTGGTTAAACAGCAGACATCTTTAAGGCTACAGAAGCCAGCTTCGGCGATGTTGTAGGCGGCGTAACATAAGAAGGCCAAAATACACCTTATCTTCATTGAAAGGGGAAGGGGAG
Organism: Ceratothoa steindachneri; assembly: GCA_963969495.1. Taxonomy (NCBI): domain Eukaryota; kingdom Metazoa; phylum Arthropoda; class Malacostraca; order Isopoda; family Cymothoidae; genus Ceratothoa; species Ceratothoa steindachneri. Next base: position 132,950,021 of record OZ018327.1, read on the forward strand.
GGTGTAAAGATCAATTAGCATGTTTATTTAGACATGTTGAAGGAAAAATTTATCTTTTGGGTGGATAGCACATTGGAAATGCCGATGGATGTAACCATTTACCAAGATGGAGCAACATTACACAGCAAAAAATGTCAAAACTAATGCCAGGCAAATTTTAAGCGGGTTTGGTCAAAAGGAACTTTGGTCTCCCACTTCGCCAGATTTGAACCCTTGGACTTTGGAGAGTGGTTTATTCTTTGAGTAGAAGGCCTGTACGAAATCTCATCAAAGTGTCGAAGTTCTGAAGTGCAAACTGGAAAAACTAGAAAAAGTCTGCGTGTCATTTGTGCTAGGGCCATATCTTTTCTTCGTCGTATCATCGATGCAAGAGGCGGCCACATTGAATATTATTTGCATCATATTGTAACATATAATTTTTCTTTGCATTTTAGTCTAACATTACATAATATAGCATGGTGTTCTGAAAATAATTAAAAAAATATTAGTCTACACTTCGTGTTTCCACCCTGTACATGGGTAAAGTCTAAAGGGCATCGGTTTAGAGAAAGAATTACAGAAGGTGTGCTGAGTTGCAGCGACTTACGTTCGCCAGACAGTACGTTGAAGAAAAGAAAACGACCTTGCGACTGTTTGATTTCATAAAGAGACAGTTCTGTTATCAGAACAAGGAAAGTGTGCTGCCCATGTATCATTCGTTGTTGCGACATCACTTAGAGGACGTAGTTCTGTTTTCGTCTAGCAGCCTTCGAAAACACATCGAATGGCTGGAAAGGGTGCAGGCCAGGGCCACGATAGTGAAACCGTCGATTAGGCTAAGGGACTATCATATGCGTCTGCAAGAGCTCGATCTCTTCTCGCTAGAGACCAGAAGTCAACAGAGAAGTGTTCAAAAGTATTTAAGGCTTCGAGAATATTGATCCTAAAATTTGTTTATTCTTAGTCAGATTAGGAATATGAACTACGGTTGGAAGTTGAACTTATGCTGTTCAAGACTTCTCTGGTCGGAAACTACTTCACATATAGAATATGCCAGACATGGAGCAAGCTACCTGCAGAACTAGTCAACAGTTCCAGCGTTATGCAATTTAAGATTGACATGTTTATAGTATGTAAATAATCCATATCGAATGTTATTGTTGTAGGCTATAAAACCAAAAAGTAGGTCCAGATAGAAATAGCCCTTATATTTTCATAGAAAATAGGCTTTCTGCTTTACTATAAAATTTATGGTTGTGCTCTTTGCCTTAGCACAACAAGGTAACTTTTCCGCTCTTTTTTAGTACTCGCAGATGTTGGTGGAGAGAGCCTAATTCTGTATTATGTTTATTCTCAACCTATATGAGAGGACTATCCGTATTAAGTACCCCTTGGTATGGATAGAAATGTCCTTTAAGGTATTCCTATTCCTTGCCCGCAACTCGCTCTCGAGGAACACTTCACATCTTTCTCAACAGTCTTTTCACAGAGCTATCCCTTCCTTTCCCTTCCCATCTTGTTTCCTACTCCTTACTTTGTACTCTATTAGCCCTTCTTCTTTGTTAGTAATGCGTTTTTAATATTCCCTAATTTCGATTCATTGATTCTACCAATGCTTAAAAAATTCTTAAGGCTAAAGAGAAATCTATAATACGAGGGGTGGTCAATAAGTTTTGCAATTCGGATATAAGGAAACTAGATATGAGGAAAAGTGTTTTATTATTTTTCAATATAACTACCCTCGACTTCAATGCACTTGCGCCACTTGTCCCTGAGGCTTCGAATTCCCGACAACCACAAATCTCCTGACTGCTGTTCAATCCACTCCTGGACGGCGAGCTGGACATCTTCATCGTCCCCAAACCGGCGTCTACGCCGTGCAGCCTTGAGCTGGCGGAATAAAAAGTAGTCGCTAGAGGCCAGGCCAGATCTGGACTGTAGGGAGGATGGTGGAGCTCCTTGAATCAGCACTAGTGCAGGGCAGCTTGTGCAGTTCTGGCCTTGTGGACAGGGGCATTGTGGTGGAGGAGCAGGACACCACGTGTCAACTTGCCACGCCGCTTCTGACGGATGCACTTCTTCAACCCAGCCAGTTCCTCGGCGTAATATTGGCCTGTGATGGTCCTTCCACGAGGCGCATAGTCCACCATAACACTCCCTCAGAATCCCAGAAGATGGTGGCCATGATCTTCCCGGTTGAGGGTTGGGTCCGGAACTTGATGGGGGTCGGAGAGCCCCTGTGCTTCCAGGCCATGCTTTCGAGCTTAGTCTCGGGATCCCAGTGATGGACCCACGTTTCATCACCTGTCACTATGCGTGACTCGAATCCCACCAGGTCTTGGTTGTACAGAAGCAGCAGCCCCTCCGAACTTTGACGACGTTGAAGTCGATCATGGGGCGTCAGGTTTCTAGGGATGATGTTGATAACACTTCCATGTGATATTCCAAGTTCTCGCTCGATTTCCTCGACCTTCACCCGTCGATTTTCGAGGATCATCCTCTCCTCACGGGCCACATTGTACTCGTTGGTCACGTCTGACGGGCGTCCTGGACGGGGGTCATCTTCAAGGGACTCACGACCATGGCGGAACTCCCTATTCCAGCGAGCAATGGTTGCGTAGGAAGGGGCGGTGTCGGTGTACGCTGCAACCATGCGTTCATGGATTTCTTTTGCATTCTTGCCTTCCCTTGTCAAAAATTTGATCACTGCGCGGTGCTCAATCTTCTCCATTGTTGAAAAATTTGTGACTGACGATCTGCGATCAGCTACTGCTTCTTAAATAGACGAGGCAGGAGCGTGCGGCTACAGGTCCTGACTTGTCATAACTTGTGCTAACACCCGCACAAACAGCCATCCCCCTTCCTCTGTTTTGCCCTACCGATTCGCAAAACTTATTGACCGCCCTTCGTAACTTTGTAAATTTATTACGAACTTATAACAAATACTTATAATCAATTGTTGCATAATGATGTCGTAGAATACGCAGACTTCCGCGCTCTCTCGTCGCTAACGGCCAAGTAATTTCAACTGGTTCTTTAGGCTTTGCATCTTTCACACATTTTCATTTCCCCAATCGAACTTCACTAGTTTCTTCATGCATTTCCTTTACTTTTTTTTTTAATAGCCTTGTGAAGATATGAATTCGTTTTGATCTTGCTCCAAACTAATGATACGAACTTTTGGCCTCAGCCTCTTAAGAACTCTTTGAAAACGTATGAACTTGGCCGTTTGGTCAGATCTTTGAAAGGGAGCTAAACGAGGCAGAGGAAAACGGAAATGCCTGGCATCTGTCGAGTCTTCCTAGACAAAGCTCGAACGTACACTAAATGAAAGCACACTTGTGCACCCAGTGGCAATGACGCCTTTGAGACGCACGTACAAACATACGAAACTAGATACACAAAACACTACTATATAAACTTGGTTATATACCATATAATGCATGCATGTAAGGACAGCGGGTGCACCTTATATACATCCACACATAAGTACGCACATACACACACACACAGTTTCCCCGAAAGATAAAAGTGTTAACGCAAATTCGAGATTTGAAGGAGATACGAGAAGAGAAAGAGATAGGCTTTTTGTACAAACAAGATGGGGACTCATTTATTTTTATAGTCCGTCACTAAACAACACCTGAATTTTAATGAATGGACTTGTATGTGCTGTTTACATAATGCAGAGTTCGCTCTTGTACACACGAACTTAGGATATAAGCAGCCATACAGACACACTTATATAGAACTAACCCTAGTGGGTAATCCTCCCAAACGGGGCCCCAACACATTCAATAGGCTGCATTTCTTAATTCGACAAACAAGTAGGGAGTGAAGCCTATTGAAGCTTCGGGGGGTGGGGGCACTATGTTTTCAGGCAAGCGATGGCTTGACAAGCTAATAAAAAAACAACAAAATATAGAGGGTTGTATACAAAGTTTTGTCCGAAATATAACCTTTATCTCCGTTTACTCGCCGGACCAAACTTCGTATGCAATTCTGTATTCGAAATTCTATACTTTATATTGAGTTATGACACATACATAGAGTATTTTTGACAATGCCAAGTCAATCAATCCATTTGCCTGATTAGCCACCTGATTGTACTTTGACTCCCACCAACCAGTCCAAGACAACTTTGCTCACTTCCTCCACGCTTCGTAGGGTAGCGAACCTGTCTCGATGTCCCGCTCGATGATACGGAAAATGTAATAATCCACAGGATTAATTTTGGCTTTATTATTTTAATCATTGCAAAAACACGCGGTTAGATGTCACAAACTTAGCGACCAGTGATGGGGCACATGCATGGCTAAACCAAGCCGGTGTTTTTGCGTTGTTTGTAATCAGGAGCGAGTATGGTGGTAGGCCTCCATTCAACGACTCCCCAACCAGGGGCGCCCCCCCCCCAAAAAAAAAGAAGCTGCCAAACAGACATCATCTGTCTCAGTAGACTCGTAGAGGGAGAGATGAATGAGTCTTACGTCTGGCAGTGAAAATGAGTAAGAAATGAGACAAAAATGCACTTCCCTCACAAATACGAAAAGTTACATAGAAACCAAAATTGTAGAGGAGGCAATTCTAAACAAAAAATTCTTATGACTTTTTCCGCTGCGATGAATCCTTCCGCGACCTCATCCTCCCTTCAAGTAACTTTCCAAAATACATTACGCATGTTCAACGCATCATGGCCATGTTTGGTAGCACCTACTGCTGCGAACAGTTCTTCTTCAAATTGAAGTACACGGAGTCTCACTTCGCTCCCAACTCTCGGACCGCTACCTCAATGACATCCTTCTGCTGTCTACCTCATCCATCGAGCAGGACATTTAAGCACTTCTTCATGGCAAGCAGCACTGATTTGTATGTTTTTTTCAATAACATTCTTGTATAATGTATTCTATTATATATATATATATATATATATATATATATATATATATATATATATATATATATATATATATATATATATGGTCACTTTGAGGATTTCGTTTGTCACTCCGGCACGCGTCCTGCTCCCAAAAGTCTCTGCTGGTCCCCACTCTATGCTGTACACCAACGAGAGGAAAGTCCACCTGGTCTGCAGTCCTCTTGTCGTATCCAGTTGAGGTTAGAGCTTCTGCAAACAAACTGGCGGACTACTAAAAATCAGTCGAAATATTGCAAAACGAGCATTTTATATATGTTCAAAATAAAAACAGACATTTTATATATACTCAAAATGGACAAACTTGTATAATTACTTTACACGATATAGTTTAATGGAGAAAAACAATGTATTGGAATTACATACCTTTTTATCAGTGGCGGCGACAGCATTTTCCAGTTGAAGTGACTAAGGCAGGTGTGGAGATTTGGGGGTAGGGTTTGAAGTTTTGAACCATTGTTGTGTGTGAGCCTGTCACAAATAAAAAATATACTGCCATTTCTACTATTTCACTTGGCTATGAACCTTAATTCTTTTCAGCAAAATTATGTTTATTCTAATGTTGTGGTTTGATATCTTTATTAAATAGACTCTTGTTCGAGCAAATTTAATTAAGAATTACAATGTGCATTTTATTATGAGGTTGACAGTGCTGAATTCGAATATGATAACAAAAATTTCCCATCACCTAACATTTACTTGTAAATTGCTGATTTAATAATTATGCAATTGATACCGATTTCCACGATACCATAAATGTATTTCACTTCCAAAATCAGATTAAATGTGTCCATTGTAATTAATTCATGAATATTTAGTGAATCAGCATGTATGTAGTATTTACTTCTTAGTTTGTAAGGCGTCTCAGGTGCGTCACGCTTCGGTTACCAGCAGAAGTCAGCCAGCATAGCAGAGCTCCATTTTCTCTTATACCCGTTTTCCATTGACGCTATATTTTGATGGAACCTCTCTCTATGTTCATCACTCACATCTCCTGCAATCTCTAGAAAGAAGGACAGATGAGAATGAAGAAAGTGTATCTTCAGTGACATATTGCATCCGAAATCTTGGTAGCAATCGATTAGGCTCTCCACTATACGCTCGGGTTGGGCCCCTTGGTGATTTCCCATAAGTCCTCTGCATACATCTTTGAATGCATGCCAGGCCGCTAGTTCAGTTTCATCTATTGTCGCCTCGAAATCCTCATCAGCTATAAGTTGACGAATCTGAGGTCCTACGAATATGCCTTCTTTAATCTTTTCATCATTTATTTCAGGGAAGATCGCCTTGAGGTATTGGAAACATGGCTTGTCATGTTGCAGTGCTTTAGTAAATTACTTCATTAGGCCTAGTTTTATATGCCGTGGTGGCAAAATGATTTTCTCCTTCTTAACTAGTGGCTCATGAATTACAATATGGCATCCAGGCGTCATAGTTTCCCGAGGTGACCACTGGGAACGTACATAATGATTCTATGAACCACTCATTTGGTTCATAGGTCAGCTCAAAGGGATTGAATAGGCCTCTGATATTATTACAATAAGTCAATTTGTTTTCAAAAGTGAAGAAATAACTGTAGATCTGCACAATACTTCCTAAATACTGTAATTCGAGCGTGTTCATTCAACAGGTTCCATTGATGCAGTCGTGAGGCCAGGAGTAGTTCACTCTGTTGCTTAATAAGTGTTAGATCACGAACTAGATCATTGAGTTCCGGTTGAGTGAGGAGGTGTGGTTTCTTGTCAGATTTAAGCTGTGCTACATATCGTGTATCTTGAGATTCTGAATCATGAGGGATTGCTCGTGTCATCGCTTGGTAGTTCAGATGGCGGTTGTGGTACAGGAATAGCACTTGAATCTCAAACTGAGCGAATAGCAGACTGATCTGGATACAATGATAGATTTCTTGCCTTTTCTGTGCGACCTGCAGTGAAATAAAATAAAATCAGACTAAAAATGGATATTACTGACTGCGATCACTTGCAGAAATAGTGGAAGTACAACATAGTATGTATTTTGATCTTTTTAATATATACATTTCTTGAAAATATATTAAAGACTAGGAAATAAAACACATTGAATACCCACCTTTTATATTTGTTAAGCAGAAGCACTAATCCGTTGAATGGTCCTTTGCCTCCCTCCAGACCATTGGTACGCCAAACATGAGGCCAGGCCTTTAGCCTTTCACCCAGGCGGAAAGGAGACTTGTACATTTGACAGAAAGTACAGCTCATGAAGTTTCTTCACATGTTGAGTCAACTGTCTCTTGTATTGTCTTAATGTAGCTGATTCTCATATATAACAGAAAGTGTCTTGGGGAATTTTTTGCATTCTCTGGGCATTTTAGATCTGTCTCCTGTAAAGAAAAAACACTGTAGTATGCGAAAAATAATATCAATAGTAGCAGCAACAAATATTAAATAAAAAAGTAAAAATAGGATGCATTTATAGTAAGTTAAAACATTAGCAAGCGTTACGTAAGGGTTACCATGGATTTAGACTCATATAACTAAAGATTATTGAGTATACTTTCATAAATTCCATAGGTTAGGTTGACAAATACCTTAGGAACACCCCATTAAAATTATATCAAAATCCGTTTATAATTTTAAAAGTTGTCAGTTTCGGCACACTGAAAAATAGAGTAATATTAGCAAGCCACATTAGTTTCTAAAGAAAAGATTCTATACTTAATAAACGAATAATCTACTTCAAATTTTAATGATTAATGTATTAAATGTTTATTAATATAGCTGCGTATTGCTAAAAAATCTCAGTTGTCTTTCCATATTTTCTATTTGCAGATACTGAAGTATAAACATAGGTTGACAAGCCGCTGTTCTCTTTCTTAACCTGCAAACGTTTGAAACTTTTAAAACACCAAGGACTTTTACTTTTTCCAATCTCGATAAACTCTCGTTTCCCACCTTTCATATTAGAAAGACAATAACTGTCACCTGCTCTGCTCTTTGGAAGATTTAAATAATTTGACACGTTCATTTTAAGCAAATAAATATGCTCAGACACTACATGAAACGAGAGCCCTGTTTTATCTGCATCGCAAATATCCTGGGTAAAATTCAGCACTGATTCTTTGACTCTTTCTCTTTATCAACGCAGCAGCTGATAAAAAAGAATCAGCACTTTTTTATCTATATAGAGTATTCTTGTACACAATATTCTCTCGGTTTTATACCTGTTAAATTTACCATTCATCAGTTAGCGTGAAATTTTCTTTGATCCAATAGAGTCCATCGTATCGAAGCATTCTTTTCACGAACATTACTAAACCAAATTTTAAATGCTGACTTATTCTTCATTATCCTTACCAAAATCCTGCTCTCTTCAATATTCTTATTAGTTTGCACTGAATTTTCTATTTAATCTGTTTTTTAAGATCTTACGAATTTTTTAACATTTTACACAAGATTGGCTGTGACATAAAAAAAAATCAACCACACTAAGCTGACTCATTTTAGACAACTTACCACTCCCAACATTTTTCGCTTTTCTTACACAGTTCTTACTTCCTTCTGTATAATGCTGAAATGTTATTTTAACGATCGCTTAAAATCAAATTCACTCATTGAATGAGAGCACAAAAGTAAATCCCATTAAACATCAGAAGGGAGAAAAGGCGGATTGCCGTAAGGTGAGGGAGAGAATTTGGATGAAAAGAGGAAACTAAAGATAGAGAAAAGGACCCTGGTGGAAAGGCATCTATGTCGTCTAAAAAGAAACTGTTAAAGGTCTGGTTTTCGAGCTTATTATTATTATGCTTCACTCTTTAATTATTATTTTCTCCCCAAAATCGTCGGTAGAATTGAGTGGAAAGTTATTTCACGTTCAATAGCATGTCTGCTACTCAGAAATTTCATACATAATAGTTGGTCGACATAGAGACATTAAAGATGTTGTTTGTTACTAGAGAGTTAGGACTATCGAGAAGCTTAAGTTTAGTTATCTAATTCTTGTCTGAGGACAGTACTTTCGGTGGAATAACAGTAAATTGTATCTTCTATTCTCATGAAACCCTTATTTCAATAGGAGGAGGCGACTAACTGTGCGATATCATCGGCGAATTGGATGTATAGTGAGTCATCCAATATTGGAAATTATCTTCTCAAAGATCTTGCCACCAAATTCTAACAGTGAAATGGCGCGAAAGTTCTCACTTACGTCTCGTGGTTTATCAGCCTTGGGAATGAAGATTCTTTTGACAATTTCCATTCGTTCGGGAAGTATGTGTTTAAATTTGCTTGTGTTCGTAACAGATTCTTAAGATATCTGGTGTATATATATATATATATATATATATATATATATATATATATATATATATATATATATATATATATATATATATATATATATATATATATATATATATATTATATATATATATATATATATTATATATATATATATATTTATATATATATAATATATATATAATATATATATATATTATATATATATATATATATATATATATATATATATATATATATATATATATATATATATATATATATATATATGCGCAGAGAGAACTTTTAAAGGCTGTTATATGTACTATTTGAAGGGATAAATCCGAACGTGGTAAAGTTTTTTTTTTCCCCCTCTATTTACGGACAACTAGATGCTGCCATAATTCTATTGATTGGTTTACCAATTGAATATGTGGCTTCCTCTCAACCGAAAAAACCCAGAATAATCTCTGATTTCAATTAAGTTATGAACCTATTAAGGAAAATTGGTTTACTACCAAAAGCACCTTCTCAAGTGCTCGCGCCACAAAGGTGCTATATGTCAGGGATTATACCCATGGGTCAGTTACCTCTCTACCGATGAAATTATGGCAAAATCAAACTCAGTAACTCTTGGATACAGGTAATAAAAGTAATAAATTTTAAAACATATTCTTAGGTTTTCAAGGTGTTTTTTTAAAGAAACATAGTTGGCGCAAAGCTAGAGAATTCGAGGTAGTCCTCTTCACCGTTAGAATTTGCTCTGAGAAAATTGAGCACAAGTATTAATAGGAGTCCAAGTATGTATCTGATGTTACCATATGAAAGAACATACAGCGAAGACTTGTCCTCAGGGAAACAAGGAATTTTGTTCAGATTGCGGAGTCGATGGACATTCTTGGAGAGTTTGCACTTATACTTTCAAGAAATACATGTGCTAGCCCCATTGCATCATGGCCAAGTCATGCCCGAGAAGAAAAGAAAAATATCATCAATTGGAAATCAGAACTACGTTCCCAGGAAAAAGAAAAGAAGCAGAATAGGACATATGAAAGGTGGTAAGGTGCCATAAACGCGACAGATAGACGGAAGACATGCATATATATTAAAAACAAAAATTCTACAAAAAATATGACTTGTATTTATTACGCTCATATTGCCAACCTTACCCCTTCGGTTACCTTCGAAGAAAACTTGAACAATATGCTGGAAAACAACGAAATACCGCGAATGCAGTTCACGAAAGATCCACTATCGGGATGTTTTAACCAAACTCCCCCAGCCCCTACACCTACGGTCCAAGGATTCTTGCTGTGGATGCACGACTGAAATTTTCCCTCAATTAGAGTACAATTATCAGTGAACTTTCTTCAGAACTTGAAACCATAACCTACCCGATGTTGAGATGAAATGCTTATCCAGAGCTGAAGTGCGCTCTCATTCGAGACAACGCCCTCGTTCATCATTCGTGACATTCAAGGATTCAGATTATACTTTCCTTTCGATCAATCGAAATTTCGGGAATGACGCATCTCATAGAGCACCCTTCCAAAAGAATAAGAATGAAAAAAAAGAGATCAATGGTAGCATTAGCAAGGATTTATACAAATTGGAATACGATGTCGTCGTACCAGAGTTTGGAAGTTTAAGATGTTCTCCTCTGACGAATGTTATTGTTATCCTCTGATGCCTTCCACAGTCTTCCATAGAGTGGGTTTAATCAAAAGGATATTTGTAGCTCACGTACCCCTCTTCATGCCTATGCCTGTCAAGTTCGGGCAAGGCAAAATCATTCAATCACCTTACTTCAACATATTTTTAATATAATCTTTCACGACATTTAAAAATACTCTAAATGAATTTGCTACTGTATATATACCCATCTGCATTTATCTGGAATATTTAAGATTTGCGAAGGATTACAAGGTCAGATTTTACCAAATATTCTTTGCCAATTATTTTTTCTCCATGAATGCTTAAAATTCTCGATCTTGAGGTGCAAAAATACTAAACACTCGAGTATTTTGATAATAATAATCTGGAATTTGATTATAGTGGACATAGTTTTTTTTTATTTATCTTTAATAGTCTTTTGGGACGATTAGTTTGAATTGCAGCCGCTCATAATATCACTCGCGACCATAATGAAGCGATTCTACTGTATTTAAACATTGATGTTTTAGTGCTAAGCTTAATATCCGTTTCTTTCAAGAGTAATTGAAATATTTAAATCATTAAAACCTTTTATTTTATGGATTTACAGATAATTTATATCAAAATAAGATAATCATGGGATTTTCTCTGTATTTTATCGAATAAATTACGTCTTGAAAAGTCTCACAATATACCATTTTTACATTTGAAACACTCCTCCTTGGAGCGCTTGATTATAGAGCGGTGCTTCGTGCGCTGAATGTTTTTTGTAAACCTCCACCAACAGAGTTTGGTGGAAATCATCTGATCACTTGTCTGTGTACGAATTATCTTCGATGATTTAATTAAATTTGGGGGGTTATCGCGATCCGAATACGGATTCTGGCTTGTTTATTCATTTCCTTGGGATGAAGAACCAAATTTCAATATAGTTAGCGGTTTGGTTAAGAGAGGTAAAACATCATTTCTTGAATTGGTGAATCACAGTCCAAGGTGTTTTAGCAGGAAAAGATCCTCTCTTCTAAATATGTTAGTGCCTACTGTTTTTCACATATGGTGTTCTCCAAATTTAGCAAGAGCGCTTGGGAAATAAATAAACGTAGTGAGTTCTTCCAAAGTTTTTTTAAAAATTGCAACAAAAAGTGTCACAGTTGGTGAACAAACTATTAACGAGTGGTGAAGCCCATTTTCATATTAATGGCGATATGAACCGTCAAAATTACTATTATTCCGTAAGTGAACATCCACGAGAAATTTAAGGACTTATCTGGCATTCTCCTAAGGTAGCGGTTTGATACACGGAGTCATCATTTAAAATAATAACTGTTTTCTTAGAGGACGACAACGGAATTACACTTACTGTCAAACCAGAACGCTACAGAGATTTAATTGGCAACTTGCGTTCTTAATTTGAAGAGCTCGAAAACCACCATGAAGTTTGTTACCAACAGTATACTGCGATCTCTCACAACGCTAGAAATAATGTAGGAGTTTTGAAAGACATGTTTCCTAGACGTCTCATGCATCACCTTGGAGATAAACTGGCCAGCATGGTCCCCTGACCTTATGGCACCCGATTTCTTTCAGTGAGGTATATGGGCAGGATTACCCATAAACTCCTTAGACTTATATACAAGGACTCGCAGCTCAAAGAGTGAACTATTTGAAACAACTCTTAGTAAATATTTGTTTATATTAACTCCTATTTAATACGAAATTGTTATGTAATCAAACATTTAACCTGACCTATCATAGTCTTAAACTGACCTCAAATCTTAACCTTTCCTAATTTAGATAACGGCACAAAGTTCCACTTGTTTTGAGGAAAAAATGAAAACACTCCTCTGGGGGGTAGTTTCTGCCAAACAGAAGAATTGAAAAGTTAAACCAACATCACACAACTGAGAGGCTAAAATCATGTAAGGAGTTGAAATATTAGCAGATGAATTCATATGAATTGATTAGAGGAAGTTGAGGTAAATTTATCCGACTAAATAAAGCTTCAATAAATAGAGCCTTAGATAAATTAAGACATAATTCATGTAGCTAACATGTAATTAGTGCTAAAGAAAAATTTTCATAATATGAATAATTTACTCGGTTTAGCTGCATTAGGTAATACGGATAGTGGAAATAATACTGTATTAGTTGATGGCCCTTGTATACACCATCCTCGGCGTTTTTTTAGAGTTACCCTTTATTCAAATCGGATGAGTTCGGTCTGTTAAAATAGTCGAGATTATTTTAATCTAATGTCGTACTATTTAAACTAATTAAATTTGCATAGAAAACTAGTTTTCCTCAAGAAAAAGAGACTCGGAAAACGCTGGTTGGGATCTACAAGAAATTTCTTTTATCTTGATCAAGATTGGGAATCTATTTAAGTATTCCTTCGAAAATTCCTTGGGTTATACCTGTTTTCTCTACTTTTATTATTTACAACCAATTAATTATGTTTGTATATACATTTGTATGTCCCCTCCGTGTTTGTTACATAATCCTAGGGGGGCCCAAGCGGTTGTTTAGGGAAGAGGTAAAAAAGGATGCGTTGATCGGGTGGGGTTAAAGCGCCCCCCCCCCACATCTCAGTCTCTTTTAGCTTCATTTTAAGGCTGACGCCGACCAATTAAAAAGGTCCGTCTGGGCTCCGTGCGCTCGCTAATTAACCACAGCCACGAGAGTCTCCTGCCTACGGTTGTAGTCGTAGTCACAAGAGATATACATGACTCTCTCCCTCCCCCCCTCCATTTCCGAATGTTTTAGTGGGAAGATGTATGGGAATAAGGGCTATGTATGGGGATAAGGAAGGTGTAATGGGAAAGAGCCGATCCAGGGCTAGGACTCGACCGGTCTATGTAGGGGTAAAATTCGATCGAGCTTGGCTAGAGGCCTAAACACGAGACCTTCTTCCTCAGTCTTCACCTTCTGTCTGTCTACCCCTGTCCTTCCGTCCTTACCTTGATTTCTTGTGGTCATTAAAGGGCATTAAGATCTGCCGAAAGGACATGAAGAGAGAGAAGAGACAAAGGTGAAAGCTCGAATGCCAAAAGGTCAATAGCAAACGGAGGTCAAGGATGGTATTGGGATTAATTACCCTTGAGATCCACGTGCTTCAAGGACAAGGGATGTCGCATTTTCAAATCTGGAGCAAGGTCAAGTTCTTGCATAAAACCTTAGTGGTGAATGAAGGATATGAGATTCCAGGGGATTATATAGAAAACTATGTTTTCACGCCGTATTTAATTAATACTTGCATCCATATAAACACACACATGCTTTCAATTTGCGTATCCGCTGTGTCTTAAATCGAATTTTCTTTGAATTTCAGATGTACGCCACATGGACGTGTCAGAATGAGCTCACTTCCTAAAGGTGAGCTCATTCGGAAGGAAAATGATAAATAAAAGCAATGAGGCGATGAATGCAATGATACAATTCAAGTAGAGAATTAAAAATAAAGAATATCGCCGTAGAATGAAGAAGATTACGCCTCTGGGGATCCTGAGCTTGACCAAATTGGCGTTGCGGAGCTACTGGCTTATGGTAAGTAGCCCACAGCTATTAGAGTTAAAATTGCGAGAATTGAGGTAACTTTTTTTTCTTTCATCACCATCAATACCACCACAATTAGTCCATCACATGCCAGAGGGTGGGCGTGTGTGTAAAGGGGGGCTCCTTCTCTCTTCTCTACATGGGTAGCCCTCATGATTAAAGGGGTTCCATCTTTGGGAGAAAAGTGGCGCTCGGAGTCCTTGGTTTAAGAGAGCTCGATAGCGCATCGCCTCCGCTTCTCTCTCCCTTATTTGCCTTCATCTCGTTCTTTATTTACCTCTATGTTCTTTATCTTCCTTTGTTATTTGTTTTCTTATCTGTTCTTTGTCTTCCTTTCATTCTTTACTTGTGAATTTACTACTACTACTACTACTGGTGCTAGTACTGCTACTAATACTGTTACTACTACTGCTGGCACTACTACTAATTAATAATAATATAATAATAATAAATAAATAATAAAAATGCTACTACTATTACGAACTATAATAATCATCTGTACTTGTTTTTTTTTTCCAATGTTCTGTTGTCGTTTCTCCTCCCACGCCTTCTTCTCGCTCTGTCCTCCCTCACATCAATGCAGTTTAGGGGGAATATTTTTTCTCATTCAAGTTTAATCCCTTTTCTTCCCCTCCCTACCTGTCACTATGGTTCTTTCCGACATAATTCGTACCTATGACCCAGTGGCGATTCCTCCATCACAGAATCACGTAACCCTTTGACACTGCAGAGAAATCAAACATTATTTCATAAGATTAAAAGGATCATTTTTTTTCGTCGCCCGGCTTCAAGTCAGCAGACATTACCTTAGCTTTAAAAATTTCTATCTGGGTACAGAAAAAATGGCCTCGATGGCTATAGAGAATAAGGCTGTTTGTTGCGTACACCAGCAACCCATCCGAGATCACATAGTTTTCAAAGAGTGTGTCTGTGTACAAAAAAAAAAAATGACGTTGTGCTAAAGAGGTTTATTTTGTTGCGTACATTCCTTCGCTTTCTATAACGTCAACTTCTTCAAATTTTTGTTGCTAAATACATGAGTTGAAATGCTGCAAAACATGCTAAAGATTAAAAATGATATATTTACGTCTCAGCTACAACAATTTTATAGATGTATATAATTTAGTTGTTATCATTTAAATTATTGATGTAATACGAAGGCATGCATTTTGAAAACGCATGCAGCCGCAGGTGATATCTAGTAACCACACAGATGGTAGGCTGAGTGGCTGAGGCACTTGCATTTTTTTTTGGAGTGAAGTCACTGAGGGCCAGTTATACTTGTACAAGCCTACAGTATTTTTTTCTCAATATTAGGAAGTTTATCATCATTTTTTAGTAATTCAACTAAGCGAACAGCAATGCTTGGCAAGCGTTTTCCTAAATTAGCTCCTACAAGATGGAACTATTCTTCTAGGCTAATTGCAACGGTTAAGGAAAATAAAGATGGTTTAATGTATCTTTTTAAATATATTCTTGAAAATCTAAAATTATATGATGATATATTCGATAAAATACTCATTCAAATGAAAGAACGTTTCAGTTCAATAGAAAATTTAGATTCATTGAGCTTTTAGATTGCAAAAAGTTTGAGTTTTATGATGTTACCTTCCCAGTAAAAGCTTTTGAATCTTTGAAAAAAAGAAGCTACAGTTCCTTTTTTGAATTTCCTCGTCTCGTTCCGAGTTGTGTGTCTTATATTTCACAAATCTCTTGCGAAAAAGAATGTAACCGATCTCAATAAATTTGATTCTAACTATGCCAATAACAACAACAACTGTTGAGCGACCATTTTCTGCTTAAAACAAAATCTCCCAAAACTTCGGGAGAATCGAGGAGACTTTTATAATCCAGTAATTGAAGAATTTTTGCAAGCAAACACGACGAGAAGAATTTCTATATAAGTAGTGTTTCGCCATTATCTTAGGTAAGTTTGAATTTTGTAACGTTTTTCCAATATTTAAAAACAAATTCTGAAGTATTAATAAATTTGTTATGTTTTACCTTTTCTTTGATTACTAAACATGGCGTGGAATATTTATTTTCAAAAACGGGTCAAAATGTTTAGGAGAGCCATTCTAACTTGCTAAATTCTATATGTAATAATTATGTAAAGTTTTAGTAGAAATGTTATATTTTCTCTGTATTTCATAAAATTGCTTGGCTAAGCAAAAATTTCACGAGTCGCCACTGCTATGACCTCGTCCGTGGGAGCGAGAGTGCGCCACTTCCCTTGCTGATAACGATTTCCCTGCCCCCACCGGCCCCCTTGTCCGGGTGGTGGCGCATCCTGTTCCTGGATTCGCATTCATACAGGGTGACCCTGCTTGTCATGTCATCTTCGAGTGGGGTGGTGAAGGGGGAGGCTCAAGTTTCGCGCGTTACGATGTACATACGTGTGCGTATTTCTCATTTGTCGTGTACGCTCAAATGTTTACTTGTGTCTTTTAATATGGACGCTGAGCTCGTGTGTTTTTAAGCACGTGTGCGTATGTGTAGGCGTATGGTGGGGTGGGAGTATGAATGCACAAGTTGGTGGTGGTGGGCGTATATGCTGATGGTCATGTGGATGTATGAGCGAAGTGTAAGAATGTGTCAAGATTTTTCTTGTCGTATGTATACGTGAGTGAGTCGAAGCCGCCACTTTTGTTTGTCTTTTTGTGTAGCAAAAAGTGAAAAAGGAATTATTTTTTTGCATTGGGTAGAGTCGAGGCTTATCGCCCCCCTCCCCGGATCATTATCCTAAACAGTTTAGACACAAGATACGCGCCATCTCCTCGTCTCGAATGATTTTTTTAAAGAATTAAGCCTTTCTGAATAGGTAAATTCAAACCTACATTCTCCTTATCCATACTCAATATGGTTCTACCACTCGTGAGGGAGGCGGATGTGTCGGAAGCTTCGTTTTCTTGCCTGCGTCAACATTTCTGTTTTTTCCAACTGTGTGTTAAGGTTGACGAAGATTATATCAGTACGTAAATGGGTATACGTGTGAGGTTGTGTGAAAACGTCCGTATTTGGGTATGAATGCGCGGAGGATGGATAAAGAATGGCCCACATCCCTTTCCAAAGTGATGAGAACATTAGCCACATGCGTACATATGCTCACACCCTTCCACATGTTAGCAATTCACGTTTCGAACATGAGTGCATTGTGATCATGGCTTTCCCAGAGCGTTTCTTGCTCCTCTCACCAAAGAGGTATGACTCGTTTATCTCCCGGAGCGCCTCTTGGCACTTTTGGTCAATTCTGCTACATTCATCGACAGCCTTTTAGCAACCCTGGTACTCATTCGTTTGCCAGCGACTTAAGATGACGGATATCACTGTCCAAACCTGGTTTCGTAATAAATTGGTCCAAAATACTGGGGCTTCTTACCTGCTCATATATATGTGTATATATATATATATATATATATATATATATATATATATATATATATATATATATATATATGAATCTAAAATATTAGATTCAAATATTGTGGTTTATTATTATTTTTCTTACCTGCGAGCTCTATGTCTATCTGCATTAGTTTACTCAATAACGAGTAAATGAAATGTACAAAGAAACCACTGTTTGGGAGCATAAAATTTATTAGAACGGTATGTAGTTTCTTCAGCCGCCTGAAGATGATATAAGAAACTACATCCTTAAATATATATATATATATATATATATATATATATATATATATATATATATATATATATATATATATATATTGATGTTTTTGTATTTAGTTATTTATTTATAATTTTCAATTTAAATCTTAGTTTGGGCACTTCGCCTCTTTAAGTTTATGTTAATCTATCTTCCTTTTCTTATTATTACACAGGCCTGCGTTTGAAAAAAATTTTATGTTCCCCATGATTTCTTTGTGTTTTTTTAATGAATCCTACCTCCTGAGCTCAAAAATGAATGTATATTTGTTCAATCAGGTCAGATTTTCTCAGTACAGCATACACCATTTTCATTGAGATTACCTCATTTTTTCTGAATTTAAAAAAAAAAACAACTTTCTCTATCTAATAATGCATTATTAATGTTATATAATATAAACAGGAATACACGTATGTAAACTATAATTCTTTTAATAAACAAAAAATAAAAGAATGCAACATAATAAAGAAAATAATTATAATTTCGAAGAACAGACGCCCTTGACGATTTTCGTTTGTGCCTGTCATCTGGCGCATCACGCTTCAAACACCAACAGTAGTCAGCAAGCATGTTTCCGTTCCATTTACACTGGTACCTGGATTCCATTGTTTTTATGTCCTGGTGGAATCTTTGCCCCTGTTCTTTACTGTAATCCCCGCAGTTGTCGGGAAAATAATCCAGATGGGACTGTAAAAAGTGTATCTTTATAGACATTCGAGCTCCCAAATGTTTGAGACTTGTTAAGAGCTGATTGACCAGGGCAACATATTCTTCTAGGCTTCTTTTATTGCCTAGAAAATTGTTAACTAGAGCTTTGAAAGCTTTCCAGGCATCTTTTTCTATGTCCTTCATTGATACATCAAATTGCTGATCAAGTTCCTGATTTGAAGTCCATCAAAAATTCCCCCATGGAGCTTAGCGTCACTGATTTGTGGAAATTTTTGAAGAAGAAATTTAAAAGCTTGGCCTACTTTATTAAGGGTTTTGACATAATTTTTCATTATGCCAAGCTTTATATGCAGTGGAGGGAGGAGTATTTTTTGATGTGGCACTAAAGGTTCAGCTATCACATTGTTTGATCTAATTCTAAATGCTTCTCGTGGAGGCCAAACCTTCTTCTCATAGTGCATACTATCTGCACGACTGTCCCATAAACATAGGAAACAGGGATGCTTCGTGTAGCCTGTTTGCGTCCCAAGCGTAAGAGACCCTACCGGAAAAAAAATTTAGCACGGTAGTAAATTCAGTGTAATATTTCTAAAAACAAATTCAAAGTAATATTTCTTAAAACAATAAGAATATGAATATGTACTGAAAAATCCTGTATACCGATGCATTAAATCATCGTATTGGAACTAATTGGATATATGTACATCTTATTTTGAGTTTATTGAGTTGTGTTATATACCTTCTCAATTAGGATAAGTTCCCCATTAACCCAATAGGATGCATTAACCTATAGGGACACACTTCAACAAAAAATATAACTCAAAAATGACTCATGATTTCCAGATTTGCATTCTTGTAAAATGTAAGTTGACCAAAAGGTGTATACAAGTATTAACAATTAAAAATGAAAATGTCAATATCAAAAAGCTTAGAAATGCCAAGTGTAAAATGATCATACCTTTAAGTCACCACATATCCTCCACTTATAGCTAGAGTAATTTATTGCATCCAGCATTTTTTTCATATTTTCATAACTTTCAGTAAGTTGGATTGAATGGCCTATAGGAACAGAAGCTATCTTGTTACCAATATTCAGTAACACAGCTTTTAAACTTCTACTGGAGGAATCTATGAACAGTCTCCATTCTAATGGGTTGTAGGGAATTCCAAGGGCCTCAACAAGTCCTTTAATATTGGGGCAGTATACTAAAGAGCTGGAAGAATGCTGTAAAAAATAGCTTCGAAACTCTTGTTCTCTATTTCTGTACCCCCCTAAATGTTGTTTCTTAAGCGAGAAGATTACTTTCACGAAGTCGAGAGCCAAGAAGTTGTGTATTCGCCTTTGAAACCCCCAGATCCGTGGTCAGGTCATTTAACTGAACTTGAGTGAATGGTCTTGCGACCCTATCATGTGTTGAAACCTGATGAGACTCAGATGTGTCATAATCTTGGTCAACTTCCATATTAATCTCTTCATGTACCTCTATATGTTCAGGGGGAGAAGGTATAGGAATTCCTGGGCCATGAGGCAGGGGTTTGATGGCAGAAGGAACATCCGGATATGCCACACTATGTTTATTCTTCTTATTTATTCCTGTGGAAAATATAATTGCATATTACATAAAGGAATTGATTTGGAGTTGCAGATAGTACATAAATGTTTAGTAAAGGATATGTTCATGCTGAAGTGAACTATGTTAGTTTTTAATTTTATGCTAAGTCTTTGCATAATAATGACATTTTCAGGAGGCAGTATAATACAGAAAGCTTAAATACTTGATACAATGCTCACCTTTAAGATTTGTCATGCAAAAATAGCAGTCCGTAGTGTGGTCCTTGCCATCTCTCCACACCATGGGAACACCAAAAGAGAGGGACTTCTGTTCGCCCTGACTCCAGCGTCTTAAACTTATGTAGCATCCCTTGCAGCAGATATGTGGTGCAAAACTTTTATCTTGATCTCTTAGCCTTACTCCAAAATATGCATGATACAAAGATTTAATTACAGGTGGGATTGTACTTTGCTGCTCGGGAAAAGTCACTTTGCCGCAAACATAGCAAAATCTGTCGGAGCTATTCTTAGATTTTCTGTTCATTTTTAACTCAACCACTATTATTATTATTATTCTTATTATTATAATGCTAAGCAATTTTTAACCTGCAAAATATAAACCTATTTGCATAATTACTTAAAATGTACAGAAAATTTACTGCGAATAGAGCAGTGCAAAAACTATTGAAATTTGATGTAATATCGGAGATGTATAAACTATAAAATTATTATCACCCCCTGTATCGCAAAAACTGGAGGTGATAGAGAAAAACGGATGACAGATTCGGATTTAGGAGGTCAATTTTATTAAGAAACACTATAGAAAACCTAAGGTACATTTTTGACGCAGACCAATGTTATTTAGTTAATTTTGTTGATTATTTATTCTTCTTCTCTTCTTTTTGTTTTAGTTAAATTTTAATTTGGGCACTTTGCCTCTTTTTGTAAAGTTTATTGTCTTTTATACTTCTTCTCTTCTTTTTTGTTAGTTAAATTTTGATTTGAATTTGGGCACTTCGCCTCTTTTTGTTAAAGTTAATTTCCTTTTCTATATTGTTAGGTGTAGATTGGTCTTATGTTCTCTCTCGCACAGGTTCTTCCGCTGGGGAATAGATGTCCTTTCTACTGTGCGTTGTCTCTGTTGCAGTATATCTAAATTGTTGTTAATTGTTAGGAGCATTTCGTGGTCTACTTTATACCAGGTCTTTCTCCCTAGCCTTTGGATCTCCATATTGATCGGTTTTAGTCCGATTCTATCATGTAGAACCGATTGTCGAATATGGTCGATCCTTTTCGTGCCCGTTATAAGCTGTGTAGCTTTATTCTGTACCCTCTGCATCGTCCTGAGAGATGTACCGCTTGCCATCTGCGTGATCACAGCCTGGTACACTAGGAGGGAGCGTACCAGGGCAATGTAGAGTTTTTCTTATTTGGCACGTTGAAGCTTTGGAAACGGTACAGTTTCTTCAGCTCTCTTCTGGCTAGGGAGACTCTGTTGTTTACGTGGGCCTTATATCCTGATTTATAAAGACCTAAGCCCAGGACCTTTGCCTCGTTAGATTACGGATAAATTTCATTGTCAATGAGGACGTCGTCTAATTTCTGGCGGTTCATCGGAATTATAGTGAACTTCTGGCGGTTGGTCTTTATTTTCCACTTTTTTTCATAACGATTGATGTTATTAATCTCGGCAGCAGTCACCCTTGCTTGACTTCCAGCGTTCTTGAATGGACTTGGAACGATTTGTGTGATGTCATCCGCGTATTGCAGATACATTGAATCGTTCCTTACTGGAGCAGGGAGGTCAATTGTGTACACGAGGTACAGCAAAGGACTCAGACAGCTGCCTTGTGGAACTCCCGCCTCTAGTTCGAATTCTGGTCCTTTGCAGCCCTCGATCGCGATTTGGGCTCTCTGTCTGTGGCATAGTTACAAAGGACCCTTTCCAGGATTGGGTTAAGCTGGAGGTTGAGTATCTTGAATTGTAGCCCTCTCAGCTAGACCTTATCGAAGGCCTTCTTTACATCCCTCAGCACCACGTCTACGTACTTTCTCTCAGCTTTGCTGCATGCGAGTTTTTCCGTTAGGAGGGCGAGAGCAGTTTCCGTTCCTCGTCCCCTGCGGAACCCATACTGCTGAGGATTGTGAACTCCTAGCTCGGCTAGTTGTTCTTGAAGCCTGTCAGCCAGGAGTTTCTCATAGACTTTCGCAACGAACTCCAACAGGGCGATTGGCCTGTAATTGACCAGTTCATAAGGGGGTTTACCTCCCTTGGGTATGAAGATTATTTTAGCAATCTTAAAACCCTTAGGGAAGTAACCTGTATTCAGAGATGCGTTGTAAACGTTTGTAATTCCCTGAATAACTGCTGTGGTGCATTTTTCTGGTTGTTTCTGATGATGCCCGTCCAGCCTAGTGCTCTTTGTTCAAAGGGTTTTACAGTGACCATGACCTCCTCTGGTGTTATGGGACGGCCATGGTCCGCCATCTCCCTGCCTTCCTCTACTTGATGTTATGGGTGCGTGCATGGCATAATCTGATTCAGCTCTTCGATCAGTTGGCCTTCAAATTCTTGGTCGAACTCTTTATTGTCTTTTGGGGTTATCCTGAAGACGTTTTTCTAAATATTCCTGAATCTGTCTTCTAGAACCGCTGGGTGCTCTATATAATATCCGTTCTCTTTTATTCGAGCCTTAGTTCTTCCGGCTAGTCCTTTTAGGTTCTTGACTTTGACGCCAGAATTTGCTGGGTTGAGCTTGCTATCGATTTTAGGCTGCTCCATATTTCCTTGTTGGAGGTTGATAGCCTCTTTTAGCTCGGTGCTTATGCGCCGAAGGAGCGAGCTTCTTTCCCGGTTAGGACCTTCCCGTTTTATCTCTTCGTACACTTCCTTGTGAACACGAGCGATCTCTCTCATCTCCTTTGTCCATCTGGGCTGATGAGGTGTTTTATACCCAGTCTTGGGTATGCACTCGCGGTCCGCTTCTAGTATGGACGTAGTTATCTTTTCCAGTTCTTCGTCTATCTCCTCCAAGGCTGCGTCGCTTAGGTCAGCTGGGGCGTATTGACTGAGTCGTTTCTTGTAACGTTCCCAGTTGTCCAAGGCGTAATTTTCTCGGAGATAGGCTGGAAGCTGGATCGGAGCGAGAGATACTGTGGTGAGGAACGCTATGTGATCACTTGGGACTGTTGGGCCCGGCTCACTATGGTAGTTGAACGGGAAACCTTCACTTGTTAAGATTCTGTCAGGTTTGGTTGCTGATGTGGAAGTGATATAGGTTGGAAAATCCCGCCCTATTCTATGGATGTTTTTTCTTCCAAGTTTCGGCCTCTTTCGTTGGTACTACCATAGCCCGCCACACGGCATCTGGCATTGAGGTCACCCCCTAAGATTGCAATTCTGCGGTGCCGAAACAGTGTGTAGAAGTTATTTAACGGGAGATAGGCTCGATGAGGGGGTTGATAGGCTGAAGTTATAACGAGGTCTCCTACCAATGTGTGGACTTCAACTACCACAAAGGATTCATCCAGTTTTTGTAGATGTATGAACGAGATGTTCCCCTTGATAGCTATTGCACCACCATCAAACCTTTCCTGAGAATGATTCTTTATGACCACTCTGTAGCCCAAGATTTTAATTTGACCAGATGTAATGTCAATGCCATGCTCCGTTATAAGAATGATGTCAAGGTCAAGCACCCGGAATATGTTTCCATATGCCGTTGCTTTCCCCTCCCATCCGTTTACGTTGAGTGTCAGAATCCTCATTCTATTGCTTACTCTTTCCATGTTGTCTCTTTAGTGTTTCTGGGTAACGTTCTTCTTCCTCCCGTTTCTCTTCTTCCTGAACTCGGTGGTGTTGTGATGTTGGGTGATAATCTGGCAGAGCTGAGCTTCTTCTACCGTTTCAGCTTCGATTTCAAAGTCGTATTCCCATTTAAACATTTTTGCTTTAATTCCGTGGAATATTTCCCTGGGTTCCATCTCGTCGGGAAAGGGAAACTGGTCGCATGCGTAAATTTTAAGATTGATATTATCCGCACGCAACCATTTGTTTTTTCCGTTTCTTCCCCTTGTCCTTCTTTGTTTGTAGGGCTTCGGTGTCCTATGAGTTTGAGGACTCCGAGGAATTATTAGTATCAAACCCAGCATTTTCCTTCTCTTCGCTACTTTCTTGTGTCTGTTTAGGGGCAGGAGTTTTCACCTCAACTGCTTGTTTCTTCTCTTTCTTGTTTCCAATTTTGGGGTTGTCTTGTCCATTTATTTGTTGGTTTGGGACCATCTGCAATTGCAGGACATCCCCAGAGGGGGGGTTGTCCAGGAACCACATTTGGTCCATACCGTTTTTGGCGAGCATTTGGTTTAGCTCTTTAGCGAACGTACCAGGGCGCGTGAGATTCTTGACGCGCGCGTGAAGAATGCACGTCATAATCTTTGTTGAATTCTTATTCTACAGCTTAAGGTATGTTCTTTGAGTGTCCACTTCTGAGAGCGCCACTTTTGCTGCTTGAGCATAGGTTGTGTTTGCTCTACGCGTTCCATATTGCTTTTTCGATTCATGTTTCCTTTTATAACCTCCTTTTTGACAGGGCAGGCCATGGCCATTGACATGTGTCATTGCCACAGTTAACGCACTTTTCGTAATTATTCGTGCATGTCCTCCAATTGTGTCCCTTTTCGCTGCATTTGGAGCATGTTTCCAGTGGCTCCTTGCAGTCCTTAGTCGCGTGTTCCTCCATTTTATAGCCCCTAAAACAGAACTGAACTGAAGTGAACTCTTCTTTCTTGATCTGTTCCCACTAACTTTGGCGTTGAACATGAGTAGACCATGTTATTTTGCCTTTTGGGCCATAGTGGTTTCAGCAAAAACTACCTTAAACACGTCAATGTAGTCGCTGTTGTCCTTTCTGTTCTTAAATTTGATCACTTCGGCTGCCTTGGTCCAGGTTTGTCGAAGCTGGATTTCCTCCTTGATCTTTTCTTTCGAGTGTTGCCCGATCCATTGGTTGAGTCACCGGCATACCACGCTCCTGTGGGCCAGGATCTGTGGTGGTACGGCGGGATGCAGCACAATTCTCATAAGGACTTCAACTGCCTTTTCTTTAGTGATAGCCTCGATGTCCTTTTCTTTCTTACAGATTGCGACATATCCCGAGGCCACCTCCAGCAGTCTCACTATGGCAATGCCCAATTTGCCATAAACAACTTCGAATACTTTTTCTCTGCTGGGCTTGTGCTCCCCGTCGATTGCCTGCAGAGTTATTCTGGTTGTTTTATATTGGGCCATCTCATCGAGAGAGTGGCCCCTCTGGGCTGTAATCTTTTCTGCTCTCTAATCTTTTGGTTGTGGTGACTTAATTCGAGAGTAAATAGTTCGTGCCCCCTTTCTTCTTGCGATGGGGCTCTGTATTCGTTTGTGGTGACTCCCTCTACTTAGTAACTCAGCTTCCAAGAACGTGAACTGCAAAATAGGAGGATAAATGATGATGGGGGAATCCGGAGAGGCCCCTCAGACGGGTGAAATATGGCGGACTTAATGATTAGTGGTGATCAAATCAACTACCACCACCCGGGGGTGCCGCCCCGTCTTGGGTTTGGTTATAATGTTGCTTCCAACTTACACAGTGACGGATGCATGTCATCCTGTGGTTCTGGCCGGAAATTACCCTTAGGGACTAGAGCGAACTCTTCCCCCAAACTTTCAGCATCGCCTCTTAACCGGGCTGCCTCTGACGCTGAGTTACACGGTGGGCTAATCCTCAAAGTGCTTTCCTCAACGCCTCCAATTATGACTATCAAAGAGAACGACATAGTTGGATCGAGACCAAATGAGTGGCAGTCCAGTTCATTTCAGTTTCGTAACTCCGTCGAGGGAGTGGTTTGGGGTTGGGTTAGGTCGACATAAAGTCGCCTAGAAGCAGCTTCTAAATGTCTTCTCGAGAATCCCCGTGGGGAAAGTGAAGAGAATGTTCACGTTTTTGAGGCAGTCTTCCCTTTCTCTTTGCCTCTTTTATCGGGAAAGAGATGTGTAGATTAGCGTAGTTTACTCAAAGAATTCTTCAACCGTCAATGAAAGAAAACTATTTTTAAGGAAAATTTATTCCACCTAGGTTGAGCGTAACGTTAGAGGAAACTGGTCAGTCCGGTGAGTGGAATTTTAAAATAATTTTAATGTTCGATTCCAGCTTGTCGCTTGACTGTTGATGGCCGGCTTATCTTCGTTTATTAATAGAGCTTCTAAGATGTTCAGCCTAGGTTTATTAACCTCTTTTCTTTTAATAACGGTGTTGTCAACTAGCATATCTATCGTTAGGTTAATGTTATGTGCACTTTCCATATGATTTTTAGGCCCTCCGCTTTGCATATGCATAGTTAAACGTCTCGAAAGTGTAGTAGTTGTCATACTAATATATTTTGGCATGACAAAATATGGCGCAGCCATCAGGATCAGGCAATACATAAAGTTCAAAACGCTACCGGACTTAGACGAATCATTCGTGGCTGTCAAGATCCTGACCCTGATTGGAGGCCTAACTGTGGCGGCAGCCTACCAGCCGCCCAAACGACAATACCTTCCGATCAACAACTTCTTCACCCTTTTCGGGCATAGAAGGCTAGCGTTGCTAGGCGGAGACCCTTGTATCAAAAGAATGTTTAAGAATGACTTTAAAGATAAAATTTCTGAATTAATGATTACCACATAGAAGTTATTTTAGCTTATTTATATAAAAAAAACTTTTCCTCATATTTTTCTTTTGTCATATTTTCTAGTTATCATGTGTAAACTTTTTTTTTTTCATATTTCATATGTGATTCCCAAGCATTGCCTCCCCCTTTCTTTTGTAACCCGTAAAAAAAAATATATATATAATTTTTTTTAACCCTGACAGCTCATCTTGTTAATAGGTTTTTTCCAGGTATCTGTTAATCCCACCCCTTTTAATCTTTATATCCCATATTTTCATTAATCAGGTGTATAAATATCTTTCTCTTTTTCACTGTCTTTTAGTCTGCTCAGTAAAGGACCATTAGTCGAAATGCCTCGCAGTTCTCCGTTGTTTCATTTTCCTCGTGGCTGTAACGTTATTCATAAATTCCTCACGTTCCTTATTTTCGTGATTCAGTTATACATATATATATATATATATATATATATATATATATATATATATATATATATATATATATATATATATATATATATATATATATATATATTCATCGTAACAAGTTTTGTTAAAAGCGACTGCTAATTTTGCGTTTGTGATTCTTTTTTCACATCTTTCAATTTGTCTAATATTTGCCTTTATGTCTGGATTGAGTCCATGTATTAGTTCTCTAAAGTTCATTATAGCACGATTTTGAAATTATAGCGAGGGAATAGAAGATTCCTTAGGTAAAAAACACTTTATTTATCTGACGCGTTTCGTTACAACTCGTAACATCTTCTGAGATACAAGAAAATACAAGATAAAATTATAAGAATTGTTTTATATATCATGGATAGACGGTAAACGTACAGACGAACATAGAAGTCACTCAGGTAGGGTGCACTGGCAAACTCCTTGACAGGGTGGGACACGTCAAGAGCGCAGGTAGAAGATTAAATTTGCGGTCGTATCCAGATAGATAAATGACCTGGATACCTGAGATTAACTCTCCTGTGCGTTTCTATTCCGATTCTTGTTGCTAGGTAGTATTCCATTTGAATTGAATTGAATATTAATTTTTGGTTGTTTTTCTTGTATGTAAATGGCTTCTGGAAATAGTAATTGTCGCCGATCAGGTGCGGAGTCGATAATTTTAGTGTTCTCTTCTAACATTTTTCTGCTGAGAATTATTGCATGGTTTTGGCTGGTATGGTTTTTGGGGTCGCCATTCGTCAGGTTGTCGGTCATTCTTCGTGATAATTTTGTTTCAGTCATACCAATATATGAGTGAGGGAGGAGCTTGCAGTCTCCTAGGTTGCATTTATACTTAGGTTCAGATTTCGCCCTCAGATTGTTTTTCATGATGAGGGTGGCGGTTCGTCTAGTTTAATAGTATATATTAAGCGATATAGTTTGCTCAGTATTCGTAGGTTGTATAGATCGGTTGATAATTTCCTTGATTATCCTTTCGTCTGTTCGGTACGTCGTGTTCATGGCATTTTTATAGAAGAGTTTTATGTTGTTTTCTCTGTTATTGTTCCCGTTGTTATTCTCTTCTGTGAGGTAGAATTGGTCCATTTCATGGTTGCTGAATCCATTGTTGACGAGTACTTGTGTAGCTCTCTCTATCTCATTATGTGTAACTTTCCATGTATGGCAGTGAGTGAAGGCGTGGTTGATATAAGCGTCAATTACACTTTTCTTGTATCGTTGAGGACATTCACTCTCTGCATTCACGCAGAGGCCTGGGTTGGTGGTTTTAACGTATACTTTAGTTGTGATTTTGTCAGTGTTTAAAGTGGCTAAGGTGTCAAGAAATGGGGTTTGTTGTCCTGGCTTCTTTCAATTGTATAATTGAGGGACGAGCATTCTTTAAATACTTCATTAATGTAAATATCATCTATGTATCGGCAGGAGATGTGGGGTTTGGGTAGTTTGGCAAATACTCTTTCTTCAACGGCTCCCATGTAAAAATTTGCAAATAAGACTCCTAGGGGAGAGCCCATAGCAACTCCCTCTACTTGACGGTACATATCCCCATTAGGACCAAGGAATGGGGCTTCTGAGGTGCAGGCTTGAAGGAGTTGTTTTAGGGCAGTTCTAGGTATGTTAAGAGGGGGGTAATCGTTCTGGTCGAAAATACGTTGTAGTATTATTTCGATTGTTTCGGCGACCGGAACATTTGAAAAGAGAGGGAGTTTTGTTTATCGCCACAATAAGGATGAAATTTCCCCTGTTGACGCCTCTTGCTGTTTGATGTACTTATGAAGAGCTCCTGCTAGCGGCCCGCCTTCGCACAAGCGTTAAGGTGAGCTGCATCCCAGGTTGTGGGAATAAGCAGGTAAGAGCTGAGGCCGAGAAGTCTCAGATTTCAGAGACTTCAGTCGTTGCCCTTATGGTAAGTGGCAACGACCTCTACCTCAGAGGAGGTAGGGTAGGCCCTACAGGTGAAATTATGAGGACAGTTATGGGCGCTGTCGACGACTGTGGACTGAAAACCCGCAGACGCGTCGTGGTGGGGATGCTCCCGAGGTGGGGTCCAAGCCGGACTGCCCACTTGAGGAACATGTCGCTAAACAGGCGCCTTGCAGACCTCTGTACAGCTGAGGGTGTCTTTTTTGTGGACCCGTACGCCGTGTTCTATGGTAGAAAAGACCTCTACCAAAGGGACGGGGTGCACCTCTCCTTTAAGGGCAAGGCGTTCCTAGCCAACCTCATCCAGGATGTCGTGGAGCGCACCCAAAGGAGTGTCCGGCCCATTGGGAAGGCGGACGTACGCCAGTACGCCCGAGTCACTCCCCAAACAACCTTCTCGGAGGTTGTCAAAAATGGTGCCACCACGACAAACAAGAAGCCGGGAAACGGAAGAGTATAGGGAGTCCTACATTAGGGGACTCCCTGAAAGTTCTTCTGTTCAATGCGAGGTCAATCAGGAACAAGTTTCCTGAGTTCCGTGGCCTCGTAGCGACGGAAGAACCCGAAATGGTAGCCATAACAGAATCGTGGATAAAAACGTCAAACCGAGACTTTGAAGGCGAATTCACGGTTCCTGGCTACCAACTCTTCCACAAAGATAGGCCAGACAGAGAGGGTGGCGGTGTAATGTTGTATGTCAAGGATACAATCAAATCTACGAACTCCAACGTTATATCCGACCACGAGCTCCTAGGCGTTGACCTAGAGATCGGTCCTGCCAAATTCAGGACCCTGCTGCTTTACAGACCCCCTTCCCAACCTGTTGAGAAGGACAGGGAACTGTACCAGCTGCTGGGTGAGCTGGTTCAAGGCAGAGTGTGCATCGTTATGGGCGATTTCAACAGCCAAGTTGACTGGGAAACCAGAGCAGCCTGTGGCGAGAGCGCACTACTCCTGGAGTTCGCCAACAACGAGTTCCTCACTCAATGGGTCAGAGAACCGACGAGAGGAGACAATATCCTCGACTTGGTCTTCACCTCTGAGGATGATATCGTTGAGGATATCTCTGTAGGCGAAGAGCTCGGTGGCAGTGATCACCAGCTAGTTAGATTTAGCGTCAAGATCCCGAAGGTAAGGTCTGTTGCCAGTCAATCAAAGAAACTTGACTTGAGAAGAGCAGACTTTGCAAGCCTTCAAGCTGGACTGACTGACGTCAGGCTAGAAGTGTGCGATGCCGTTGAAGACTCGTGGAATAGTTTCAAAACCACATTCATGAGTCTTCAATCGCGTTTCATCCCTCTGAAATGCCCCCGTCTGTCTTCTGTTCAACCTAAGTGGTTTAATCGAGAAATCGGCCAACTGCTTAGGGAGAAGAGAAATGTGTACCGGCAATCGAAGATCTCGGGTGACTTTGACGAATACCGGAGGCTAGCCAGGAGAGTGAAGTCCAGCATAAGGGCGGCTAAGCGGTCTGAGGAACTCCGAGTGGCGAGACTCTGTAAAGAGAATCCCAAGGAGTTTTTTGGATATGTGAACAGCCGTAAACCAATCCGTCGAACGATTGGCCCTTTGAGGAATGAGGAGGGGACATTAAAGCATTCAGATGCAGAAAATGCTAACCTCCTCAACGACTACTTCTCTTCAGTGTTTACTGAAGAGTGTGGTCCCATTCCCCAGCCGACGGATTCCTACTCGGGGGAAAAGCTGAAGGCAATGGACTTCACCGAAGGAGAAATAAAGAAAAAGATCGCTGACCTAAAGACGAATAAGTCCCCTGGACCGGACGGGTTTCTACCTAAAGTGTTGAAGGAAGTGTGCGATGAAGTATCACGACATCTGTGCGCTATCTTTAACATGTCAATCCGGACCGGATGCGTTCCTAGAGACTGGCGTGAGGCGGAGGTGACTCCTATCTTCAAGAAAGGAGACCGAGACCAACCGTCGAACTACCGACCTATCAGTCTGACTTCGATAGTCGGTAAACTCATGGAAAGCATCATGGTGGACAAAGTGACGTCGTATTTAGAGTCAAACCTGCTACTGAGGAGTTCCCAGCACGGCTTCCGAAGGCAACGGTCATGCCTGACGAACCTTGTGGAATTCTTCCACTTCGTTTTCAGTAAGCACGATCGGGACAAGGCGGTGGATGTGGTCTACCTAGACTTTCAGAAAGCCTTTGATAAGGTACCACACCGCCGCCTTCTCCGGAAAGTGCGAGCGCTTGGCATAGACGGAAAGGTAGCCGGCTGGATCGAGAACTGGCTAAGTGGCAGACGGCAACGGGTGGTGGTAAATGGACAGTCTTCTGAGTGGGTGCCCGTTACTAGCGGGGTGCCTCAAGGTTCTGTCCTGGGACCACTACTATTCATCATCTACGTCAACGACATGGACGGTGACATGGTTGCCAAGATTTCCAAATTTGCCGATGATACCAAGCTTGGTATTAACGTTGCAAAGGATGGAAATACTGCCCGCCTGCAGGAAGATCTTGGGAAGATTGGGGAGTGGTCGGACACGTGGCAAATGCCTTTTAACGTGGGCAAATGCAAAGTGATGCATATCGGCCACAGAAACCCCTAATCTCAGTATATCCTTAAGGGCACTGCTATGGAATCCACCGACACTGAGAAGGACTTGGGTGTAACAATCACTAGTGACCTCAAGTTCTCGAAACAGTGCATTGAGGCGGAGAAAAAGGCCCAAAGGATGCTAGGCTATATTAAGCGCCAGTTTGGTTATCGGAACCAGGAGATTGTACTGTGCCTGTACAACTCACTTGTCCGACCGCACCTGGAGTATGCCGTACAATTTTGGAGTCCTTCATTGCGAAAGGACATCGCGAGATTGGAACGCGTACAAGCCAGGGCAACCAAGCTGATTCCCTCTATCTGACATAAAAGTTATGAGGATAGACTAAGGGAATTAGATCTGTTCTCGCTGGAAACCCGTAGACTGCGTGGTCAGCTCATCGAAGTTTTCAAAATACTTCGAGGGTTCGACAATGTTGACTACCGGGATATTTTCACACTGAGTGAGAACAGAACGCGCAATCACGGCTTCAAACTTGAACTGAAGCGTTACAACCGCAATCGGTGTGGAAATTTTTTCACCTACAGTATCTGCGGTAAGTGGAACGCACTTCCAGTGGAAGTTGTCAACAGTGAATCTGTTGACCAGTTCAAGTCAAGACTAGACAAGGTCTTGAAAAGTGGCCGTTTAGGGACGCAAAACAATTGAGCAGCCTTGTGCCCGCTCGATTGCAAGTCCAATGGTACCCTCTTTGAATGGACCGTAAGGTCTCCTAGGGTACCTTTTTTCCTTGTTGTTACTCCTTGTTGTTACTCCTGTCGCTGTCACACTGAGAGTGAATGAAAACTTTTACTTTTCTTTTCATTCTTAACCCTTCCCCTTCAGTTGCTATGTCTCTTCTTTGTTGTTATCTTGTCCCGTTTTGATTGAAGGTTGCATTGGCAAAGTTTTACTGTCTCCTGCGAGGTTTATGTCCATCTGCACTCAACTTATTTGTTCTCCTTCCTTCTCATTCATCTACTAACCATCTCGTCCAATAGGGAGGGGGGAAATGATAAACTATATATTGAATATAGTCGTTGTGAAAAAATGGGGCACCCGAAATTACTAGAGGAAACATGATAAATACTGGAGGTGAGATGGTGCGTTTCAGTCCTCCAGGCGAAAGTTTCTACCAACACAAACCCAAATGTTCGAAACTGATCTCTTATGATCATCTTTCCCAAGCGCCTTTCGCTATACATTAGAAACGGTCCTCGTCTCTTGATATTGTAGATTGAAGAAGAGAAAACAGACCTACTATAATTCACTGACTCTCACACATTGTTCTTCCATCTGTGTGCTCGTCAGAATAATTTATGTGCTTGCACAACCATTATTCAGATAACATATGTTCCTTTCATATCCTCATAACGATCCTCCCCACTACTTCCTATCTTCAATTTCAGCTCGATCGAGATTAGTTTTCACTCTTAGTCATCAACCAAGTCATTCTCTTTCTATATTTCTTTTTCGTTCATTTAGTATTCTATTTTTTAATGTTTTCCTTTTTTCTTGTATATTTTTTTCATAGATGCTTCTGGTCCTAATAGGCTTGCCAAACGACTGGTTAATGTAGCTTTTGCTATTTTTAACCTTTTTACTATTTTTGTTATTTCTATTTTACCACAAATTCTCTTTCCTTTATTTTTAATTTTTCCTCGTTAGTTGCATGTTTCTTCTTCCAAACCAATAGTTCTTATTAGTATTTTTGAAGTGAGTATTTCGCACATTCAATTTTTTTCTCACTTTCAATTTCAGAATGTTTCAGTACTTTGAATATCGCAGGTCAAAGGTCATTTCAGGTGGGAACTGCCCATCGACCTCAGTTTGCTTAGAAGAAGCGTTCGTCGTATGATGGTACCCCTACAGAAAAAAACCCCACCCTCTGTAGATTTATATGCACGACAGCGTACAATTTTGTATGTGTACTTGATTGCCCGTGTATTCCTTTCGCATACTAATGTCTCTATTCCTTCCCGTTGCATGCTATGCACTTGCTTTCCGCAAAGGGTTATCACCTCTCTAACCTTCCATACCAATGTTATGTCGTCAGCTCCATTAGAGGAGTTGCTAATGTTGAAATCGTGATAAAAATCAACATTGCTCTTTGCGTTCAACCGTGACCAAGAGATTGAGGACTTGGAGCATCGCTTAACCATTCGACTCTTATACACGTTTCCTGGAGATGGGTACTGCATTCCTTCGGCAAAATCATAGTAATCATTTTTGCAGGATATTTTTATTTAAAAAAAATGCCAATCCGACAGAAACATTTTGTACGTTTTTGAAAGATGGTTTGCTAAGTATTGTAAAATTGTGTGTCAAATACATCTCGACGGGAAGAATTGTAGGTCTTTGATTCCCCCCTTTTGTACTTGTTTCTATTTTTCTCTCCAGGTAGTGGTCGCAGTTTAGATTCGATGCGACATTTTGTGATTTGTTGATTATTATTTTTTATTTGTTCGTCGTTGTTTGCCTCCTTTTTGGTGTGGGCATTTTATTTATATCGTGGGTCGATGTTTGTGTACATCCTCTCTTAGATTAAAGAATTAAAGGTTAGGTATTCTGATGGCTATGACTTTACTGGTTGCCGCCAGAGCGAGATTTTAAAATGAATAAAAAAAGTTTACGCTAAATAACAAAATAATTCCCGTTTTCTCTTCATGACACACTTGACCTCGCTCCCTTGAAAAAAGGAGGGGTAAGGATCCGAAAGACGTTCTCAGTTTGTTTGTTTTTGAGGGGGCTTGCATATTTCTACTTACGCCCTCACTATTTGTGATCTGTATTCTCGTTCTTCCTATTTATAGCCCCCTCCCCTCTAATCCCTCATTCTTTCTCGGGGGAATGAAAATACATTTGTTGGTTACATCATTTTCTTATATCATTTATAAAAAGTCTGGAATTTCGGGTTTAATTGACCACTGATTTGATATATTGGTGGACGACAATAATTGGTTATGGATATTTTTAGATGAGTAAACGCCCTTTTATACTTTCAAGCTGCCCTTATTCCGTTACCATAGATACAGGGGGAAGCTCGACCCAAGTCTCTATATTAGGGATGGGCAATAATTTTAAGCAGCGGGCCACATTAAAGCTTCGCGGGCCGCACTTAAATAGTTAGATGCAAATTTCGAATGCATATAATTAATTATAATTACCGTAGTGAATTTTTTTGCATAGACTACATACTCATAGATAGAGCTACGTATTAATAACTAAGGGTATTTTTATTTTGCAAATTGCCACCTCTTTTAAACTGCTCCCTCACTTATATCAGAGTGGGGACTTACAGCTTAATGTGGAATTCGAACCACAATTTATAATTAATTATTTACGCAATTTGCAATATTACTTAACTTAACGACATAAAATATAAAACTAGGCCTATGTGAATTTCAAAGGCGTTCCAAAATTTGATAGAATTCGCGTTTAAGGTAAGATTTTCTCAAAATGTTCAATATTGTGTCAAATTCTAAAATGAAACGCGTACCACATGAAAAGCCCGCGCAGGCCCGATGGGGCCCGCAGGCCGCAGTTTGTCCCCCTTTGGAGTCTATATAAACATAAAAAACAAATAAACAAAACACACACGACTCCGCTTAAGCTGAGCAACTGCATGGACACTCGCGTCCCAATGTAAATTTAGGCCAAGGAAGATGCCCATTTTGAGGGTAGGACAGAGAAAGGTATTTGAGACCAGGGCCGCCCTTTGCCAACCACCAGCAGCTAGAGGAGAATTGAGATCACTTGGGGTGCAATCATTTCAAACACTTTTTTTAAGGATATACCTTCGTTGGTTTTAACTTTTTTATAAAAAAAACTTCACTTAGAGGAATTATGATAGAGCTGGTTTTATCTTCTATGTATATCATAATCCTCCTCTATCTTTTCCAGTTGTGGCAATTTATTCGATTTTTCATTTGCTCTTTCTTCGTGTTTACCCCAAATAACCCCAGGGTCTTCCAATAACAGGTTTTCCTTTTCGACATTCAAGGCAATCACTTGTTTTAAGGTGTTAATGAAAAGGAAAAATGACAATAGCAAGTGAACCGTCACTAGTCAGTCATTTTGGACAATCAGCCACCTGATGTGAAGCACCGACCCGAAATGATAGCAACTTTAAATGGACAACAACAGAATATTTATAAATCAAACAATTATAATGTACTGATTTTTTTTTAGCAAAAACATTGACTGTAGTTCTAAATGTATTAAAAAATAATAACTCAATTTCTCGCCCAAGCGTTTAAATAACTGAAACTAGCATTACATTAGGAGAAACTTAACAATATTGATGCAAAAAACGTTCAATAATAAAAAAAATAAAACAAACATGATTTCCAAACACAAGAAACCACCGGATCTCTTAGAAAAGAAAAATCAATGTAAACCATTTGAAAGCAGAAAAAATATCTTCCATACTCAAACACTCCTAAAAGAACATATCAAACGAAAAACAGATCTTATAGGCAATGGGGTGAGAGAAGTGAGGGAGAGATAGGGAGAGATAGCATGAAGGATTTTTTTTGTCGGGTGGAGAAGGGGAATTAAAAGTGTGACTATGCGTTAGACTATATATGTATGTGCCAAGATACTGGATGATCTCTTTCAAATGATTGTTTCTAAGTCTTCTTCTATTTGATTATTTCTAGTCTGGTTTACCTTTTTTCGGGTAAGTCAGGGCTACTTCTTTTAATAATGTATTCTTATATGTATATGTGGTTATTTGAGGGTTTTTTTTTACCTTATTCAGGTCAGTTAGTTCTAATTCGTTTGATCATTTATTCTTATATGAATATACTAGCAGTTAGGTGCCCGCCGTCGCGGCATTCGGTTTTCTACGGGTATCATTTCAAGGCCTATTTGCATTCCGTCACTGTGATAAGTAGATATCCAACATCATTTTTTTTAATTTATACGTACTCCCTCGTCGAAAGAAGAAACCATTCATGGATGTATTAATTATATTATTTGAAACAGTCTTTTTTAAAGTAATGAAGAGGCTAATTGCAGTAAAACTCCTGTACTACTTACTTTCTTATAAGTAAACTTAATAATGTTAATAACAATTTTTGTTTCTAACATCTCCCGGGCTAACTTTAACGATACATCTTTCTGAGAGCAAACATGGTACCTATGGCCCGAAACTTATTGTAACAACGATAAAAATTTTGAATCCCAAAAGCACAGGAAAATTTATTGATTTAACATTAAAAGATGAGATCAACTGATAAATCTCAACGCAATTTGTATTGATTTAAATGTAATAAAACATGTAGACATTACTAAAATTTAGTAAAACAAATAATGGCAACTACTGCAAAGCTCCAGGATATAAAATATTTATTGTCTTTCCATTACCAGTAGGAGTGAGAATAAATAGATTTCTCCCATTTCCAACTTTTGAGCATCCAACATAGAGCTGACCATGAGAAAAGCAAGGCTGTAGCAAATGAAGTCCCACAACCTTCAGAGACTGGCCTTGGGCTTTGTTGATAGACATTGCAAAGCTGACTCTAATAGGAAATTGCAGTCTTTTGAACTCAAATGGTATATCTGGAGGTATCAGTGGAATCTGTGGAATGAAAACCAATTCTCCTTTCCCCTGACCAGTTAAAATTTCAGCTTGAAGAGGGTGAGGCGTCATTTTTTTCACAATTAGTCTTGTTCCATTACATAGCTTCGGAGGATCCAAATTTCTTAACATCACTGGCGCTCCTTCTTTTAAGGAAAGCTTATAGGAATGCATTCCAGGAGGATCAATGGAGTTAAGGAATTCAGTGGGATAGTTAACTGTTTGGTCAGGGTTAACAGTTCAATCATAAGAGAAATAATTTTTTATCTCTTTTGGCAATTCTTGAAGAAGTCTCCAGTTTATGGCATGCACTGTTTCATGTATTGGGGCTAAAATTGCCCTTTGAGAGCCAGTTCTTGTTTTGGAAGTGATGCTGTAGGTCTGGATAAACCCTAAGTTGCAGTTCTTCAATACCCTTCACCAAAATTTCACAACCGCCTGGAAGTGAAATATCCCCATCTGCATTATTTTCAATTGTACCATTTCCTAGCTCCATAAATTGAGAAGCAAATATCCAAGCATTGACATCTCCATGTAGGTGAACCCTCATATTTTTATTCAAGAATAGTCTTTAAGCAGGCATTGACTTCTTCAGCTGCTGTTCCTCTCTTAATCACTGGCAGAGTTTGTCTGAAGTCCCCTGACAAAAGAATGGTCACTCAGCCCATGAGCTAGTTGTTTCGCCTAATGTCCTGCAGCTTTATCCAAACTTCAAAGGCCTTTCTGCTAGCCATAGTGCATTCGTTCTAAACAATAAGGGAGGTTTTTTTGCAAAAGATTGCCACAGTGGTTTCTCTTTTGATGCTGCAGATTGGATTTTCATTAACATTCAAATTCAATGAAAGCTTGAAAGTGGAATGGGCTGTTCTGCCTCCTATACAAGTGTGGCAGCAATGCCAGATGAGGATACTGCAAGTGAAATCTTTCTCTGGGTTCTCACAGCTGATAGAATCAAGTTTATAACAAAAGTTTTTCCAGTTCCTTCTGAAGCATGCAAGAAGAATAATTTACCCTTGGTGGAATTTACATTTCTTAGGATCATTTCATATGCTGTTTTTTGATTCTGATTTAAAAGTAACACATTGAT
The DNA here is from genome assembly GCA_963969495.1 of Ceratothoa steindachneri. Taxonomy (NCBI): domain Eukaryota; kingdom Metazoa; phylum Arthropoda; class Malacostraca; order Isopoda; family Cymothoidae; genus Ceratothoa; species Ceratothoa steindachneri. Next base: position 132,988,580 of record OZ018327.1, read on the forward strand.
ATGCACCATGACAGCAAGTTCCTCAATATTGTAGCTCGTCTCTCTCAAGATTTCTCTGTTCACTGAAAGTGAATATCTGTTTGGTTTCGGAATCCCAAATTGACTCAAATCCCTTTGAGTTAAGGATATATCTTTGTCTTCTATCTCACAGAGTGCAATATTTTCAATTATTGGGTTCATTTCTGCTCCAGATTGTTGTAACTTGAACTGATGGAGAATATCTTCAGATAGATCTTCCTTATACTTTTCCCAAAGAGCCAATGTGCTTGATAGCTCACAGGTGACAATCATCACAGTAAATAAGTCTCTCATTGTCGTTGGAGCTTTTTTCGTAGCTTCCTCTTCCAAAGTTTTGTCCCAATGTTCATCATTTTCTGTTAGTCCAAGAGCAATGCATGCTTGCCTGTAGTTTTCCATTTCATTTCCTTTAACCGTTATAAGCATGTTGAAGTCAGGTGATCCTTTCGCATGGGGCAATAACAATCTTGGAAAGAAACATTCTGGATTTCTTGGGTGAACAGTATATACCTTACCATCTAATTCCTGGAACTGTTAGATGTGGTTCTCCTTGCTTCCTCCTAGAAAGGTTTCTTGTTTTGAAGGTAAAATATTTAAATATTTCAGGATATAGAAGTGTTTTGCAAACTCGTTTTCTGCACATAGGTTGAAAAACGCCATCAGGATAGTGTATTTGACCTTTCAGCCAGCTCTCTTGCATTTCCCTCAGTGTAATAGACTCTCTGACCATTTTCCAAATTCACAGCCCGGTGCTGAACTGAGGAACTTCTGTTATGAATAGGGAAAGAAAGTATTCTCCAGACTGCCTCACTACTGGAAATATATCTTACCATTTGAAATTGTTCAAATTCATTATGATTCTCTAGGCTAAAAACTGCTTGATCACTACCTTTGTTTATATACTTGCAAACATATTTGATCGATTTCATACTGTTGCAAAATTCCACATTAATATGGGCATTAAATGTTTTGCAAAGGAAGGGGCTATACGGAACCACCCACTTGTTGTCTACAATAATATCATTTCCAATCTTTTTCACAGCGAATGAATATCCTCCATCTTCTGCTGTTCTTCTTTTATAGATTGGATATCCATTTCCATCAGTCCGTGTTTCCTTAATTAAGTCCCTTGAATATTTTTTGCTGCAGCTTTTGCTTACCATACAGGGGCTATTTGGATTAACAGAACCACATGGTCCATGGATCGTATTCTTGTTGATGATTTCAAACAACATTGGATCTGTTTCAGGACTTGGTAATTCTCCACTGATTATAATGTCAATCTCATTGGAACTTATTTTGTCCTTCAGCCAAATGAGCAAATGGTTATGTGTCAAGCCTCGCTTTTGCCATTCATATGTATACATATGATATATCACTAGTCCAAAAAGCTTCCCTTTAGTAATTAGATCTATGAGTTTGTCCACTTTAAGCTTGAATACTCTTGCCACAATATCATGTCTGTCAGTAGCAATTGTCCAGGAAGAAGATTCTCTTGCACTTATTTCCATGTAGGATTACAGGTAAAGGTAATGAATAAGTCAAGTTTGTTATAATGTCTGACATAGCAAATTGCATCCCACACTCTCTCTTGCATGTACCTAGGACCTCCAGTAAAAGAAGAAGTCAGAATCACCATTTGCCAAGCATTATTTGCAGTGCCATCACTTAAAACTGCATCTTTTAGGTAGATGTAGTCCTCTGCTCTGAGCTTTTTCCTATGCAGCTTGATGAACAACAGTCTCTCTGACTCAATCTTGGCATACATATCAACTAAGAATTGATTGAGAAGTTGCTTAAATCTCCATAGCAAATTGAAATTTTCCTGCCTCACCCATTATTCTAAGTCAAGTTTGTTATAATGTCTGACATAGCAAATTGCATCCCACACTCTCTCTTGCATGTACCTAGGACCTCCAGTAAAAGAAGAAGTCAGAATCACCATTTGCCAAGCATTATTTGCAGTGCCATCACTTAAAACTGCATCTTTTAGGTAGATGTAGTCCTCTGCTCTGAGCTTTTTCCTATGCAGCTTGATGAACAACAGTCTCTCTGACTCAATCTTGGCATACATATCAACTAAGAATTGATTGAGAAGTTGCTTAAATCTCCATAGCAAATTGAAATTTTCCTGCCTCACCCATTATTCTATAGGCATAAAAATTCTGAGCAGATATTTTCTTGTCATTTCTTGTTCCAGTTTTTTGGATCTCTTTGCTTCAAAAGAAAATTAGCTCATAAGCTCTATGAGTTTCAGCGACTTTCTTCAGATTTCCATCTTTATATTGTAGAACAATATCTCTTTTTTAAAAGTCTTGCCCTACAATCAAAAGTTCATCTTCTTTGATGTTCACCATTCGGAGTTTTGTATGCTCTGATGATCAATCTGACTTCTTCATCTGTATTTCTTTCCAAGACTGTCTTGAATTTTCTGATATGGATATTGTTTTGGTGAAGGAATTCTTGGAGATTCAGCACTATATTTATTTATAAATCCTTACACATGTTTGCTCTGGTCTGTGCTTGAATATTATGGTCCTCAATGAAGTAGATTTGAAGAAACCTGCTTAGCTCATTCAGCAAAGGATAAATTGAACCAATTCTGTGATAGATTCGGCCTTGAACTCTGAATGTTGACTTCCACCCTGGCAAAGTTACATCATTAGCTCCAAATGATGTCATAGAAAAGCAGTTGTTGTAAACTGAATCTGGATTTGATCCATCTAATAGGAAAAGTAATGGTTCACTTGGAATAGGTAGTTCTTCCAACTCAACTTTTCCATTTCTGCAACAAAGACCATTGGTCTCATCATTGAACTTTAGTGCTTTGCAATACTTACATTCATTTTCCAAACTTCCAACGGACAACTTCGGGTGGTTTGAATAATCTTCCTTGGGATCATAATTAAATGCTGCTCTATGTCGACCGGACAAAAATGCACCTCTCACTTGTCTCATTTGTGCAGCGTTGGTTGTTCTTCTGGCTTGCCTTTGATAAGTGTCTTCAGAAGTCCTGACTCTTCTCATCCTTTCAGCATTAGCTTCTACCCTCTTTCTCCTGTCATCTGGAGTTCCAGAGGCCCTTCTTTGATGCACTCTTTCAGCTCTTGCAGCTTTGGATACTCTTCTGGTTTTCATTTGATTGGGATCTTCAGCAACTCTCTGAGACTCAGCACGATGGTCCTGTCGATAGTACCCAGGCTCAATGCCTATATCTTCTTCTTCTATACTTTAGTGAGATAACATTTCTTGAGATATCAAGAAGAAATCGTAAACAATCACCACACAAAAAAATGGATAATAGAACTCAGCCAAAAATCAACAGCAGAAATATATTATAACAACAAGAGAAATCAAGGAAGAATTAGGACTGTACACAAATGATCTTAGATCAATACTGTTGTTCAAATGCGGTTCTAACACCTTGAAGCTGAACTGGAGAAATTCTTTCAGTAATGAAGATACGAGTACCAGTTGCCCTATGTGTGGGGAACCAAGAGACCATGAAGCACTTTTTAGTGGAATGTGTTGTCCTACAGGACAAGAGAAAAGAACATAGAGTGAAACACATTGAACTAAGTGACTTATTGCTGTTCAAAGAAAGAAATGAAAATAAAGTGGAACAAATGAAACAATTTATATATAACATATGGTCTTTCAGGCAAAGTAAAATACAGGATCAAAATATATACTGCAAAAACCGGAGGAAACATCGTCAACCCAGCGCCGTTGAAAAGGCTATGCTGGAACTTTAAACATTAAACCTTAACCTTACTGCAAGTTGTTCCAATATGCTAAAGTGATGATTTTATTTGCGTTTTCATCATTGATATTTATCAATGATAGGTTGCTTCCATTAAAAAATGTACTATGGCATAATAGGGTTCGGCCAATAACTGGATTTCAATGTAGTCCCCCCCTCATTTTTGCCCAGATCGAAGTGCTTGCAAGTAGTTTTTGAAGGCCAGTTCAGGGTCACCAGAGTCTGTATCAAGAAAGAGTAAGAAACGTTCTTTTTTCGATTCCAACAGTTCTAAAGCAAGAGCTCTGAGCGACAGATGATCTGCCTCAATATCAAGCTGCTGCAATCTTTGGCAAGGCTATGAAATAAACAATTGCCACCCTCAGGTGCGCGTTCATTAAACCAAATCAAACTGGTTGACAAAAAGAATGAAATTATGTACAATGTCTTTGTGGGCAACTGCATTATTAACCATTCCCACAGGGCTGACGCAAGAAGGTTTAATGCACATCGAACTGATCTCTGAATCCGGTTTTAACTTTTCGGAAGGAACACAATCTACGCCTTTGAAAGTGTGCTTCTTTTTAAATTTGGAAAGGTTTATCAAAACTTTTTCTGATTTTCTTGGCCTCATGTTCTTGGGTATAAAGATTTCTTATCTTCTTGAATTTCAAGTTATGTCAAAATTTACTTCTCTAAGCCCACATTGGTCAATATTAGACTGATGCACTAAAGATAAGCTCCTAAACAAACAGCAATTGACGTTAAAGTAAACTCATTCATTAGAACAAACCTTGGGCAAACAACTGCTAGTTTCTAATAATTCCTTTATAATATAAAAAAATAACATTTTGAAGTTCAGAAATAAATATAAGCATCAATTTTTGTGAATTTTTAAAACTAAAAGAATTACAAATGGTGAAGTTCAGAAAATTTATTAAAATTTTGGCATGGAAATTATTAGAGCAAATTTAGATAGAGAGAAAAAAAGAAGAATCATGATAGGCCGTAGGCCAGAGACCAAAAGTCTGCCAGCGAAGCGCAAGCTCCTTCTTTCTGTAAGGAGGCGTGTCGAAGCTGCTCCTTTTCTTTCTAATGATAAAATTTCTTTCATGCTTATGACGTCATCAAAGACTTTCGGTTACATATGCGTAACCCCCTTGTGTGGGCCCCGCGAGTCTTACAGAGTTTTGTGGGCCCAAATGAGTATATGTATGTACTACTGGCCCCAAACCCCATCTGCATGCAAAATCTTTAAAAAATCTGTGGAGCCGTTTTTGAGATGGACACGCACACACATTCGCTTATATATATATATATATATATATATATATATATATATATATATATATATATATATATATATATATATATATATATATATATATATATATATATATATATATATATCTTTTAAATACCCGAACTACATACCTATTTAAACGCTAAAATGTTTTATAATTAGCGTTAAGTAAAAAATATTTCCAAAGAACAATTGTAGCCGTAACATTTTTAAAAGGTCATTTTTTTTTTCAATATCAACAGCTCTTTTGGGACATCTAGACAGTAATAGAGATTTGTTGAAGGAGGAGAGTTGGGCTGGGATAGGAAATAGGAGTTATGGCAATGCTTATCGCGCTTGCGGGATAATACAATACTCCATTTTATTTTGCGACAAGTTCATTAGGAAAACAACTGAGAGTCACATAATAAAAAAAAAACAGGTTAAGGAAAAACAAGGAGAGGATGATAAGAATTAAACGACGAATAACACACCAACGGTGACTTCATAAGATGCCTGGTAGGCGTATGTTGATGTGTCTCCAAAAAGTACGACACACTTAAGATGTTAATCGTCGTGCGCTGCCAACCTTTCAATTATTTAGGGTGTGTGTGTCTCGTAATGGCGCTGTATTAACCAATTATAAATGTTTCCAAATAAGGCAATTTACTTTCCAATTTTTTTCGGCAATTATCTTGCGCACGCGAGGTAGGAGAGAGAGAGAGAGGAGGAGGAAAGGGCGAAAGTTAGCTGGTTTTATCATTTTTCTTTCTTATGGGACGAAAGAAATAGTGAGCCTATATATATATATATATATATATATATATATATATATATATATATATATATATATATATATATATATATATATATAAATAAACGACAAAGCAGCATATTGTTCCGTATACCGGAAACCAACTAATTCTAATGCCTATATTCATTATTTCTACGCTCACGATGTATCCGTTAAAAGGTATGTAGTTTCTTCCATTTTCCTGAAAGCATATCGCATTTGTGATCCTTGTTTCTTGCAAGACGAAATTAATACAATCATCCAAACATTCATTGAACTGCAATATCCCCTTTGATTCATAGAAAAGTGTCACTATAAAGCCAGAACCATCTATTACTCCTCAGCTAATTATAAGGAAAACAGATGTGACAAATATTATGTTACCTTCCCATACTCCCCCCAGTTAATCAATTTCAAAAAGTTGTTTTTCATGTTTAGGTTAACTAACTTGTACAGTAATGCCAGGCTGCTCTTCCCTCGATTTACCCTCTCAGTTACGTGCTGTTTATAACCTGATTTCGTGATGGTTAGTCCAAACACCTTACATTTTTTGTCGTATATGTAGCGCTGTCCTTCTACATATACATCTGAGATTCTCCTTCTGTACACGGGTACCATTTTAAATTTAGCCCTGTTGGTTTTAAGTTTCCATTGTTCTTCGTATCTATTAATGCTTCTTATCTCTTCTGCAGTCATCCTAGCTTGCATTGGGCCGTTCCTGTAGGTGCAAACTATGATTTGGGTGATGTCGTTGATAAATTGGATGTTCAAGCAGCCCTCATTTCTTGGTGGTGGTATAGCTGCTGTGTAGATTGAATAGGAAGTCGGACTCAGACATCCGCCTTGGGGCAAACCCGCAGTGAGCTCGTATATTTCTCCTTGATGTCATCCTATTTCCACATAAGCACGTCTCTCCATTACAGAATCACATAAAATCCTTTTGATCTTGTTGTTCATTCCTAATCTGAGTATTTTGAGTTGCATACTCCTCTGCCATATTTTGTCGAATGCCTTGAACACGTCCCGGCATAAGATGTCTACGCTCATTTTTTTTCTCTTTGCTTCCGCTATCTTTTCAAAGATGACTCCAAGGGCTATCTCCGTGCTAACCCAAATTTGCAGCCTTTTCTCCGGCCATTATCATCGAGGAATTTGGACAGTCTGTTATTAATTATTTTTTCTAATTCCTCACCGATGAAATCTAGTAGCGAAACGGGGCAGTAGTTACCCACTTTATCTGGGGATTTTCCTCCCTTGGGTATGAATATCATCTTCGCCACTTTCAGTTCATTAGGAAAGTATCCCGTGTTCAAGCACGCATTGAAGACGTTTCTCACTCCCTCCAATATGTTCGAGGGTGCATCAAGGTAATTTAATCTGGTAAGTCCCGATCTGCCTGGAGCTCTCTGTCGGAAGGTCTTTATGGTTTGTTTTAATTCCTCAGATGTTATGATTGCGTCTATTCCGTCGTTGTTGTTTCTCCTTTCCTCGACAAAGTGGAGGGGGTATGTCCTTTCGATCTCCCCATTGAGTTCGTCCACGATCTGATTTTCGAATTGAATGTTCTCGTTCTCTTCGCTAATTTTGAACACATTTCTCCAGTGCTCTCTAAATAATGCCTCTATTTCTTCCTCATCTTCTAAAATGTTGTTCCCTGCATCCTTAATTTTCATTTTATCCCTTGCTGTTCGTATCTTTAATCTGTTGATATGTTTCCGAAATTCCCTTGGTGATGTTTCCACATCTATTTTCTCGATGTGCTGATCCCATTTCTCTTTCTGCTTTTCATAAATTAGTGCTACTAGTTCTCTTTTCTGTCTCCTGAGGGCGTTGTATGCTTCCCTTGATGTTCCAAATCTTCTTATATTTTCTGCCGCCCGGCCGATCTCCTCGCTCAAAGCCACCATTTCTGGTGTCCACCTAAATTGTTTAATGGTTTGGAACGAGTTAATGGGGACGGCCCACTTCTCTGCCCATTTAATTTCTTCTCTAATCCTATCCAACTCCCCGTCGATTTCCTCTAGAGTGGCTTTCCTGAGCGGGATGGGCACGTACTTCTGAAGTAATTCCTTTTACTTATCCCAATCCGCTCTACGGTATGCCTTCCATTTCTTCGAAGGGATTTGTATAGGATTCTTGTTTATGTGCAAAAGAGTCGCAGTGTGGTCACTGCAGGGAACATCCATTGGTTCTATAAAATAGTTAAAGGGCAGATTGAAGTTAGCCAGGCAGATGTCCGTTTTTTTTTGCGTGTTCTCTTCATAAGTATGTAGGGAAATTGATAAGTTGTCTTCCAACTCTGTATTTCTGTACCCAGAAGCCCCGCAATGGGCGTTTAAATCGCCCATCAAAATGACCGGTATCCTATAGTTGAACAGTTTAGTAAAGTTTTGTACTGGTAATTGGGTGGCTGGTATCTAGTTGCGACAATGATGTTGTTTAATTCCATTTTAATTTCTATAGCTAAATATGCATCTACCAATCCTTGTATTGTTTTGTACTGCAATCCTTGCTTGGCCGCTATTGCCGCTCCGTCGTGTGTTTCTCTTGAAGGATTTGTGTTAATAACATTCTAGTTCCATTTCTTTAATTTCTCGTTTTCTGTGTTTCTTCCATGTTCTGATTTTAGTATAACATCTGGGTCAATCTTTCTGAATAAGTTTCTGTACATAATTTCCTTGTCTTTCCATCCGCATGTGTTAATGTGGAGTATTTTTAATTTCTTAATATCCATAATCCAATTGTCCATTTTCGTTCGTTTATTCGGTTTGTTTGTTCTATCCGTGAAGTTATCGGTGTTTCTTCTTCATTTTCTGTTTCTTCTTTCGTTTCTCCTGGGTTCCCCCTCTGCTGACTGCGTTCGAGGGTCCTTCTGGTAGTTCATCTCAGGGTGATGGACCCTTTTTACTTGCGGATTTAGATCTGTTAATTCTTTGGGCTTTTATGCGAGTAACCCGTGTGCACTCTCGCTCTGTGTCGTCGGAGGAGTTTTCAGTCTCTGAATCTTCGCTGTTTCTGTCCTCTTTGATTTTGAAAATGGCCGATGAGTCGACTTCTTTGGGGAATTTCATCAGTTCGAGCCCTTTTCCTGTAACATGCTGTTGACTGTTGTTACGTAACTTCCAGGCTTAGCTGAGTTCGTCACGTGGGCATGTAATATACAAGTAAGTATTTTCACGTTGAGAGTACCATCCAAATTTATCTGTGTTACCAGTCCTTGTTGGTCACTTTTTGCCATTGGTGTGTATGAGTTTTTATTTAGGTTAGCATTATTTCTGTTTGATTCTGGTTCTTTTCTCTTTATAATTTCTCTTCTTCTGGGACAGATCATGGCCATAGTTCTATGTCCCCCTTGGCAGTTAATGCATCTTGTATCTGTGCTGTTGTAGTAATGCCAAGAATGGCTTTCAGTTCCATATTCAGAGCAGATGATTAGGTCTTTTGGAGGCAATTTTGAGTCGTATGTTCCTCCAACGCATAACATATGAAGCATATCTGTATGCTTGTGAAGAGGTCTCTTTGTATGTGGGCAGATGGAATCCTCATGTTGAAAGCGAGAAGTCCCTGTTCTATGACCCTTAAAGCCATTTCGGTAGATTCACAAATGACCTTGAAAACGTGAGTGTGATCTTTAAATTTGACCACCTCTGCTATCTTGAGCCATTTCTGTCTCTCCTGTAGTTCTTCTTTTATTTCTTGGCATGAGTGCTCTCCTACCCAGGACTCGATTTTTCGGCAGATGACACTTTTGTTAACCGTAATTTGTGGGGGTACTCTTGCTTCCAAATCCAACTTCCTTAGCGTAATGGTCCCAGCAGATGATAGTAGCTGCTCTACGTCTTTATTTTCTGGGCAAATAACTGTGAATCCAGATGGTGTCTCAATACATTTGATTAGTGGTATTTCCAGATCACTAAATATGCATTGCACTACTTCTTGTGGTGATCTTTTCCTTCCGTTGGGTATGAGTTTAAAGGGAAGAGAGGGGTTCTTCTGTCTATCTTCAGCTGTGGAGACTTTATCCAGTTGTAAAAAATAAAATGGATCTTCCTCAACTAATTTTTAATCTCTAACCAGATACAAAAAAAAACTGCATTAGCTGCTAGCAACATACACTGATATATATATATATATATATATATATATATATATATATATATATATATATATACAGTTACCCGCTCAAAACGGACCCCAACTTGCGATAGGCCTCATTTCTTAATTTTCTGCAAGGAGTGAATGAAACTTTGGCCAAGTGTAGGCCATGAATGGTCTTCTGCAGTCTCCTTTTCTTATGTTCTTATAACTAGTTTATTGTGTTTAAAAACATCACATCAAAACATGAGAGTCTTTGAAATTTTCTTCTTTATTCTAGAGCACGTGTTCGAGATGCCCTCCATTTAGCTCTGTGCATTTCTTGAGGCGCAGCACAAAGTTGTCCATGATGTCCTTACAAACCGACCGACTAATGGCTCTAATCTCCTAATGGTCCTGGGTCTCCCTGCGTACACTCTGTCTTTATGGTAGCCCCAGAGAAAGAAATCTGGGGGGGATAAGGTCTGGGCTGTGAGGTGCCCACTCAAAATCAGTCTTGAGACTGATATAGATATAGATATAGATATAGATGACCCGCGTCCAGGACGCGGGTCATCTATATCTATATCTATATCTATATATATATATATATATATATATATATATATATATATATATATATATATATATATATATATACACGAGGGGCGGTCAATAAGTTTTGCAATTTGGATATAAATAAGGAAACGAGATATGAGGAAAAGTGTTTTATTATTTTTCTATATAACTACCCTCGACTTCAATGACTTGCGCCACTTGTCCCTGAGGCTTCGAATTCCCGACAACCACAAATCTCCCGACTGCTGTTCAATCCACTCCTGGACGGTGAGCTGGACATCTTCACCGTCCCCAAACCGGCGTCCACGCAGTGCAGCCTTGAGCTGGCGGAATAAAAAGTAGTCGCTAGGGGCCAGAGCTGGACTCTAAGGGGGATGGTTGAGGTCCTCGAATCCGCACTCGTGCAGGGCAGCTTGTGCAACTCTGGCCTTGTGAACAGGGGCATTGTTATGGAGGAGCAGGACACCGCGTGTCAACTTGTCGCGCCGCTTCTGACGGATGCACTTCTTCAGCCCAGCCAGTTCCTCGGCGTAATATTGGCCTGTGATGGTCCTTTTCACGAGGCGCATAGTCCACCATTAACACCCTCAGAATCCCAGAAGATGGTGGTCATGATCTTCCCGTTTGAGGGTTTGGTCCAGAACTTGATGGGGGTCGGAGAGCCCCTGTGCTTCCAGGCCATGCTTTCGAGCTTGGTCTCGGGATCCCAGTGATGGACCCACGTTTCATCACCTGTCACTATGCGTGACTCGAATCACGCCGTGTCTTGGTTTTACAGGAGCAGCAGGTCCTGACTTGTCATAACTTGTCCTAACACCCCGACAAACAGCCATCCCCCTTCCTCTGTTTTTCCCTACCGATTCGCATTCCACGTGACAGACGCTCTCAAGTTGCTCCATTCAACCCGACTTCCGACGCACGAACTTCGTGGATCTTCGGGATGCGATAGCTTGGCTTAAACCTGCAACAGGAGAATGAGCACCGGCCAAATAGTTGGTGTTTAAAGAAAGGTTTATGAACCAACAGTCTGCGTTTGTTTTCAGTAGAAGGACGAGCGACAAGCATCTCCAAGCGAAGTGGTTCAATCGTGGGATCGTCGCAGCGATAAAGAACAGGGAAACTGCCTACAACAACTGTAAAGCTAACCGTTATGAAGAAAGGTTTCTTCAAAACTGGGAAAAGTGTAGGCAAGTTAAAGCACAGGTGCACAGAGCTAAACGTAACGAGGAAGTTCGGGTTGCCTCCCTCTGTAAAGAGACTCCGAAAGAATTTTTCTTGCATGTCAATAGCTGCAAACTGATTCGTCATATCATAGGAGCTCTGATAGATGACCATGGCATGTTACCGAAGTCAGAACTAGACATCGCCAACGTATTGAACGACTACTTCGCTTTCGTATTTACAAGGGAAGCGGACGGTTCAACTCAGAGGCCGGGGGTTCATCTCGAAGAGGGAGAAAACCTATGCGAAAGAGTCTTAGACAGAAACGAAGTAGTAGCCCGACTAAGAAACCTTAACCATTATAAGTCTCCAGGTCCGGATGTTTTTTTCCTATAGTCCTCCGAGAAGTTTGCGAAGAGTTGGCTCCACACCTCACCACCCTTTTCAACAAGTCTTTGGAAACTGGAGAGGTGCCGGAAGACTGGAGAATACCAGACGTAACCCCCATCTACAAGAAGGGGGACCGCGAATGTCTGGGTAATTCCCGGCCTATTAGTCTGACATCTATCGAAGGCAAACTGCTCGAGTGAATAATCGCAGATCGTATACTGCAGCATTTAGAGTCGCACAACCTGATCTTGTATTCTCAGCATGGATTTCGCAAGAACCGTTGATGTCTCACTAATATACTAGAGTTTTTCCACAGTATTTTGAATGAGTATGACTGTAGCACCCATTGCAAGAGGATTAGGATCAACAATGAAGCCTCACGAATAAGTGTCATATAAATGCTATGAAGTCTTGAGATGGGCACGCAAATAATTATGCACACAAATAATCTAAAAATGTCTAGCAGTCTCTATAAATAAATAAGAATAACTCTTTGTGTAAATAATATATTATATATTTGTAAAATAATACTGTATATCTTTCGTACATGTAAATAATAAGACAAAAGTGCATTGCATGGCGAAATAGATTCAACAGTCATCCTGTAATAATGAATTAATGTAAGACAAAACAAATACTTGTAAATAATGTAGAATTACAATTTAATAATCTATTTTGTAATAAGGCAAGTGAAGTCGTTATGCTCCCACGTGAACGTACAAATATTCATACACTAGGATACAGATGCATTCGACGGTCTCTCCACAGAGATAAACAGAGACAGTGGAAACAGCTGTGCACACATAGAACGGAATCTGATCTTGCCCGCCAGAGTTTACATGAACCCGTGAAAAGACAAAATCAATCTTGCTACAAATGTTGGTTGATAAAGCACAGTTAGGTTCCCAAATGTAGATATTATCTTGATGCACACACACCCTTTGACCAAATAAACTCCGCCCAGCAGTCTTAGTAGAGAACACACGCACATATTCTTTGATCCGATAAGCTTTGCCCAGCGTTCAGATTAGAGAAGCGAAGCCACGCCCCTTTAATTGGCGGTAATATAAATAACCGATCAGAAATATACAACAGTATTAATATTTTGGTGGCCTAGTTTTTCTCTTATGTAGTTTAGGTGGAAGTTTATTGCTTCCGTGCCATCAATAATTCTTTTGCGAAAATCTTTATATTTCCTCAGTTTTTCTTGTTATATCTTGTTAATTTTAAATGAAAGATAGGCAAACTTCTTTCCTCCATTTATTTAAACGTCACAACAGCTGTTTCGGTGCTCTGCACCATTTTCGAGCGACTACCGACAATTTAATGTTAAAGGCGGATAATTTAAAGCAAATTGCTTCACTTGACTAAATTTAAATAAAAAATATTTCGAAAATATAAAAATAATAAACATATATCCACGAATACATGTAGCACATATTTACTGGAAAACATATGAATATATATATATATATATATATATATATATATATATATATATATATATATATATATATATATATATATATATATATATATATATATATATATATATATATATAAATATATGAATATATAAATAATATAATTTTTAAATGTAAATAAAACAAATTGTGTGTGATATATGCACTCAATTTATTTTAAATTTGAAAGTACATTTTTTGGTATTAAGTGTGAAATATGACGTCGCTTGATGGTGTTCGTTATGTTGACTTTGAGGATATCAACAGTTTGCGGATTATTCGCATATACCTGCGATTTAAGGTAGCCCTCCCCCCCAAAGTAGTCTAATGGCGTTAAATCGCATGATCTCGGTGGCCAGTTGACGTAGCCGCACCCCGAAATGAGCCTGCCCTGAAATCGCTGGTGCAAAATGTCTATCGTGGCTTGCGCAGTGTGGCTCATTGCGCCGTCCTGTTGGAACCACATGTCGTCAGTATCCATATCAAGCATATAATCCAGTTGAGGCCCTAAGAAGTTGCTTATCATCGATCTGTAGGTCTCGCCGTTGACGGTTATGGCAATCCCATCTTCGTTCTCAAAAAAATACGGACCGATGATTCCGTTAGACGAAAATCCGCACTAAACAATGACTTTGTTGGGATGCAATTGGTGCTGGTATATCTCATGTGGATTGTTTTCGTCCCAAATCCGATAATTTTGCTTGTTCACAAATCCATTCATCCAAAAATGGGCCTCGTCGCTGAAGATGATTTTTCTGGGGGAAATTTGGGGCAACTTCGAACTGCTCGAGAGCCCATTCAGCGAACACACGGCGGTGTCTATGGTCGTTTACCTTAAGTTCCTGGGTAAGTTGGATTTTGTACGTGTGCAGACCCAAGTCCCTACGCATAATTCGCCAAACTGATGTCGCAGAAAGGCCAAGTTCTTGTGAACGACGAGAAATTGACTGCCTCGGATTTTCCCGTACAGTCTCATTTACAGCAGCGATGTTTTCAGTAGACCTTGTGTTTCGGCGACGTACGGGTGTTGGCTAATTGTTAATCGACCCTTTTGCCTTGAACAGTGGACTCGGCAGGAAGATTGTGGCGAGGATAGAAATCACGTAATGCGCGGACCGTTTGTCGAACGGAGCACTGATTTTGATAATAACATTTGATGATCTGCACACGCTGTTCAACGCTATAACCTTCCATCGTGACTTGCCAAGTACTACTGAACAATTTACAGTGAGGTTGCCAGATGTCGCTTTAACAACATGGCCACTATCGCCTGAAAAAGCTCCAGCGTCCTTGTTGAAAGACCCTATATATATATATATATATATATATATATATATATATATATATATATATATATATATATATATAGATCACCTGCTGGACCTGTAGCAGAGCAGCTGTCTAATTATGCCATTATCTTAACCGCACAATATATATAAATTCTATGTATATTTTCATATTGTATGTATTGTATTTCCTCTCAGTTTGTTCACTGGCAGAAAATGCCCCTCTTTCCTTTACTTCTTTCAATTAGAAAATGTACAGAGACTCGTTTTGAGTCGCGAGCGAGTCTAGTCGGGGGTGACTCTACATCGCACTATGTCGGTCGGTCCCCGTTTTGCTTTTTTTTTGTAATAACATTGTAACTAGTCGGCTGATTCTAATGAAATTTAAAACCCTTATGTTGTTTTATATTCTTTTCCAATATCCTCCCAAGCCTAGCCCGGGAATTATTTTGTTTTGGCGATAACATCAAAACTATTTGGCCGATTCAAACGAAATTTGAAACACTTATGTATTTTTACATTCTCTTTCAAATGGTATAAATGCCAAAGTCCACCCAAGGTGAATAAGTGAGAGCACGCGACTTTTTGGTCAGCAGGCCTTGTTATTAAATGATCAATTATGTTGTTTTCGTTGCCACGTCTGGATGACGTAATGACTTAAATTTGGCATGAAGAGTTTTTCAATAAACAGCGTCGCTGTCCTTCATCGCTTATCGCCCCGAGTGTGTTTGGACAATCTCAAAAGGTATCGACAAACCTCAGTCGCTACAGAGTTTAGACGCCATTGAATAAATACCAACAAATCGCTAAGATTACTTTGTTTTGATGAGCAAACTTCAGAATTGACCTGGTTTTAGTCAGCGATTGATTATGTAGTCAGCTAATTTGAGTGTTCGCACATGAACAGAAAGACAGTCAGTTCACGTATGCATGTACCTGAAAATATACATATTGGGTATTTAAATGAGAAAAACATAAAAAAAATATATTTACTTAGAATTTTCATTAAATTAGGCTATGCTACATGAACAACATAAATCACTATCACATAAAGGGATGAATTCTGATGAAATTCGATTGCTTAAATAATGACGTAGATTGGAACTCAAAAGGGAACGAAAGAGGACAAAGTTGTCTTTTCCGGTCATTTATTCTCCCACATTCTCGATTCCTGTTCACCCCCGAAGTCCCCTCTAAGAGTCCTTCCCCGCTCTGTTTTCCCCTCACCCTTGCTCCTGCTCCGATGATGACCCCCCGCGTATTCTTTCCCCAATCGACCGACGAAAGCTTCGAATTTGTCCCCTTCGATCGTTCGGACCCCGAGAGGGAGCATTGTTGGATCGTGGTGGGGGGATGGCTTCCTTCATTTTGGCCCTGTGTCTACCATCCTCATTGTCCCCTCCCACTTGATCGAGGGGATCATCACAAAGGTAGTTGCTGGCCCCCCTCCCCTGGGGTCACGTGGCTCTGGCACTCATGTCTTCACCTGTGGTCGGGGGTTGCAGACTACCTCCCCACAATACATTGCTATTGTTATTACTTATAACCAAGACCAACGAGGGCATCTCCGAAAGAACGTTTGTAAAAGATTTGAAGATGAGTAAAATGAAGGGAAGCCACATTACCAAAAGAACGTGAGGAGGAGACTTCTCGGGGCACTGGTGGGGTGGGGGTGGGGGTGATGACTCTCGAACCGGAACAACCTCTATATTTAAAATGTATCCTCTCTGTGGGCATTGAGACGAGAATGGCACGCAATATTCAAAATATCACACGCACGGGGGTTATCGGGAGGTGCGCACCCCTCTCCTCAGTGCCCTCAATTTTCATTTCTAACTTCTCCACTTTCTTTGCGACTTCCATTTTAAAACCTTTCTGGCTGGAATACCAGATAACTGGTACAGTCAAGTACCACCATTCGCAAGTGGCCTAATTGATTGATTCCATTGCAGATCGCATGGTTCGTCGCTTGCGCCGTCCTCTTCCGGTTCGACTACTTGCACTACAAGAGGGCGCCGCAGTATTACTACCTTCGGAGGATGCTCGGGGTAAGAAGCCGCACGTACATCTCTCAATTCCCTCCTTTGTACTAGTTTAGAAGTTAAGCCGCATTCTATATTGTATGTAAGTTGGGTTGGGTTAGGTTAGTGTTCATTGTCCTATACTCTAGCTCCGATTCGGGTCAACTATGCGGCGTCTGCCGTATGCTCTAGCGACCTGGAAGCCTCACTGAGATAAGAATCAGACTTTGCTAATCGCTGGTAAAAGCCTTACCAAATAACATCATAGTATGAGGGACCTACATGAATGAAAATGGTGCCAAGGATCCTCAAAATTACCAGTTTAGGACCTCCCAAGGGCGGTTCGAATATTAGAGTGCTTATGCGAGAAGGTTTGTTCGAGAGGGGGGTGGATATGTCTACGTTTCTGCGGGTTAAGTTAAGTTTATGATCTTCTTCCCGTTGATCGCTATTAGTTTACCTTCTTCATCCGAAAGCCAAGGCAGAAATTGTGTAAGAGTTTCCCACTTGAGAACCATCGCAATGGATACCGAGAACAATTGCTCTTGATCTCACAGGAGAGGTGCAGGAAGCGTAGTGCATTTAGGCGACAACTAGATCCTGATCCAGGGGGAGCTGAAGCACCCCCAAATTTGTCCTTTTATTAGCCCATAGTAAAAATGAAGCGATTTTATTAAGCGCCTCCCTCAATGATACGATTCATTCATTGTATTGATCAAATTCCTGCCGGTTATTGCCATCTTCCTCGAGGATGAGAACAACTCGGACGCGACGGCGGGACTCCAACTGATCGCTATCCGATTGACCTCGTCGTCGCTGGGTTGGTTCTAGCTCACACCGTGGAGCCGAGCCGAACCGAGCTGAGCCGAGCCCTGCAGTCTCTTTCAGTCGATCTCGTCTCTGCATACGCTACGATCGGTGAAGTGGAGACGTATCTCAACAAGACCCGGAAAGTTGCACTGGCCTGCTTCCACGACATCTACCAGAAAAAAGAGGAGCTCCTCCAGGAGGTCGGCCTGTCACATGACACCATTCCTGTGCCTCGAGTTTGTAGGCGGCAGACACAAAGAGCGAACGTATGCTAACAGACAGTTGAGGAATATTACTGCCGATCTGTGTATGTCCCGTTTATTGGTCTTGGTGCTGACTGAGCTGTAGAGCCGGTTCGAGGACAACACTATTCCGGTCGTCTTCAACATCGAACATCTACTCTGTGTGGCGTCCATGGGGATGTTACTGCTTTACTGGAGCTGGCAAAAGTCTACGAGGCTGACATAGAGGTTTTGAGCCTCATAAAGTCAGAAGTAGAGCGCTGGTTTTCGTCAACAATCAAATTTGACTCCATTGGAGATGCTCTTGCTCTCGCCCAGACCCGAATGTACCTGAACCTGGCCAGGCTCCTCTGAGTTCTGATCACTCTCCCAGTCACGGGCGCAGAGGCCCAGCGTTCATTTTGGGGGCTGAAACGACTGAAAACGTACCGAAGGAATAGCATGAGTCAAGAACACCTTCACGGCCGAGCGCCGATCGATGTTGACAATGAAATTGATGTTAGAATAGACAGAGTTATCAATGTATTTAGTATTCTGCTATTTAGAATAAGTTATGTAATAATATAAAATATATATATAAAAACTCTTTTTAATCCGTTGTGGTCGAATGTATCTTACATGATACATGTTTAAAATACAGGTAACTCTCAAAAATAACTATAAAATTCAGTATTATACCTTAAGTGACGTCCCCAAACTACAAGAAACCACAATTCATAACTTTCTGATGTGTGGGAAAAAAATCGGATCTGAGAGAGAGGTAGTTCTCACTCCTGTGTGATATACTGTTATTTATTATCGATGGTGTGTGAGATAACCATTATTAATGATCAATGCCCCTTTCTCAGACTACTCAGAGGGAGGAATTTAGGTTAGCCCGTCCCCCCCATTTTTATCCTTGATCCGTCACTGGCGACAACCAAAAGTCTCGGGCTGGATCCCTGTCACTCCTCCAATTCGTCCCTTTGGCTGTATTCAACAGGCTTCTGCTTAAACACAATTGTTACGAAAGGGTGGTGGCACGGTTGACATACTCGTATATAGGTGTTGTGCGAGTAGCATTCGGTGCCCGAATCTCATGATGTGAATTCCTCCTAAGGGTTTTGCCCTTTTAAAAAAATAGACATAGGTTTTTTGCCTTTTTAATAGACTGTTGTTAGTTTTTGGCTTTTTAATATACCATATTGTAAGTATTTGCGTTTTTAATTTATTGTGTTGTAAGTTTCTGCCTTTTAAATAGATTGTTATGAGTTTTTGCCTTGTTAAATAGACTGTTTTATAGGTTTTTCCTTTTAAGTAGGTTGTGTTGTAGGTTTTTGCCTTTTTTAATAGACTGTGTTGTAGGTGAGTGTGTGTGTATCGAGAGGAACAGCCGCACTGATCAATGTTGGAATTTTCTTGCTGGTTTTGCCGAAAGGAAAGAGCGTTTTATCCCTGGTGAGAAGCTGCCTCCCACTGTGGTTCAACCTCGTCTGCGTCACCCTGGTGCCTTCCTCCAAGACGATGCACCTCGTTACCGCCTTTACTATCCTACTCGCTTCAGGTTCGCAAGTTCTTTAAGTTCTGAGGTTTGTGGTCTTAACCGACCAAAGTTATTTTGTATTCTATGTTTTTGTCCGTCACCTTGAATGAATCGAATCGAAGAACACAAGGGCTATGACATTTTAAAGATTATTACGATATGCTTTTTATAACAGCCCTTTCCATCATTTTCCCATTTTTAATCCATTTCATACGGGTTTTTTGTCTCCCCTTTGCGCCTTTCCTCCTTTATATGTAAAGTCAGGGCAGACACGGGGAGTCTGTACACCTCATTTGTGCTTCTTATTACGGGCAGCTACGTACCGTGTGTTGTATATATGAGGTCATATTTACTGAAGTAATCTTGTCTTGCTGTGCTCTTTATTTTTTTAATTTTAATGCCATTTTTCATACCTTCTCCTCTTCCCTATATTCATTTGTCAGTCTCTTCCTTCCTTGTTTTGTTGAGTTACTACTGGTTAATTGGTGCGGCCTCTTTCTCAAAGAAATGTATAATAATGTATTATTTACCTACCACCTTTCTAAGAATTGAGAATCGTACAATTCTTGTATACATTAGAAATTATGATATAACTCACTAACGTAACGAATCTTGATACTTTCGTGCTTAAGCTGATGTTGAGAGAATGTATCGCATCTATTGGTGTTGGGATAAACAAGCTGGCTTTGGTTAACGGGGCTTTGAAGTGCAAGCAGGCATAGGCTCATAAGCTATTACAAATGTATGACAATTGTAAATGTCTGTAGCGGGGAGTAGGATCCTCATAGCATAATGATAGAAGAAGTGTCGTTCTATGGCCTCTTATGCCGTGATGGTTCATAGGTTGTGTTAAAATAGAATATGGTTTGAATAAAGTTATCAGTGCTAGTGTCTAGAGGGGCCCAGAGAGGAATTATTATGGCAAGAGATACTTCGAAATGGGTAAATGTGGATTGTGGTGGAATTGAGAGCTCAAACAAATATTATCATTCTAAGTTCGTAAGATTTACTAAAAAATAACAATTTTATTAAAGCGTTGAATAAGTGCTATTGCGAGCAGGTCACTATTATCGGATTAACCAACTCAGGAATCATTGCACTGGCCTTCATTTAGATTTGATAATTATCCAGACATCTTTACCCGAAGTAGAGGTATAGTTCACCGTACGGCGGAGGAACTTTCGTTTTCGTTAACCTTTATCTTCGTCCTATTCGATATTTGTCAACTTTTTTTTTATAAGAAACAAGCTGATATTTTCGTCCTGGAATTCTGTATCGCCTGTCCACGTTTATTTTTAATTAGTGCCTTAAAGAGACGTCCGATACTAACCTTACTCTTGAAAACTTTTGAAAAAGTCACTTCATCATACTCCATTGTGTGGAAATGGGGGGGAGTACCATGGAAGAAGTGTGAACAATGAACTCTGGTGGCAGGAATCAGTGGCCAAAAGAGAATTCGAAGGCTTTGAGCCACATCTCGGGTCCATGGGGCTTATGCTTTCCAAGTCAGGTCCATGGGGTGTGTGTCTCCTAGGCGGGTCCATGAGGTGTATCTCTCCCAATTCGGCTCCATGGGGTATATGTCACCCTAGTCTGGTAAATGGGGTGTATGTCTCCTTAGTCGGGTCCATGGAGTGTATGTCTCAATAGTTATGCCCATGGGGTGTATGTCACTCTAGTCTTGTCCATGGGGTGTATGTCTCCCTAGTCTGGTCCATAGGGTGTATATGTCCTTAGTCGGGTCCATGGGGTGTATGTCTCATTAGTCGAGTCCACGGGGTGTATGTCTCCCTAGTCGAGTTCATAGGGTTTATGTCTCCCTAGTCGGCTCCATGGGGTGTATGTTTCCATAGTCTGGTCCATGGGGTATATGTGTCCATGGTGGCCTCCATGGAATGTATTTCTCCTTGCTCTGGTCCATGGGGTGTATGTCTCCCTAATCGGGTCCAAGGGCTTGTATGTCTTCCTAGTCAGGTTCGTAGGATATATGTATCCCTAGTCAGCTTCATGGGGTATATGTCTCCCTAGTCTGTTCCATGGGGTGTATTTCTCCCTATTCGGGTCCATGGGGTGTATTTCTCCCTAGTCGGGTCATTGGTGTGTATGTCTCTGTGGTTGATTATATGGGTCGTATATCTCACTAGTCGGCTTTATATGGTGTATGTCTCCCTAATCGTTTCCATGGGGTGTATGTCTTCTTAGTCGGGTCGATATGGTGTATGTCTCCCTAGTCGGCTCCGTGGGATATATGTCTCCCTAGTCAGATCTATGGGGTGTATGTCTCCATAGTCGTGTCCATGTGTGTATGTCTCAATGGCATCGCTGCAAGAATCTGCCATATAAGCAAAAATAAAGAAAACACTGCTAAGAAAAAAATGCTTAGGAATCTGTTATACTATCAAAAAATATCATTTTCTATTCACCGTTGCCACCCACTTCAAAGATGGGTTAGGAAAACGTATATGCCCGCCCACTGGTAGTAAAAGTAGCAAATAAACAGGCAGTGTTGGATATTAATCTTCCCTTCTTAGGCTGGCATTGATAGATAACTTTTAAAAAAAACTGTGAAAACTCCTCCCTCGTAATAACGTAATATAGGATTGGAAGACTTCCATTAAATTAGCAAATAGCTCCTCCTAAGTAGTATCCTATTGGTAAACCCCTTTGGAGGTGAGCGCCCCCCACCTTCTCTCATATACAAACCGTGTAAACTTTAGATCAGCAGCCATTCTGAGCAAATATTGTATTTTGGATAAAGCTAAAGCCATTCAGCTCCTTTTGCTCTGCGCCACTGCATCTTACTGGGTTTCGAAGACGGGCAAGCAAATTACGTTGAATTGCTGTGATCACTTAGGGTCACCGCACTTCTTCCATGATCGAACCTCTTGCAAGAATCATCCTTTAACGTCAGATTGCAACGTGTACCAAACTACCAGGCAGTCCCTTCTCACCAAGAAGGATTCCGTTGCGCTGCCTGACTGATCACCTTGACTTTGTGTCATAGACATAATTACAAGGCCAGAAGAAGGGAAACAAATCGAACATATGTCTCCCTAGTTGGGTCCATGGGGTGTATGTCTCCTTAGCTGGGTCCATGGGGTGTATGTCTCCCTAGTCGGGTCCATGGGGGTGTATGTCTCCTTAGGCAGGTCCATGGGGTTTATGTCTCCCTAGTCGGGTCCATGGGCTGTATGTCTCCCTACTCAGGTCCATGGGGTGTATGTAGAGGTAGACAGTGCTGATGTGCAAGAATTAATCGAAAACCACATAAGTGGTAGTCACTGTAAGAGTGAAATTTTGTGGTTGTTGCGTAATGGACCATGTAATGATAAAAGTGAGGCTGATATTTTTTTTCCTAAAACGTAATACCAACGAGGGTTTATCACACAGAAGGTTTGTAAGGAGAAAGCTATGAAGAACTGGGTGAAAATGTGAGGAAGATAAAGATACATTTGTCGTGACTGGAGGGAGGGGGGAGAAACACAATCGTCCAGATGTTAGTCAATGCAATATTACCCACCCTACATATGACACCGGTTTGAGTGTTGAGATGTTGAGAAAGAAAGGTCTTGGGAATGAATTGGGTGTAGTCGACATCGGTTGATGGTTGTGGGAGATATGAATTGTCGAATTTGTAAGAGGATGAGAGACACGATTAGTGGAGTTTGGGGTGCAATTGTAAATAATGAAGGTTACCGGTATGGTTCTGTGCTGAAAGAAACGTGTGTGGTGAACTCGCACATTCAGCACAAGCATATGTATAGTAGATACACATGGTTTTGAGAAAGTTGAGGGGGAGTTGTGTATGATTGATATGTGCCTAGTAAGAAAAAATATGCTGCGGGATGTATTGATGTGAAAGTTTTGAGTAACGGACTTTTCAACCACATGGTTGCCCCGTGTAGGGTTAAATTGTTTGTTGTATAAGTGACAAGAAGTGAGGAAGGTAGAAATGAAGGGAGAGAGAGAGAGAGAAAGAGAAAGAGGAATTAAGTGTGAACATGTGTATTGAACAAATATGGAACAAATTTAAGGGAGTGGGTAATAGAGGGCTTGTATTGTGAGAAATTTAAAGAGAAAGCATAATTTTGAATAGCAAAATGACGATGGAAAATTTAGAGTAAAGAGCAAAAGGGAGAAGTAGTTACGAATGCTTAATACTCCCAGGAACTATTTAATGACCAAAACTAAGGTTCCACAGCAGTAATTTGGAAGTCATTTTTCTTGTACCTACAAATATCTTTTCTTATTCCCAGTTGCTCACTCCATATCCCATATTTTAAATGCCATCAACTTCTCTCGCCACTACATCCCAAGTTTACCTGAAGTGAATATGGCTTCATACAAAGGAGAAGTGAGTATCCTTTTGTTTTCTTGACTTACTCTTTCATTTTGAAAAGCTTTAAATTCAACTCGTACGTGATTTACTTGCTGTTTCTGTATGCGTTTGCTTTATTAGAATTTAGGTAGATCTATCTATCGTGTTTATCCTAGGGGTTTTCAATCAGGGTGAAATTCTCACAAGGATGTTGATTTTAGGGTTACAAAGGCGGAATAGGATCCAAAGATAGATAGACTCCAACAGTTTAATGTTGTTTTTAAAAATCCAATTCAACACATCATACTATTTAACAGAACATTTAATTAATGGAGATTTCAGTTGTTGTTTTTTTCATCTGTAAAATGACCTTATTTCAACATATTATTATTATTCAAGACGCACCTTTGCAGTAAACAATCTAGGATAAGAAGGATAATTCTGATAATCTAAAGGATACAATGGACCAAAAAGGTTGTGGATCACTGATGAATCATTCATGAATTTTCACGTTTTGTTACCGTGACTTGCCACTACTCCTTTCGTTCATAGCTTGTTTACACTCTGTGAGTATTGTCTCAAAACTTAAGAGATCGTGTCTTAAGGACTACTACTTTTTTTCATATCGCTGTTTACAGTCTAAGTATTGTCCCCAAAATTTAAAGGACACGTTCTTTTACCGTGACTTAAGGACTACTACTTTCGGTCATAGAGTTGTTTACAGGCTGTGAGTATTGTCTCAAAACTTTAGAGGACACGTTCTTTTACCGTGACTTAAGGACTACTCCTTTCGTTGACACAGTTGAAATCGGCTTATTTGATGGTGTTATGATTTCGTTTGTAGATCAAAAAATCTTGTCAAAAGGAAACGATGTTGTTGACGTTTTTGTAATTAATTTCAGTCACCATCACGTGACTTGTCACTGGCTCGCAGAAAAGTTTAGTGAGTCACTAACCAATGATGAAGCTGTGGGCTACAGGGTAACCAGGGAATATTATAAACGAAATGGATGTTTACCGATTATACAAACTACGACTAGAGTCTTGTATGGCAGATATATGGAGGGGGTTGGAGAGTACTTGCCATTGATCAACAGCGTGGGTTTTGTTGTGTTTTATTTTTCAATGTTAATGATCTTATCTGGGTGCCGCCACCAATGGCAATGATCAGCTGCGGGAATTTAAGTCACAGATGATAAGGGGTTAGGGGGAACATGTAGACTGTTACACCAAGTTATCTTGAAGGGGTTGCACCACCTCCCAGACTTAATCCCCCACAGCAGTCTCTAGATTGAGAGTACCTAGACTTTATTCCTTATAAATATTTATATTTTAACCTTTTTCGATACCTAATTTACAAGCTATTCTTCGACCAGCTTTCGTCCACTCATTCGTAGGAGGGGGTTATCACTCCATTCTGGCGTATGTTGGGGGGAGGGGGGGGTAACATGTCTACATCCTTCATATATATGTATTCTCTTACTGGGTGGTTTAGACGTGCCGAGCGGAAATACCACTTCGGCTTATAGCGATGTTAAATAAACCACATCAATTGTGCTAAGTCACTGGATCGAGTCCCTTGCGGGCAGTCTTCATTACTGTTGCCTTACGGGGCCAAACCATGGACCATGATGGGTCCATGGTTTGGATCTTATGTTAAACTGTAGGTCCCCCTAAGAAATCCTAAGCCCCTAAAAAATGAGTGCCGCTCGGGGTGGGGGAATAGAGCCCTTACCTTTCTCTCTTGCTGTTCCCCTTCTTTCTTTTCCTTTAGGTGTGGCTTGGTCAATCTGGAGGATTGTGTGCCCCTCCCATTTCTAGCTTCCTTCGCCCCTCCTCTCTTTCTCTCTCGTTCCAAACTTTCTGCGTCATTTGCCCTCGTTGGTATTTCGCTGAATCCGAGGAAGATGCTTTTTGATTCTTGATGAAACTTCCACAAGAAGAAGAAGAAGAAGAAGAAGAAGAAGAAGAAAAATGGTTTCTTTTTTTACCACCGATTTGCACTCATTTAAGATGCACTTTATTTCTATTTAGGGGACCTACTGATTGACGAAGAATCCGAACCACGGGTATCTACAGCGTATGGTAACCGCCGGGAAGGTGACACTCTCTAGCCAACAGCCACAGCAGTGTTTCACTCGGCCTGGCTGTAGGCTCCGGGAGAAGAGGAACTGGAACAACAAATTTGGGAGACGCGGGGTGGAGGGGCGGGGGGAGGGCTCGAAATAGAAAGGTATTTTATAACTCCTTGGAATAAGTGCATCAATTTAATTCGGGTGAATTTTGTTCTTTCAGAGTCCCATAATCCTTATTTTCACATCAGGTACGTCTTTTCCGTTTGCTGCTTTCCTTCTCTTTATGTATGTAGTATGCGTGTATGTTTATGGGAGTGATTCACTATGGATGCGCTGGTGTTAGGGCGTAAAGCCAGCGTGATGCCTTCGCCTTCCGCAAGGATGTACGACCGAGAACAGCTGGCTTCGTCCTCATTACCGAAGCTTCGTCCAAAGATTCAGAATATTTCAATTAATAAATGAATCCTTCAATGACAAACTATTTACAAAAATAATATCTTTATTTTCAAGTGCCTGGAATAAGTGGAGTGTCCATGCTGGGCCTCCTGGCTGTCATGGGAATAACATCATTGAAGTGTGTGAGGACGAGACAATATGAGGTGTTCTATTATACTCATTATTGCTGCGTCCTCTTCCTCTTTATTCTTCTGATTCACCCGCTTGGGTAAGTGAAGGGGAATGTTCTCATTCATCCCCCAAACAATATGGAATAGATTCCATCAGTGTTAAGCGACACTAAAGAAAGAAATAGACTCTTTAGCTGGAATTCGAACCCACGACCTATAAATAGAAGGAGTTCTTTGCGAGTTAGATTTGGTGTCCACTTTTAGCCTATCGTGGATGGGAGATTGACGTCCAAGGGTCGCTTAGAATTTTCATACTTATACTTACATAACGGCAGACCGATCCCTGCCTACTGTATACAGGACTGTATACAAAGTTTTCCCAATAAATAAAATTTATTCAAGTATGCCAAACATAATTAATCTACAGTTGTAGATTATATACATATTAAACTAGTGTATCCATGCTTTAAAAATTAAAGTAATATTTAAGTAATAATAATTATTTTTTAGTTGATTATTATACTAAAAAATAAGAATGAATTAAATTCCAAAATTTTACTCATTAAATGAGATTCACTTTCACTCGTGTACTTCTGCTACTCAGCCCTACTACAACTCTTTAAAATATGACCAGTTTTGTTGCATTTCCATTAACCAAGAAAACACGAAAAAAGTTTTTGAATCACTTTATTCTTCTTCTTTCTTCGGCTTCTATTTTCCATAAGGGGAGAAGGATTCCACACTCCTTCTGGGCCTTGGCTAATTCTGGGTTTAGAATTCCCTTAAATTCTGAGCTAGCTGGAACTTCGAGGGGGGCAGGATCCTGTGGTTCTTTTCTCGCCCCTGCGTGTGTGGTGACCAGCTGGGCCACTGGGTTAGGGGAGATTTGGGGACTTTGTCCAATTAGTACCAAACAGAATTTAATTGGGGCCGAAACTGCTTCGGCCCAGCCCTTAAAGTACCGACAGTCGATGTAGCACCTTACAATTGGGAAGCAGTTGGAACGTCCTAAGTAGTCGTGGACTACTACAAATTTATCGTGGTCAGGGGACACAGGGGGGAGAAGCTTCTCAGACACAATGATGCACGTACACTCTGTATCACGGACGATATTGGACGTACCACAGCCGCTTACACTGCCATTCTCAAATTTTAAGGCTCCTGGTGAGCTCTTATTAAATATAAAATTCACTTGGTGATCCGGCGGGCCTTGGAGAGATGAAGGAACGGGAGGTTCAACTGGAAGAAGAGGGGGAGCGGCCGCGGTTCTTACTTGGTGAACCTGTTGAGGGGGGTTGCTCCGAAATTTAGAGTTTTGGGGACAGTTTGAACTTATGTGGTTCGCTACTCTGCACGTATAGCATACAATGTCTCTCTTTGGGAAGGATACTGGAGGGAAAGACTGGAAAGGGGGCTTCACCTCTCGAGGTTCAGTGGAGGGAAAACTTCTTGGTTTGAAAGGGCCTGGAATTTCCATGAACTTCTACTGGAAACTTTGATTAAATCGGGGATTTCCGGTTTTCGATTTAGGGGACGGGGGGAAGGGCTTCTTGGAGTTCTTAGGGTACAAGTTATGACTTGCCGCGAAGACGTCTGCTTCTTCAACGCATTCCTTGAAGGATCGACAACGCCGGTCCTTCACGGCTGCGCGGATCTCTGGGGGCAGCGAAGCCAGTAACTGGTCCCTTAAAACAAAATCTCATAATAACTCATAATCGGGGGAAATCTTTGACGACTCTAGCCAAAACTTAAGGTTTCTTTCGAGGGTATACCCAAATTGTCGGAACGTTTGACCGGGTAGGATCCTGGCACCACGGAACTTATGGCGGTAGTAATCAGGGGTCATATTATGGGCTGCGAGTAATTTAGCCTTAAGGGTAGAATAATTAATTGTGCATTCTTGGGGCAATGAGATGAAGATATCTCTCAATTTCGAGGTGAGCAAGGGAAGCAATTTCGCTACTCCTTCCTTTTCCAAATCAATGTGATTTAATTCGAGAATTTTCTCAAAATGCGTTGGGAATGAGGAAAATTCTTCGCCCTCCTTAAATATGAGGATTTTAAGGGAGACACCTTGCGGGGCTTCCGATCTGCCACTCACAGATTGTGTTTCTGCTTGTGCTCGCATCATTTCCGCTTCATGCTGGCGTATTTGTTGCCTTTCTTCCTGGTCTCGTTGTCTTTCTTCTTGTTCACGTTTTCTTTCTTCTTTTTCTTGTTTTAGTTTCTCTTTACTTCTTCTTTCTTGCCTAACATGTCTTTCTTCATTTTGAATATATTCTACCAAATCTCTCCCAGACAGGCCAAGAGATTCGCCTTGCGCTTTAAAAACTTCGAATGAAGCCATTTTTATTTTTCAAAAATTTTCTTAGCTTTGTTTGTGCTAAAAAAAAAATCACGCCTATGTGGACCTACTACGTGTGCGCAAACTTTCACCTACACTAACGAACTATTCAAGTTCCTACTCGTATCTCTAGGACAATCTCAATGCACGACAAAAAAAATGGTCACTTTACCTAATCCGCCTGGGAAATTCTACGCTCTACTCTGTTGAGATCTAGGTACACATGTACACATAATTTAAATATGGGAAATTAAAAATTTAAATGGGAAATTATTCTCCTTAAACCTTTGAGCACATCTTTAGCCTTTTCACTTAACACAAATATGAATTAGAAGTGACTTTAAAATATCTAAAAAATCCACCTAACACAATAATTGACACCAGATTTTATAATATATATATATATATATATATATATATATATATATATATATATATATATGTCGTGGTATAGCTCTATATACCATACATACATCTATTATAGTTGATTTTAGAGTGCGCGGGGGTTTCCTTTTAATATCTTTGGGTCGGCCGAGGTCCGGTTACGAGGTCAGATCCTCGTAAGGGAGGGCTAGTCCAATAGAGCTACTTTAAATCTTTGTCTTGGCTGAGAGTTCCAAATCTCACTGGGTTTCAGGCTGTTACACGGCTATGATGAACTCAAGGGTCGGGAAGTAAAGGAGTCGACAAAAAATAGACTTTAATAAATATTAATAATTTAGGTTAAATGGTACAACAATAAACAGACATATAATAAGACAAATAGTTACAGTGGTCAACGGGCTAGTAAGAAGATTAGGTATTTAAAATGCAATAAAATGGGGTAGGCTGGATGGAATTAAGCACACAAATGATAATGGAGGAACGGTAGACGGCAATTATAAATTTGACGAAGCTAAAATATTCGTTACAATACCTTGTACAAAAATGGAGGGGATGGTCGGAGACGATGGTCGTTTCCGGCGAAGTCGTGAGATGATGGTTAGGTCACTTCGACAGGGCCAGGGTCAACTTGCTTGTAGTCGAAGTATTCCTTTGAGATGACGGGGGATGGGGAAGCAGAGCCTTCGAGAATGGAGGCTGGGAATTCTGCCGGTGTAAATTCCTTTGAAGAAAACGGAGTTTCTCCGAGAGGTCGACGGTTTGTTTGGTCGACTTGCGTAATTAAGGATGTATTACGCTAAGATTAATCTTCACTGAAGCCTTTTGGGATAAGGCTTGGTTCTTGTTTGGAGATGGAGTCGTTGTGCGGAGTCAGACGGGTAATCTTACGGGGAGAAGAGTTCTTAACTAGTTCCAGGGTGGATATTTGTTTTATCCAAGGAGGGATAGTCGGTTTTATCCCACAATGTTTCCTTGCCTTCGGCGTATGACAACTCGAATCGAGGATGAGTAAGATCGTCTGCTCTCGTGAGCACAAATCTCTCTCGATTCCTCCTCACACGGGTACATATGGACGTCTGCGAGTGAGGGAGCTTACCCCATTATAGGGAAGGGGGGACTATCGTCCATCGTTTGAGTAATGGCGAACGTGGCCCGACTGGCCTTTGTCTCAGCCGCTCCCAGCGTGGCTGGAAAGGGAGGGGGGAAGACTTCTTGTCTTGTTTAAATACTCGGATTGATAAGGCTGTATTCCATGAGCCCGATCCTATACTTTCTCACGCTTTTGAGCTTCGAAAATTGCTTTTAAGCGACAACTAGGCCCATCACGTGCTTGTTCCCTTATATATATATATATATATATATATATATATATATATATATATATATATATATATATATATATATATATATATATATATATATATATATATATATATATATAAATATAGATATATATTATCCAAAAATAGAGGGTAGGCATAATAAATCCAACAATAACCATATATGTATATATTGATGAGGATTGCTTCTAGAGAGCCTAAATTTAATATTTAACAGAAATCCCAAGGCGAAGAAAATAGTCGGCGTAATCTTTTTATTTATCGGCGACGTTTCGACCACAGTACAGTCATCTTCTTAAGCGTACAAAACAAATAAACGAACAAAATATTAAGCAATGTTGAGCACAATTCGAAAGGTACCACTTTGATAGCTAGTTTTAGCTTTGAATAGGAATGAAGTTTAAATTTACAGTAAAAAGACGGAAGACTTTTAAAAATATTTAAATTAGTATCTGCAAAGTTATAAAAATTTCAAAACTTAGGAACTTTTAAATTATGAATTAAATCATCATCATCACTAACTCTATGATTTAAGAAGTGGACTTTTCGAGTGTGTGAATAATAATTTCATCTTAGTTTGGCTATGACTTATGTTTTTTATCAAAGTTATTTCTAATAATTCTTTTATAATATCAAAAAACAAAATGGTGAAGTTCAGAAATATGTATAACGGTCGTATGCTAAGAAAAATGTGAAATGCACTTTTATCAGATTTAGTGTAGCTTCACAATTATTTATAAATTTATTATATGCAAAAGGTTTAAATGTAAAATACATAAAAAACAATAGGTTTTTTGCTCGAATGTGCATTTCCCATTTCTTATAGGATACGGCCGTAAGTATCGAAATTTTGTGAATTTTTTAAAACCCAAAGAATTCCAAATGGTGAAGTTCAGAAAATTTATTTTTATATATCCTCTTCTATAACACTATATTTTAGCAACGTCATAGTTTGAAAGGGGGGAAATTTAGTTTTGAGTTCCTTTTTAAAATTATTATAATTATCAAAGTTCAGAAATTTTTTAAAAATTTAACCATGGCTGCTTTTTTTTAGATTTTATATTTTAACCTTAGTAGCGAAGCGCAAGCTCCCCCCGTAGGGGAGTGGCGAGGCCATTGCCTGGTATTTATATAAAACTGTTTTAAAATTAATATTAAACGAAGAATTAAACCACAATTTTCCAAAATACAAACCTAGCCAGACCATGGTTTACACGATACTCCAGCCTCAAGTGCTGAGCAAAAGGCCGGAAAGACTCCCAAAACACTCAAACCAGTGACCGCATAATCGCCACAACTTCAAGAGCAATCATTTTTATATAATAATTCAAAAGTATGTAATATAAACGAATAATTAAAGCTAAATTATCCAGAAACTAGATTTATAAAATTACAACACCTAGTCATCGTGCGGGTTTCACGATGTTGCAGGTTGACCCGACAAACGGCAAACTGCGCTCCGCAACCCATATATTGGGTTGAGGAATAAGTTCTTGCGGTTTTATAAAATGTATTCATTACCATTAACAATTTTAGAAAAACTTCAGTTTTAATTGATAACAATATGCAATTTAATCAATAATGTATTTTCCGTTGTTATTTACGACTTCTTCCCAACGTTCAACTAGTTTTTCGATGACTGCAATAAAAATCTCTGGATTTTGACTCGAAGAATTCGTCTAACCAGATTCTTAATTCAACATCAGTATTGATCGAAACTCCGCGCAAATTGTTGGACAGCGATCGGAACAGATGGAAATCCG
This sequence comes from Ceratothoa steindachneri, assembly GCA_963969495.1. Classification (NCBI taxonomy): domain Eukaryota; kingdom Metazoa; phylum Arthropoda; class Malacostraca; order Isopoda; family Cymothoidae; genus Ceratothoa; species Ceratothoa steindachneri. The sequence goes on from OZ018327.1 coordinate 133,020,753, forward strand.
ATGGAGCCAAGTCTGGCGAATATAGAGGATGCGGCAGGATTTCCCAATTAAGCGTTTGGATGGCGTCTTTTGTCATATTGGAAATGTAGGGACGAGCATTGTCGTGTTGCAGAAGGACTCCATAACGTCGATGAGGTTGTTTTTCACGAAAAGCTTCGGCGAGTCGATACATTTGTTGAACGTAGAGTTCTGCATTGACATTCTCGTTGTTCGCAAGAAGCTCATAAAGAATGATGCATTCACAATCCCACCACACACACATGGTCTAAGCCATTGTTTTTGATGGTTCATGTTGACATAAACAAACCACTTTTCGTCGCCAGTAATGATGCGGTGAAGAAATTTGTCCTTATATCCACGAGTAGCCTTGTGACGAGTAAGCAAACCTGCGGCAATCGTGGAGCGTTGAAGTTTGTTGCTTTCGCTCGAAGCGTGCGGAACCCATGCACCAAGTTTTTTAACTTTCCCCATCGAATGAAGGTGATTCATTACAGTTTTCTGATGACACGCGAATTGTACAGCCAACTCTCTAGTCGATTGACGAGGATTTTCATGAAGAAGGTCGTTCAATCGATCTTCATCGAACTTAATGGGGCGACCAGAACGTTCTTCGTCATTAAGATTGAAATGACCGTTTTTGAAACGTGAAAACCACCATTGAGCTGTCCTTTCTGATAAAGCACTTTCTCCGTACACAGCACAAATATCGCGACGAGCTTTGGCTGCGTTTGCATTGTTCCCGTCTCGATTGAAAATGAATAACAACAAGTGTTGAAAATGCGCCTTTCTTTCAACTTGACATTCCATTTTGAGGGTACAGAACAAAAATTAAATTAACACAACTTTTAAATAAACCGCAATGACTTATTACTCAACTTCTAGACGTAGCCTAAGCAAAAGCCTAATAATCTACGCTGTTAAGAAACGTAGCCTAAATTTTGCAAATTTTGCTCTCATTATTTATTATTGTTTCTTAATATGTGCACAAATCACGTCAACAAAACTTAAATCAACACAACATACAAAAAACCGCAAGAGCTTATTCCTCAACCTAATACAAAAACAATTTAGCTTAGTAGGACTGGAACCGAACTTTAGAATTGTGCTCAACAATGCTTAATATTTTGTTCGTTTTGTATGCTTAAGAAGATGACCGTACTGTGGTCGAAACGTCGCCGCTAAATAAGAAGAATGACGGCAGCTATTTTCCATTTATGTTAATATATATATATATATATATATATATATATATATATATATATATATATATATATATATATATATATATATATATATATATATAAGTCTCATAGTTACAAGAATTTATCACTTTCCAAAACATTGAATAGAGACTTGTATACAGCCGCTTTTGAAAGAAGCGCTGACATTTTAAGACAACTCATATCTTTAATGCAGAAATACGAATTTATGTAAGAAAATTCCTGGTATTTTTTTCATAACCCGACTCTATCGGAAATAAAATCTCGCTGATGTATATTAAACAAATGATCTTTTTTTAAAAATTATAATCTTGGAAACTAATGACTTGATCTGGCATTTTCTCCAGCGGTGTTCTGAAAGGTGTTCTCAATATCGATTCTCATCCTCCCGGTTGCAGATTTATGAGACCAATAGAAATATCAGGTATGGATTAAACCTTTTAATTAACGCGGGGGTGAGGGAGGCAAGGAATGCCAGGCCACAGGGTTCCACGTTTTGTACCTGCGAAAAAATAGTCGAGAGAAGACGAAAGTGAAATAGTTTTAGAATTTAAAAATAGGTGTTACTCAACACAGTCCTATTCAGTCAGGGGGTGGAGATAGAAGGCATACATAACAAGAACAACTTGCCAATGAAAAGCAGGAAACGGAGAGAAAAACGGGCCCCAACTTTAATAGGCTTCGTTTCGCAATTCGAAAAATAATTAAAAAAATGAAGCCTATCGATTTGGAACCTGTTGTTTGGGGGTCATTCAGTATATGTAAAAATTGCATGGACACCCACTTTAAATGCATAGGAATATTCTGAAGAAGGGCCGGACTAGAAATAGACCCTAAGGTATTTGCTAGCTCCGCTCTCACATAATCTTAAAATTAAACGCCTCCAATAACAAATTTTCACATAACTTAGAATCTCGGTTCAAATTTTAATTCCTTATCGATCAAGAGAGGGGGGGGGGGTGTTAATGAAAATAAAAATAGAAAATATTCCGTTCCTTTCACTTGCCAGGGAAGGTAGTGACGACGTCATTGCTCAGTTGTAACCAGTTGGACTGCTAGCACATTAGGGAATAGGGATAGGTTCGAATCCTATAAAAGACCGGTGTTCTCCGCATCTCATGACGAAAAATTAATCCGTATATCATGTTTCCTCGTTAGGGGGACTAATAAGACATAAAATTGGCTAATACTCTCTTAAAATTCCTTGAAATACGTTATAGATAACATATCCTTTATCATGAGAATGAAAAATAAGTCTTGGGAAAGGGCAGCGAGTTAGTGAAGAAAAGAAAGCCGAGTTAACTCAAAATGGCACACCATTGGCCGGGGAGAGTAGGTAGACAGACATTAAGAAACTAGGGAATGAATAGAACTAGCAGGGATAATAAATAAAATGTCCAAGGCTGAAGAGGACTGCCATAGTACATAATCTTCATTAAGCTTAAATAGTGGGGCTATTTAATGTCGGGTACTGTATAGGAAAGCCAAAATATTCGAATAAGACATATCGAAACAAAAATCGTCTGAGTCAAAGGCAAGATTTGTGATTCACATAACAAACCTTGAAAGTTTTACTTCGCCCTTTGTTCGCAGAGGTTGTCAACGCATCGCAGGGTAAAGAGTTGCCTGGCCCAAGTCATGAGCATTCTCAACTACGCCCCACCAAGAACTCGAGCTTAATTAGTTCAGGACCCGTGTTAAAATCGTATGATCAGGAATTACAGTTTTCGCAGTTTTCAAAAGAACAAATGGACTATTTACAAAAACTTGAGGTAATTGGATACCCCGAACCATATGACTATGACGACGTTTGGGGTTACCCGGAACCATTCGATGGAGTTGAATATCCTGACCCGGACGAGGACCCATTCAAGCATGAAGGAGTACCGAAGCAAAAGGTGATTCCGGACAATCTTGTTGACGTCAGTTCTGAGTCTTCAGTCAACTTAAAGAACGCGCCCTATCCCCGTCGCCACCGGCAACGGGAACGGAAATATTGCCTCGAACCGCCGTTGTTCGTCACCATAGAGTCTAAAGTAAGAGCCATTATTTTGTTCCGTTCTTTGGAGACCAAAGAGTCTCCTTACTGAGGGGGGGTCGTGTAAAATTTAATTATTGAAATGAAAAGGAAGAATGGTAGCAACCAACAAGAACAGGGTGTTCAATGGAGTAGAACGTTTTTGCGAAGTCCTTTTAAACGGAAGATTAACAGCGAACTCAATCTTCCGGTAGCGAAGTGCGAACGAAAGGGACCCTAACGGGCTCCTCGGAAGACTATCTAAATCTTCACTGTGAAGAAAGAAGCAGCACCAGGGGATGAGGGTCCCCGCAGAGGTGTCCAAAATCATACTTTTGAATACGTTTTTGTACGAATTTGCTTCTGAATGGTTTCAAAGCACCCTCCTTGCCCCAGCATTGAGGAGTGCTGTGTTTTTTTCTAGAAATACTCTTCCTCCCTAGTTTCCCCTCTGTCTGTTATCTTCTCGTATTTTTCTAGATCCGACTAATGGTGAAAGATGACGTTACATACCTCAACTTTAAGGGGTGTGTGATAAAGACTATAAAAGGTTAAAGGCGACCAGGGATATAGCGAACACTGTTACCATAGATCCCAGCAACGCAGGAGTACTGAGAGTGCGAGAACTCTATGCGATTATCTCCCCGCAAGGGGGTGTCAATTGTAGCGCAGCATCAGCGCTGCACCTGACATCTGCGACTTCCTGCCCATTTGGCTCTATTGCCTGCAGATAGATCTTTGGCTATACTTCTTTCACACAATTTCACTTCCTCCATCTTCCCCACTTTACGGATCTCTGGTTTTCGCTTGGTTGTCTCGGTTTCTACCAGACTACATTTTGTCCTTCTTGGTTCCCAAAAGAAGAAATCCCTCTCTCTCAAAAATTAGACATCTACCAGTTTTTCCCCAAAGTACCGGGTATGACAAAAGTTCTGTTACACTCGCTACGACGCCCTCAACAAAGCACACAATGATAGTTTTGTTGTTGATAAACACGTTTTTATTGTTTTAACATAGAAATATGTATTTATATTGTAATATTAATCAATGTGGCCGCCCTCGGCGGCGAGCACGCGCTCCAGGTGAGACCTTAAGGCGGCGCAGACGTTGCGGAGGCATTCAGATTGCCGACGTTGCTGTGGTAGACCTTGCAGTCCTTGCCCTCGACATGCGCCCAAACATTTTAGTCGAGGGGATTGAGGTCGGGCGATTGCGGCGGTCAAAAGTCCTTCGACCAGACGTTCATGTTCCACTACAACCACTTTTGCACGGCCTGGGTACCGTCGCACTGAAAGACTTACTCGGCCTTCTTCGTGATCTTACTCATCTGGGGCAGGACTTTGGTAGCTAAGATGTCCCTGTAATCGGCCGCGAACCAGACCAGCGGCTTCTTCTCGCCATTCAAAGCCATGATACCGAAATTCATCAGGGAGGCAGGGTGCTTGGTCGTGGACACTTAGCAGACCCCAGAGACGTCCTGACAGAAGCCTAACACGCGGTTGTTCTTGTTGATGACCAAATCGATCGTGAAGGTTTTTCATAAAAAAAAGAGAATTCGATTGCCATGACTCTTCAATTCGTTGAGAAGGTGATGACATCGCTCTGGACGTTCTTGAGCAGAGGCCTTTCCACGCTCCTTAAGCTCGTGTCGCCCTCTTCTTTGTCATTTTGAGCTTCGGAGCACGTTCGAAGGCCTTTCTCACAGCCAAACTGCTAACAATTTGAGATAAAAAATTCCCCGAGTGTAACGGAACTTTTGTAAAACCTGGTATGGTCGGCGCGCATCAATTCCATTAATACTAATCGCCCTACTAAGCACAAATCCGCCCAACATTTTGTCCACACCGAAAGCTCTCATAGTGATGGGGTTTAATGTGGTGTGGCTTCTCTTCCAGACATATTTTACTACTACTACTAGTAATAATAATAATAATAAGCATAATAGCCTAATTACATCTAGGATTTTGCCCAGACCTTTGAGATGATTTACACTGCAAATTTAAAACCTCTTTTCCCTTTGATTCCCGAAGACGTGGCTGTGGGTATTGATGACAATGCTATACCTCTTACTAGACTTCATAGTTAAACTCTGGAGGGGTCATCAAGAAGTAGAGGTGGTGAGAGTGAGAGAATTTCCTGCCGATGTGCTGGAAGTGACGTTACGGAAGCGAGGCTTCCGTTGCAATCCTGGCCAGGTGAGTTCTACTGGTGGGTTCATCTATCGAATGGACCGGGCGGGGTTCGATTTGACGCATGGCGGGACATCTTCCAATCCAGGGCGGATCGGTGTTGAGGCGGAGCGCGGAGGGGGGGGGCGTAAAGGGGCCAGGAGGGTGCGTGATTTTCCCGTAGGAATAATGCCATGGGGTAGTACAACAGCAAAATTCATAAGCCGGAAACCCTTAAAAATAGTTCACCATGCCCTGCAGGGGCATGAAAAGCGACCCTCCAGAAAACAAAAGAGTAACACGACAAGATGGAATAACGACACCCGGATATCTCTATCCGAGCGTCGCCTTTGCGGAGAGAGAGAGATAGAGAGAGAGAGAGAGAGAGAGAGAGAGAGAGAGAGAGAGAGTGCTACAAGGAAAAGAAATACTCTAGTAGACCTTACGGTCCATTCAAAAAGAGTACCTTTGGTGTAACAGTTGTAGTCTTCGAAAGTGTCAATTGACGCCCTCGAAGAACACTCGCACAACGGTTATGTGCCCAAACGGCTATTTTTCAAGACTTTGTCTAGACGCGACTTAGACTACTCAACAGAATTCCTGTTGGCAACTTTCACTGGAAGTGCGTTCCATGTACCACAGATACTGTATGTGAAAAATTTCCCACACAGATCACGGTGGTAACGCTTCAGCTCAAGTTTGTAGCCGTGGTTTCTGGTCTGTTTTCGCTAAGCTTGAAAATATCCCTGTCGAAGCCTCGAAGTATTCTAAACACTTCGATAAGCTGACCACGCAGCCTCCGGATCTCCAACGAGAACAAATCTAATTCCGGTAACCTATCTTCATAACTCTTGTGTCTGATGGAGGGAATCAGTTTGGTTGCTCTGGCTTTTACACGTTCCAATCTCGCGTTTTCTTTTTGAAACGAAGGACTCCAAAATTGTACGGCATACTCCAAGTGCGGTCGGACAAGGAAGTGGTACAAACTAAGTACAATCTCCTTGTTCCGATATCCAAACTGTCGCTTTATGTAGCCTAACATACTTTGGGCTTTCTTCTCCGCCTCAATACACTGCTCCGAGAACTTGAGGTCACTAGTGATAGTTACACCTAAGTCCTTCTCAGTATCTGTGCATTCAAGAGAAGTGCCCTTAAGGATTTACTGCGATTGGGGGTTTCAGAGGCCGATATGCATCACTTTGCATTTGTTCACGTTAAAAGGCATTTGCCACGTGCCCGACCACTCCCTTCTTTTCCGAAGATCTTCTTGTAGGCGGGCAGTATTTCCTTCCTTTGCAACGTTAATACCAAGCTTGGTATCATCGGTAAATTTAGAAATCTTCGCAACCATGTCATCATCCATGTCGTTAACATAGATGATGAACAGTAGTGGTCCCAGGACAGAACCTTGAGGAACACTGCTAATAATGGGCACCCACTCAGAAGCCTGTCCATTCAACACTACCCGTTGCCGTCTGCCACTTAACCAGTTATCTACCCAACCTGCTACGTTTTCGTCTATGCCCAGTGCTCGCACTTTCAGGAGAAGGCGGCGGTGTGGTAACATACGAGGGGCGGTCAATAAGTTTTGCGAATCGGTAGGGCAAAACAGAGGAAGGGGCATGGCTGTTTGTTGTGGTGTTAGGACAAGTTATGACAAGTCAGGACCTGTAGCCGCTCGCTCCTGCGTCTTTTATTTAAGAGGCAGTAGCTGATCTCAGATCGTCCGTCACAAATCTTTCAACAATGGAGAAGGTTGAGCACTACGCACAGATCAAATTTTTGACCAAGGAAGGCAAGAATGCAAAAGAGATCTATGAACGCATGGTTGCAGTGTACACCGACACCGCCCCTTCCTATGCAACTATTGCTCGCTGGAATAGGGAGTTCCGCCATGGTCGTGAGTCTCTTGAAGATGACCCCCGTAAAGGATGCCCGTCAGACGTGACCAACGAGGACAATGTGGCCTGTGTGGAGAGGATGATCCTCGAAAATCGACGGGTGAAGGTCGAAAAAATCGATCGAAAACTTGGAATATCACATGGAAGCGTTATCAACATCATCCACGACAATTTGTCCATGACCAAGGTCTGTGCCCGTTGGGTCCCTAGAAACCTCACGCCCCATGATCGACTTCAACGTCGTCAAAGTCCACAAGGCCAGAGTTGCACAAGCTGCCCTGCGCGAGTGCGGATTCGAGGAGCTCAACCATCATCCCTACAGTCCAGATCTGGCCCCTAGTGACTACTTTTTATTCTGCTAGCTCAAGGCTGCACTGCGTAGACGCCGGTTTGGGGACGATGAAGATGTCCAGCTCACCGTCCAGGAGTGGATTGAACAGCAGTCGGGAGATTTCTGGTTTTCGATAATTCGAAGCCTCAGGGACAAGTGGCGCAAGTGCATTGAAGTCGAGGGTAGTTATATTGAAAAATAATAAACTACTTTTCCTCATATCTCGTTTCCTTATATCCGAATTGCAAAACTTATTGACCGCCCCTCGTATCAAAAGTTTTCTGAAAGTCTAAGTAGATAACATCCACCGCCTTTTCCCGATCTTGATCACTCAAGACAAAGTGGAAGAATTGCACAAGATTCGTCAGGCATGACCGTTGCCTTCGGAACCCGTGCTGGGAACTCCTCAGTAGCAAGTTTGTCTCTAAATATGACGCTACTTTGTCCACAATGATGCTTCCCATGAATTTACCAACTATAGAAGTTAAACTAATAGGTCGGTAGTTTGGCGCTTGGCAAGAGTCTCCTTTCTTGAATATAGGAGTCACCTCCGCTTCACGATTGTCTCTAGGAACGCATCCAGTCCGGATTGACATGTTGAAGAGTGTGCCCAAATGTCATGACACCACATCACGCACTTCTTTCAACACTTTAAGTAGAAACCCGTCCGGGCCAGGGGACTTATTCGTATTTAGGTCATTGATTTTTTTCTACTTCGCTTTGGGTGAAGTCCATTTCCTCCAGCTTCTCACTCAACTAAGAGTCTAAGGGCTGGGGGATGGGACCACATTCTTCCGTGAACATGAAGAGAAGTAGTCGTTCAGGGGGTTTGCATTTTCTGCATCTGAGTGCTTTAATGCACCCTCCTCATTCGCCAAAGGGCAAATCTTGCGCCGAATTGGTTTACGGCTGTTTACCTAACCAAAGAACTCCTTGCGATTCTCTTTGCAAAGTATCGCCACACGGAGTTCCTCGGCACACTTTCTTGCCCTTATGCTGGACTTCACTCTCGTAGCTAGCCTACGGTACTCATCGAACTCAACAGAAATCTTTGACTGCCGATACACAGTTCTCTTTTTCCTCAGTAGTTGTAGAGTACCGATTTCTCGAGTAAACCACCTTGGTTGAACAGAAGACTGACGCAAGCTTTTCACAGGGATAAATCTGATTGAAGACTCATGAACGTAGTTCTGAAACTATTCCACAAATCTTCTTACACCCTTCCAGCCTCACATCAGCCAATCCAGCACGAAGACTTGCAAAGTCTGCTCTTCTCAAATCAAGCTTCCTCGATTCACCAGTCGCTGATTCTACCTTAGGGACCTTGAATACAAATATAACTAGACGGTGGTCACTGCCACCAAGCTCCTCGCCTACAGAAAGCCCCTCAACGATGTCATCCTCAGAAGTGAAAACCAAGTCCAGAATATTATTGCCTCTCGTCGACTCTCTCATCCATTGAGTCAGGAACTTGTCGTTCGCGAACTCCAGAAGCAGTGCGTTCCTGCCACAGGGTTCTCTGGTTTCCCAGTCAACTTTGGTGTTGAAGTCTCCCATGACGATACACACTCTGTCTTCAACAAGTTCACCCAGGAGCCGGTACAGAACCCTGTCCTTCTTATCGAGTTGGGCACGGGGTAAATAAAGCAGCAGGGTCCTGTATCTGGCAGGACCTATCTCTAGGTCTACACCTAGTAGCTCGTGGTAGGATATAATGTTGCAGTTCGTCGTTTTGAATGTTTCCTTAACATACAACATTACACCGCCACCCCCTCTGTCTAGCCTGTCTTTTAAGAAGATTTGGTAACCGGGAATCTTGAATTCACCCTCAAAATCTCAGTTAGAAGTTTTTCCCCACGACTCTGTTATGGCCACCATCTCAGGTTTTTCACTCGCTACGAGGCCACGAAGTTCAAAAAACTTGTTCCTGATTGACCTCGCATTAAACAAAAGAACTTTCAGGCAGCCCCCGAATGTAGGACTTCCTTCGCTCTTCCGTTTCTCGTCTTATTTGTTTCTCTATTTCCTGTTGGTGGCGTGGTGGCACTCTTTCTAGCGACCTCCGAGTAGGTTGTTCCAGGAGTGACACGGACATATTGACGCACCTCCGCCTTCACTCTGGGCCTGACACTTCTTTGGGTCCACTCTACGACATCCTGGATCATGTTACAGAGTACAGCCTTTCCTTTAGAGGAATGGTACACCCCATAGCTTTGGTAGAGATCGTTCCTACCATAAAAGACCCCCTCCGCCGTGCACAGATCTGCCAGGCGTCGGTTCAAAGAGACGTTCCTCGAGTGAACGGTCTGGGTTGGACCTCTTCTCGGGAGCATCCCGACCACGACACGTCTGCGGGTTTTCAACCCACAATTTTCCACAGCTCCCATCACGGTCTGAAGAATCTTAGGTGTAGGCCGTAGGGCCTACCCTACCTCCTCTGAGGTAGAGGTCATTGTTGCCACTTACTATCAGGGCAACGACCGAGCTCTCAGAAATCTCAGATTTCTCCGCCTCTACTCTAATTTGGGCGTTTTCCCGTCCCGGCAGCCAGCTTACCTTCACACTAGTGCGAAGGCGGCCCACTAGCAGGGGTTGCAGGTTCCGTGCTTGAGAATTACCAATAAGGATGACCCTCGCACATTTAGCTGTAGAGGACAGAGTTTTCCCTTTCGAGGACGACTTGTCAGTTTCCTCTTTCTTCTCTATATTTCTCTTCCTTTTCTTCTTCTTTTCTTATTTTTCTTATCTCCTTTTTGGCTTCTCTTCTTCTGTTTCTACGTTCTCTACTTCTGTTTCTACTTTCTATTCTTCTCTTTCTTCTTTCCCTTCTTCCTATTTCTTTTCTTCTTTTTGGCTCGTTGAGCCAGCAGTCCTACAGCAGAAGACTCCTGCCTTGAGACGTTAGTTGTCTTCATTCCTTCAGAGTCTCCTAGGCACTTACACCTCTCCGATCTCAAGAGGTGAACCTCCCTTTTGAGAAGAGAGTTCGCCTCTCTCAACTAGTCAATGCGCTCGCCCAGACGTGCCTCGAGTTCGCAGAAGTCACAGACACTAACGGCGTCAGTGAGCTCCTTGCAACTCCTGCCACCGAAGTTTTCGCTCCATCTGTAGACTTTGCATTTCCCGCATGTTAGTTTGCGAAACTGAGGACCATTCTTCTTCGCCATCTTAATTACCTTAACGTCCGACCATATTAAGTTTTTTTTGTGATTTTCTCTCGCACAAGCCAGATCCACCTATTTTCAGGAGGTTTTCGGTCGTTCGGCCAACAGAGACCCTTTTGACCAAGCACACTAGCTCTAAGATCTCCCCTGGGCCGGACGTCCCCAATCGTGCCACAACTCTCAACTGAGCAGCACAAGAGCCTCAGGTAATCTGGTTCTCTGATTTTTCGACAGGGGTTCTTGAGGTGTAACTGTCTTTCTAATAATCCCCACTAATCAACCAAAAACGGCTAGACTTAGAGCAAATAGTAAAACTAAGTGCACACGACTTAATCCAAGATATTTTGCTTATCTAGCAACCAGCAAGGCACAAAAGCTCTCTCATCAAAGAGCAGTTGAGCCTTTGTTCACCAAGTAACGGTCACAGGGGGCTTGTCAAGCCATTACACGTCAGGAGAAAGCTTCCAAGGGGTACTTAGCATTTATCCATTAATTGTACCCCAAACGCCTGAGATCCCTTCAATCTCAGTCTCTTGCAAACAATGAGTGCTCCAAGGCCTTATTTACAGAGGTTCCAGAGCCTCTCTTATCACACGGAATAAGGTAGCTGGTGAGGTCCTTATAACTAAACAACTTAGGTGCGGTGGTCAATAAGTTTTGCAATTCGGATATAAGAAAACGAGATATCAGGAAAAGTGTTTTATTATTTTTCAATATAACTACTCTCGACTTCAATGCACTTGCGTCACTTGTCCCCGAGGCTTCGAATTCCCGACAACCAGAAATCTCCCAACTGCTGTTCAATCCACTCCTGGACGGAGAGCTGGACATCTTCATCGTCCCCAAACTGGCGTCCACGCAGTGCAACCCTGAGCTGGTGGAATACAAAGTAGTCGCTAGGGGATCCCAGTGATGGACCCACGTTTCATCACCTGTCACTATGCGTGAATCGAATCCCGCTGGGTCTTGGTTGTACAGGAGCAGCAGCTCCTCCTAACTTTGACGACGTTGAAGTCGATCATGGGGCGTGAGGTTTCTAGGGACCCAACGGGCACAGACCTTGTTCATGGACAAATTGTCGTGGATGGTGTTGATAACGCTTCCATGTGATATTCCAAGTTCCCGCTCAATTTCTTCGACCTTCACCCGTCGATTTTAGAGGATCATCCTCTCCACACGGGCCACATTGTTCTCGTTGGTCACGTCTGACGGGCGTCCTGGACGGGGGTCATCTTCAAAGGACTCACGACCATGGCGGAACTCCCTATTCCAGCGAGCAATGGTTGCATAGAAAGGGGCGGTGTCAGTGTACACTGCAACCATGCGTTCATAGATCTCTTTTGCATTATTGCCTTCCTTGGTCAAAAGTTTGATCTGTGCGCGGTGCTCAACCTTCTCCATTGTTGAAAAATTTGTGACTGACGATCTGCGATCAGCTACTGCTTCTTAAATAGACGAGGCAGGAGCGAGCGGCTGCAGGTCCTGACTTGTCATAACTTGTCCTAACACCCCCACACACAGCCATCCCCCTTCCTCTGTTTTGCCCTCCTGATTCGCAAAACTTATTGACCGCCCTTCGTATGTATAATAGATGGGTGTTTTTTTGTGCTATTTTTTAAGACAGTTGAGGAAAGGTGGTGAAACATAACACTAACAGAATCGATAAAGCTAATAGGAAGATGCTAGGAGATGCTTGAAAGAAGTAGTAGAGAAGTTTGACAACTCTTTGTCTGGATCCTTATAAAGCTACTTTACTGGCATGGGTGACCCTGCTTGACTAAAAGTCCCCCAGTTTAGCTAGCTAAACTCAAGCAGATCGCGCAAGCTCTCTCTCACCGATGGCAAGGTGGTTCTAGAGAGAGAGAGAGAGAGAGAGAGAGAGAGTGTGTGTGTGTGTTAACGAGAACTGATGTCAAGCAGTTAAGCATCCTTATTCTCGCAATGGCAGCCCGCTACCCTCCACGAATGAGAGGAGCCAGAGCCAGAGCCACAGGCCCCATGGCACTTTAGACTCTCTTCCTGCTCGCCCCTTCCCCCCCATAATATTCCCCGTTTCTCCAGCATACCCTTGATTAGTTCGTGACGTCACAGAATCATTTCCTCCATTTATAAGATGTTCCCTAAACTATGGGTATAAAGATGCCGACACCTTATTGTCAGCTATGCGGGATAGGAATAGGGCGGGTTACCTTCGAAGGGGTTGCTGTCCTGAACCTTCTCTATATGTGCCCTTTTTTTGCTGTTGAGCCTATGATAGTGACGTATGCGAATGCCTGGTTAATCCGAAGCGGGATTCAGGTGAAGAAAATTCATGGCGACTCTCTCTTTACCCTAATTTTATCTTCCACAGTATATTTTGCTACGGTGTCCACAAGTTTCACCTTATCAGTGGCATCCATTCACAGTGGCACAGGTATGTCGCAAGGCCTAACATACTGTATGCTTACGATTCCTAGAGAGACTGTTTGCTGCTTCTGATGGTGAGGTCAAGTTTTGAGTCCGATTATAATTTAAAAACTGGAAGTGTCGATGCAATTGCAGTCGACCCAGAAACTACTTTGAGCAGTTTAATTATTAGGAGAGAGGAAGATAATACATTGACTGGATCATATGAAGAATTTCATGCCCAAAATGCTAAGTGGAGGAGGGATTGTGGATATTAACGAGCGTGGGTGGATATTCTTCTCATAAGAGAAACACAAAAGGTGACCTAGACTTCATCAGTAGACCAGAACGGAACAATTTCGACTGAACTGACTCTATCATTGACGAGGTTTGCCTGGGTTTGCTAATTCATCAGTGGGTTCATCTATTTAATCTGAAGAACACCATTCAATTACCATTGACGCATTCAATCGTGTTGCATTTGTTGATCGGAGATTCTTTGCTTTTATTAATTAGTTTAAGTAACACAAACTTTAAAAAAAGTGAAGTTTGTTATTTTCGATGATCAAATGAACTAGACAAAGTAAGTCTAAACTAAGAATGGTTAGGTTAGGTTAGTGAGAAGCATAAATGGTATATGAAATTCATTTCGGACTGAAAGCGAGACTTTCTTCATGTATACCTGCAGGAATGTATGTATGTGGCATGACCGATTTCCTAATAATGCCTATGAGAGCGATGGAAATATACATACATCAGTCAAACGGCTGAGTGGTCTAAAGGTTTGCTTTAATTAAGATCAAAGCGGTTGCTCGCTGCCTCAGTGTGCTTGGTTCGATCCCCATCCCTACACTTATTTTTTCGCAATTAGGAGAAAACATTTTTCCCAAGAAAAATAATTCTGTGTATATTTTCTTTCTTTGCGGTATGACTGATTTATATATCACTGAAACAACGGGGAATATTCTTCACATAGAAACCAGTGACGTGATGTGCTGCATTTGACAATACTGGGAAAAAAATTCTTCATATGATCACTTTTCCTTTGAGATAGTATGATAAAAATTATGTTAGCTTAAAAAAAAAACACCCTAAAATTAAGTCCATTGCTTTCCTAAACTACCTCTCTGTTGCAGTGCCCCACCAGCAGATCTGGATGTTTCACTCTTCTCATACGAACTAAAGGGAATTGGTGTAAAAAACTAAGGCACCAAATTTTCCTCTCTCTTCTAAAGATCGGATCAACTAATCTCTCGCTACAAAATTGCCAAAAGCATCGTACTTATGCCAATAATCATTCCTATTCGATAAATTCAAATTATGACGCCAATGTTGGAAGAAAGCTCCATTGTCACGCTCTACAAAAAGACGACGGGGCTAATAACCACAGAGAACTTTATAGGTTAAACTCTGCAAATATATCGAAAAATAAGGAAACTGATGTCAATGATCATCCACAAATTTTAAACGCTTTGTCCTCGGGTCTGTCACCGCAAGAGGTTACTCAAAATGTACTTTGTATGGCTCATTTGGAAACATTTAATCAACATATACCAAGAATGAGAAGAGAATCTTACCAGTATCCTGCTATGAACCAATGCTTCTCATCGCAATCACCTCATTACTCACAATTCAACAATTTACTCCATGCTTCCTGTGAGGCGAAGCGTAGCAATATTTCCTGCAGGCGGTCGCCATCTTACCCAACGGATCATCTGCCATTGGCTTTGGATCATCTTTCTTTAGAAAGTCAAAGACCAGTTAACAACAATAATTTGAAAGATTCCGTTAATGATAGGCTATACCATAGACCAAATCTTAATTCTCGTAATTCAAGTGAAAACTGGAACCAAATCTACTATGGCTTCCCTACTCCCAATACCACCAGAGCCTTCAGAATACACAAAAGTAATAATCATATTATTCAGAACTCAAAGAATAACTGTCCAACTCATACAAGAACTGTCCATGGAACAATATACTGTAATGTCCATCAAGTTCACAAAGGTCACCAAGTTTCTCGAAGTTTCAACGGATCTCGACCTAACTGGGACAACTTGGGAGTGTTAGAACATGCGTTTGCTTCGCCCTCGCCAAAGGGAGGTCGACCCATTTCGGAATCCCCCGACGCAGCCACCTATATTTCGGTCCTGTCGCCAGAAAATGGAGATGAACAGAAAAACTGTCCCTATATCCTGGATATTGAGGAGGCACAATATTTGCCGTCATTCAGGTGAGATGATGTTTAATAGAAAAAATTATTTATTTTATTAAAAAAAAAATCAGTGTCATTTCTGCTATAAAGTTTATAAAATGTGGTTTGTAGAAGAAGAACGAAATTTAATAGAAAGGAAAATCTGTGGCGGGTATTTAGCCCCAAGTCGCTAGAAGATAAAACTATGTACATACTGGTCTATGGACAGGTTCGTGAAACCATCCAGAACCTCCCTTCTTTTAGTAGTGACGGCAAGTTACCTTGCGTAGAAGCTAGGACAATGCACGAGTAGGATGGTATGCCTTAGGTTTATGAGCCGTACAAAGGGTGTTTCAGTACTGGGCAATTACCCATGGAAATGTAACATTTCCCTCTGGGCATCCTTTAAGGTTATCAGGGTCATATCGATCCTTGTCATCTTCACACTCTTTTTTTTCTTTGCATAAAAAACATCTCATAAATATTGGTGGGGGTGACTATATAAGCTTTGACGTATGCACACGCATTGTAGGCATACTTTGATCACTTACATTAAATCTAAGTAGAGTGGTATAATGACTTTGACTTTGACTTTGTGTGTAAGTGCGAGAGCACGTGAGGGGAGACGATAGGGTGTGGGGGGGGCAGAGAAAATAGACAAGTGGATGAAGAGAGAAAAAAGTGTGGAAGAGGTGCAAAGAGATGCCTAGGGTCTGGTGATCAGACTTATCACTTTTATTATTTTCTTGTTTGTGTGAGTTCATTTTTGTTGTATAGGGTTTTTTGGTAATAATTATAAGTTCGTAAAATTACAAAATTATAACTATTATGGCGTTCAAGCCATTTGTCTCAGCAGCTTTAGTATTTTCATGGTTTGTGTTGTGCATTGCCTGTTTTGTACATGTATTTAGTATATTTAAGTGCGTGCATTTGTATTGTTTTATTGTATGTGTATTTTAGTAGTATAATTGTTTCTTCTTTCTTCTTTCTTCTCTCTTCTTTTGTAGATTGCTTCTTTCGAAGTTCTCTTCGTAATCGTTGGTTTTTTCAATTTCATTTTCTTGGTAAAGTTGTCATTATTGGTATCTTGTCATAGTAGGGTTTCGAGTAATTTCTTTATTCTTGTGATTGATGTTGTTTTCACAGGTATTCCTTTATCTCATTTCACACATAGAACGGCACTTCATCTCCGCCAGCCACTCGGTTGGCGGAGCTGGGGAATCTGGGGGGACATTCAGCTCTTCTGTTCTGGTTAATCATCTGGGTGATTTCATCACTCAGTTCACGATTAACCAGATCCTGCATTTTCCGGGTCCGTTCTTCTATGACCTTGTTAATGGGAATTATCCCCGCCTCTCTGTGCAGGTCTTCTTGCCGTCTTCTTTCATGCCTGCGTGTACCCGTTATTAGGTACATGCATTTATTTTGCACTACTTGAAGACGCCTCTTTTGTGTTTTTGAGACACATGAGAGGGTGGAGGCGGGGTAAAGCAACGTAGATCTTACAAGGGCATTGTAGATCTTCTTCTTGTTGCTTTCACGTAGATTTCTGAAACTATATAGAGTTCTGACAGCAGACGAGGCTCGAGAAATTCTTTCTTCGACGTGCTTTTTGTACCCGGTAGAGGTGATTTTCATACCGAGTACATTGCATTCGTTGGTGTAGGGGTATCGCGTATCCCCCACACGCACGTCTGCCCTTAAGGTGCGTCCAATGGGGACCACCTTGAATTTCTCCTGGTTTGTTCTTATTTTCCACTGAGCCTCGTAGTTGTTCAGGTTCGCGATTTCCATCGCTGTCATGCGAGCTTGCCACGGCGCATGCCTCCATGGAGATACGATTATCTGGTTGAAATCATCGGCGTATTGAATATTGAGGGAATTGGGGTACACAGGGTCTGGGACGTCCGCGGTGTATATCGAGTAAAGGGTGGGGGACAGACACCCCCCCTGCGGGAGGCCCGCAGTGAGCGGAAACTTTGGTCCGTCCGTGCACCCTAGACTGACATACGCCGCTCTCTCCATGACATAGTCACAGAGAGTTCTTTCTAAGTTTTCACTTAGACCCAGCCTTAAGATCTTATACTGCATGCCCCGCTGCCACACCTTATCAAACGCCTTTGACACATCCCGACAAACGATATCCACATAACTCCTGTCCCGTTTGGCTTGGGAAAGCTTTTCCGTTATGACATTAATTGCCATTTCCGTACTTCGCTTCTTTCTAAACCCGAATTGGCAAGGGTTGTAGAGGGAGTTTTCTTCCAGGTGAGACACCAGTCTTCCGTTGAGGATCTTCTCAAAGAGTTTCCCGCCAAATTCCAGGAGTGAAATTGGGCGGTAGCTCTCTCTCAACGTAGGGTCCTTTCCATGCTTGGGCAAAAAGATCATTTTTGCCGTTTTGTAAGCATCTGGAAAGTACCCTGTATTCAGACATGCGTTAAAAATTCGTCTCATTCCTTCGATGACGTTGGCTGGTGCCTTTTCGAAGTTAAGCTTCGTAAGCCCCGATTGGCCTGGGGCTTTCTGTCGGAATGAGCGGAGTGCGCCAAGGATCTCTTCTTCTGTGATCTCGGCGTCTCCGTCACGCAGTCTATCCACCTGGTGATGAGGATGCGTTCGATGTATTACCGTGTTAAGCTCGTCTACGATGTTATTTTCGAACTCTATATCGAAATCTTCGTTTTCATCTTCCGATATGCTGAAGATTTTTTCCCAATAACGTCGGAATATCTCTTCGATGATGTTATCTGCAGTTTCAATGGATCCATCTTCTTTTTGGATTTCCATTTTCTTCTTTTTTCCAGATGATCCTCTGAGACTTTTGACTTTCTTCCAAAAGTCCTTGGGGGATGCATCTTGATCGAGGCTCTCGATCGCATCGTCCCATTGTCTCTGTTGTTGTTCGAGGATCAGCTGGTTGAGCTCTTCCTTGATCTCTCTACTTCGTTGTAGCGAGTCAAATGTTGCATTTGTTATATTTAACTCGTACATAACTCTCAATTCTCTATATAGTTCTTTCATATACCCAGTCCACCTGTATGAAGAGATGGTTTTAAACTGGGTTTTGGGGATGCAAGCCCTATCTGCAATAATGAGATGTTCGTTGAGGTCGTCGAGTGCCTCGTCTATCTCCTCGAGAATTGCCTCGTCCAGATCTGGTGGGCGATAGGCCTCGAGGAGACCAGCGTACCGTGCCCAGTCGGCTCTCCTGTAGTCTTTTCTGACTGGAGCTGGGACTTGTATAGGGTTCCTATTGATGGTGAGCAGGATCCCTATATGATCACTACATGGCACCTGGACTGGTTCCATGTAGTAATTGAACGGCAGCTGACGATTAGCCAGACAAATGTCTGGTTTTGTGGCACTTCTTCCTCGAGTATAGGTTGGGAAGTCCGGGCCTATTCTATGGACCATGTTCCGGTCCATCATAGTATCCAGGCACCTTCCATTGCCATTGAAGGTCCTGTACCCAGAGTCCCGACATCTGGCATTAAGGTCCCCCATTAATATGGTGGGGGTCCTTCTGCCAAATAGGCCAGAGAGAGAATGGATTGGCAAATATTCTCGTCTCGGCGGCTGGTACCCGGTGGCGATGACCAGCTTTCCTATATCGAGTTCGACCTCTATTGCAAGATAGGATTCCTCCAAGTTTCTTATGGGTTTATACTTGATCCCTCTTTTGATGGCGATGGCGGCACCGTCGTACCGCTCTTGAGAGTAGTTCGTGATTAACACGTCGTAGTTCCAGATCTTAATTTCAGAACTACGAGTGTCAACCCCATGTTCAGAAATCAAGATGACATCTGCATCTATTTCCCTGAACACATTTCCGTAGAGAGTTCTTTTGTTTGTCCAGCCATTGGTGTTTATTTCCAGAATTCTTAGTGAGTTCCGTTCCATGGTAAGATGAGTTACCTGTGTTTCTTCTTTTTCTTACTCTTGGGGGCCTGTGGGGCGGGTCTGGGGTGCCCAGGCTTTACCTTCTTCGGGGGAGGGCTGGGAGTCTTGGACTGACTCTTTGTTGCCCTAGTGCGAGTGCATGGGCCCTCGTCACTATCCGAAGAAGTGGTATCATCTTCTTCGTTCGCTTCATCTTCTGAATCATCCGACGGGGGAGATTCAATTATGTCTTTAAGTCCCGTGGCTTTTGCTTCGGTGCTTTTGTTTCCGATGACACTATCCTTGAATGCCTTAGAGCATTCCGGGTCATCAGGAACAATGATAGAAGGGAGGTTGTTAGCCTTTAGCAGTGCGTTCAGTACCCGGTTGTAGCATCCGGGTTTGACCGCATTTGCCACATTTGCATGGGTAATGCAAATTAAAATCTTCGCACTAAGGTCACTTGTGAAGATCACGGGTGAGGGGGTTGCCAATGTTGAGGCCATCCCTTCACTTTTCTTTACGGTGCTCGCGTAGGTTTGAGTCTTTTTCTTTTTCTCTTCCTCTTCTTTTCTTTTAATTATCTCCTTTCTCCTTGGGCAGTTCAGGGCCATCGTTCGATGGGGCCCCTTACAGTTCATGCATTTCTTTTCGTTGGATTTGCAGGCGTCATAGCGATGACCCTGCGTGGCACATTCACTGCACCAGGTTGTTCCTTTTTGGGGACAATTTGCGGTTGTATGCTCTTCGAGGGCATAACAAACGAAGCACATCTGAATATTTACATATTTTTCGTGCTCGATGTTCGATCCAGGGATCTTCATATTAAAAATGAGGAGTCCCTCGGTTGCCGCCTTGTGGGCCATTTCTGTCGTATTAAAGGTGACTTTGAAAACGTGGGTGTGATCTCTGAATTTGATCACTTCCCTAATTTTCGCCCAACTGTGGTTCTTCTCAATTTCCGTTTTTAAGTCAGCGGGTGAGTTTTCGCCAACCCAGCTCTCTACTTTACGGCAAATGATGCTTCTATTTGCCGAGATTGCTGGTGGGGTTTTGGCCTCCAGGCCCATTTTCTTGAGGACTTCGGCCCCTTCGTCAGAAAGGAGCCGGTCGATGTCCTTGGTTTCACCGCACATGGCGATGAAACCGTTGGGAATGTCAATTAGTTTTATCAGAGCAATCCTTAAGTTTGCGAATAAGGATTCGCAAACAGTCTTTTTCTCGGGGGTCTTGTTTCCAGGTAAGGTCCGTAGGGGGACCCTCTTAGGGAGGGCCTCCATCGTCGCCGACGTCTTCTCTCTTCACTCTTCTTTCTTGTTATTTTTATGTGTGAAAATGATATGTGAAAATTTTGTATGTGAAAAAAGTGATTTTTGGAAAAGGAGGTAAAGTTAAAGGTTTGTTTCAAAACGACGCGAGAGAAAGTGCTCCCGTCCAGTTTCCTGTTGTTTCCCCGCTCGGATGGTGCCGGGATGAGGGGGGATGATGGATGGGGGATGGTTCTCGGGTGGGGACCTCAGAGGGTTGAGCTTGGTGGACTTAATGCATAGCGGCCGAATCAACGACCGCTAAGTTTGGAGACAAACAAAATACTCCAGGATTCGAGTGTAATATTTTTTTTAATCCGATAATTTTGTTTGCCTAAATTCGAGAATGAGGTTATTTATATCTCTCTCTCTGATTGTCTTTTTCACAGCATCTGGCAAAAGATGGAATGAAGGTATGAATTTCTCACTATTTCTCTTACTTTAGGCAGGGAGGGGAGAGAGATAAAATGTGTGAGAGATAGCGTGTGTGTGAAAGAGAGATATTGTCTGAGAGGGAACTAGTGTTTGTGTGAAATAGTGTGTATGCGAGAGATAGACAGTGTGTAAGAAGGATAAAGTGTGTGAGAGAGATAGACTCTGTGTGGTAGAGGTAGTAAGTGTGTGTGTGTGTGTTGGAGAGAAAGAAAGAGTGTGAGAGAGTGTGTGTCAAAGTGAGTGATTGAATTTGTTTGCTCTGAACGGTTTTGCGTAACACAAGACAATAGGTGGAGACGGGCTATACTGAGATACCATGGTGTGGTATGGGTGATGTGTGTGGACCCATCCCCTAACCCGAGAAAGAGCGCATCCATTCAAAGGATATTTCCTTCGAGTGTGGCTATTTAGAAACTTCAGCCCTTAGTCATGTTTACTTTCCCGTCAATTTTATCTACAGGAGTCCCTGCCTTGGTCGGAGAACGAGGCAGGTTCGCCCCATCTCAGCCCTAATTCCCCGAGCAATCTTCTCATTTTGCTTATTCAGGCTCGGTGCCATCGAAACATTTCTAAGTTCACCGCTTTTTCTTTCATTCTCTTTTCAGACAAAAACATGTTTCTGTCGGTTTTCCTCCTGTTAATAAATAATAAAATCCAGTAAAATATTCTGCTTGTTTGCAGCAACAGACTAAATTTCCTTCCAAACTAAATATGATAACGCAAATCCTGCTTACATTTCATTCGTAAGGTTGTTTTTCGACGGGCCCTTCAGCTCCCCCAACGAATCCATTTTGTCTTACCCGGTTGTCATTGGGATCGTCGGCGGAATTGGCGTCACGCCTCTTATGGCCTCGTTAAATAATCTCAGGTTTGTGACACTTGAAATGTCCTTTTGTTTAATTAAATTGATCCTTTAGGTGTGTCCTCCGAGCTTATAACTTCCCTTGAGCAACGATTACGTTGTTCAAAGGCGAATAGAAACGCATAAATTAAACTCAGCACTCATTTGAAGGGAGAAAAGAACGAGCAAAGAAAGGCAGAGGGAATAAAGCGGGTGAAAATACATAGTGAAAACAGAAAGTGGATTGGAATACTAATGTACAGGGTGTCCCTAAAGTCTGGACACATAGGCATATTTTCACTAAAAAAATTCAACTACATTTTATTTAAGTGAAATATTAATAAATAATATAATGTGCTCCAAATGTTCTGTCAATTTGAGCACATTCGTTTATTATGCGCTGTTCCATCAGGTGTCTCGTATTGAGGGTACCTTCTCCTTTAATACTCTTGCTAAAACTAAAACCTGGAGTAACGGCACGCCCTTCCGACCCCATTACCCTAAGAGAAAATGGTGCTCTCTCTCGGATCATATTTTGCATCTCTTAAATCTCCCGCTATTTTTTCGCGCCTGTTCAGACCCAGAAAAGGGGCGAAATATGATAACGAACTTGCTCCCTTTTGTGTTTTCTTGCTGAGAAAATGTTCTTCATTTGTTCTTTGCAGGACTCGTTGGCAAACCAAACCTCGCCGTCTTCATGTGGTGTGGATCTTGAGGGAGTTACAACTCGTCCTTCCTCTCGCTCCTTTTTTCCACTCTCTCATCGAGTTTTTCTGGTCGAGGAAGGAAGAAGACCGACTCGAGCTTCGCTTTCACTGCACCTCTTCGGAGCTCGATGAAGAGTTCCTCTCTCTTTTGCACAGCAATTATCCTTTTTTGAAAGCGCGGGTCCATATGGGGAGGCCCAACTGGAATGATTTATTCGGAGTATGGAAAGAGGCTTACCGGAAGTAAGTGTTAATTAGGAACCTGCTAGGCTTATAAAACTTATCCGTAGTAAGTGATTGTCCAGCTGGTTTAAATAGGTACTACACTTAATGGCTCTAGATCAGTCTTTGTTAATAACACCATCTGCACATTAATTTTGGGTTGGGGCTTCTGGTAAATATGTATTTTGGCATTGTGTTGTCATCCTCTTTCCTTGCAAGGTTATGGTCTTACAAACATTGTTTTCAAGTGTCAGTCCTGCCCTAACTTATTGTCCATCCATTTGGGATCTCGACATGATGTTGCACTCATGTGCACTTTTTTCTCTCATGTCTTCCTCTTTTTTTTCAAAACGTGGTGTATAAGGTTGACGGATTACACGGTATTACTTACTTGGTGGATTATTGTGAAATATGGCTTATCTGTCTACTGTACTTTTCTTCCTCGTGCACTACAAAGAATAACATCTGTATTGGGATAATTGTACCTTACATCGTAACTGGATCTACCATGTTGACTTTATTTTTGCATCCTCAATTTTTGTCAGGGAATCTATTTTAGCTTGTACATAGTGTTGCTAATTTTCTGTTATTGTTAACCTTTTATTATATATTTTAAAATATCTTTTAAGTAGGTCGGATGACGATGTAAAATGATCCAAGACCGCTAGATTTGGGAGGTCCCGTAATCGCCGTTTTTTATTTTGTAATTTTCGTCGCTTATGGGCAATTCTGATTGACCTAATTGCTGTTCCAAAATTGCTGATACCAATTAATGACGTTCAAAAGTACAGCGAATGAGTTTTTACACTTGTTTATTTCATGGCCAAACATATTCAATAACTATGACAAATGGAAGTAGATGGAATTAATTTAGTACGAATTAAAGTGAATGAGAGTGAGGCACGAGACGCAAATGGACTTTAAATCTCCCCTTTCACCCTGAAATGGTTGAAAGATAGGAAAACACTTGTTAAAGATTACAGGCTCGCGTGAAGAATGTGCAATTACACGTCTCAGAAAGTCAAGTGCCTGTCGAAATTTTGCAAAACGCAAAGTGAGCACTTGTTGGCGATGGTATGATGAAACCAATGAGGGAATCGCCCGGTGGTGACGAGTCATGATGATGCCCTAGAGGCAATTGTACTATGGCACGACCTGATAATACCATAGAGAAAAGAATCGGATGTAGAGACTACAAGAGAACGCGTCGTCAGAGGACAACGGCGGCTGGGGACAATGCAATTAATCGCTTTTCTAAATCGCGCCTCTAAACAAACAGAGTTTCAGGATGAGAAGAGCTTAATGGATCGTCCTGAAAGGACAGGTGGATCCGTCTGCACCGTAAAAGGAAACCCGTTCGCCTCTGCTACGTCACTGGATCACAGCTGGCAAAAAAATTGTAATACTAACGGCTATATTATATTTTATTGGCGAAAAGACAAAATAAGGATAGAAATATGTATGTATTTAGACATTCATGGAAAATATTTTTAAATTATCCTTTTTAGAGATTTTTTTATCTAGAATATTCTACAAAAGTCTAGAATGATCCTTTACGAAGAGGACAGTTAGTAATGAGCCCAAAAGACAAGCTCTTAAATCTCACTGACCACGCAAGAGACCATGAAGAAAGCTCCGGAAGACAGATCAATTTTGGATGAATGTCCTTTAGTCTGATGATACCAAACTTAAACTTTTGGAACCGCCTAGGATTGAATTGACACCATTCTCACAGTTGACCATGGAGGAGGAAGCATAAGGGTGTGGCGCTATTTTTCTTTTAATTTGCCGGTGCTCTTGATATAATTGAGGGAACAAGGAATGGGGCCAAGTGACGGCAAATATTTACCTATAACTTAATGTCAACAGTGAAGAAGATGGGGATACAGGATTATTGGATGTTCCAGCAAGACAATGATCTACAGTACACTGTGAAAGCAACACGTGACTGGTTTCTGCACAACAATATAATGTTATATCGTGGCTTAGTCAATCCCGAATTGAATCCGATTAAAAAAAAATGTGAGGAATATTGAAGGAAAAAGTCTACAAGAGGAAATCTTTAAACCTTGCTCAATTGAAAGCTACATGCAAGGATGAGTGGGTAAATATTTCAACATAATGTTACTAGGATTTGGTCAAGTCTGATAAGAAACGTCTGGCAGCAGTTATAGCAAATAATGGTTGCGCAATAAAAAAAATGGACTTGTCAAATTACTTATTTTCACGTTTATTTTTTTGGTTTGTTTCTATAATGCCATACTTATTCGAAGAATGGCTTTATTGTTTCTCTTAAATATAATAACTAAGTGCTGACTAATAATATGGTATATGATACATATAAATCATAGAAATAATTCAAATAAACTTTTGGGAGCGTCCAATTATTTGCTTGGTCCCAGTGTAATTGTGTTACCCACAAAATTCTCATAATATAAACCTCAATTCGATGGAATTGTTGATCCCATTCTTAGCATTTTAATTTTTTTACCAAAAGATCATATATGTATTCATTGATGTCACTAGTGACCTGGGAGCTTTTTCTCGGATCTTTTCTCTCTATAACCTATATGTTTTGTTTAGAGAATACACTTGTTTTATATCCTAATGGTGGTAAACTGATCTCTTATGACCTCACTTGGTTAATCGCTAAATAGAGCTTTTGAAACTATTCTTAACTGGTGTAAAATGTGGCATATGAAAATAAATCCTGGGAAGACACAAACCATCATTATTAATAAGACTCGAATCCCTTAGCCCTCTTTACTATTGATAATAGTGTCCAAGGTTTAATGATTCTTCCAAGATTCTCGCTGTTACCTTTCACCGCAAGCCAAAGAACTCTGGCCATCCTCGTGGACGTACAGTGTTGAGGCCTAGATTCCATTGACCACGGCCAAATACCACGGCATACTGCCCCCATCGCTATGATGCCCTTTGCCGTGGACAAAATCATGGCCGCCTTGTGCTTAATAGGGAATAAAGCGGGTAGTTTTAGTGTCGTTGAAGCTCGCTCAGCCGACTTAGAGGGAAAGCGGTCAATGACGTGACAGTAATATAATTAATAATACTAATAAATATTTTTATCAACAGATGCACAGTTGGAGTATTCTGCTGCGGGCCTAAATCTCTAAATAGGGAGATTCGCAATTATACTTTGGAAGCGCTCGGTCAAGGTTATAATTTCAATTATCAACACGAAAGCTTTAGCTGATAACTTAAAACAAAACAAGTACTTATCTTTAGTTTTGTATATATATAATATATATTAAATTGAAACTGTATACCGTAATTTCTACAACATATATTATTATTATTAATTATTACGGCTGAGATACTTCATAAATTTCATTGGTTGACTGGGCCGTTATTTATCAAATTATTCATGTTACTAATGACTGATAGTTTTGCGCTAATCATAGCATTCGATCATTGTCAAATCTTAAGCCGATTTCGAAGAATTGTGAGCAATTGGAGTGCAGAGTAGTCGGGGTAAAGCTGATGTTATTATGGTTATAAAGTTGGAGCCTTAAAGCATAGAAAAGAAGTTTGGATATTGTAAAGAGGATACAGAAGTGTGCGAAAAAAATTGTCCTGTGAATAACTCAGAAATTAGTCTAAATTTACGGTCTCCATGGCGACGGAAAATCGGTTAATTTATCTAATGTATAACGCCATGGGCAGGGTGGGTATCGCATATATATATATATATATATATATATATATATATATGATCAGCCCCTCCAATTTGTTACCGAGAGATTAATTAGGTTTGGTTTTCTTTAATAAATGTTATTTATCGGACAAAATTTGTAATTTATTTACAATCATATATATATATATATATATATATATATATATATATATATATGCTTGAAGCCCAAGTGCTTTCGACTTTACATCATCAGGGGCAGAATGGAATAGAGATACAGTCAATAAACAGAGAATTTTGACGTCATTCAAACATATTGACGAACAAAAACAATTGTTTAGGCGGGGGGGAAGGACCAACTGACGAACAAATGAATAGCCCATCCGCAGAACTACAATATACAAATCAATTAAACAAATTAAATTTATATTGTAAACAAATATTATTCATGATCCTAATAGTGGGATATAATGTTAAAATAGATTATGTTTTATAAATAGCCTAGTCATTTGTAACGTTGCTAATGCAAAATTTCTTGCCTCTACTTTGTTGCATTAAATTATATCTACAATTTCACAGGTTTAAAAGGTTCCCCCTCCCCCATTATTTCCACTATCTCTCTTTGGTCACCGGTACAATCCTTCCTGTTGCCATAATTAATGTAATTCATATATAAAGGTATAAATTTACATCTATTATAGAGGCCTCCTTTTAATCCTATTAGTGTGTAAAGCCTAAGGCGTTCGAGGCTTTCCTGAAAAAATAAATACCACAAAAGACGTCCGTCTTTTGTAGTATCATAGAAAATATTGGGGAAAAATGATCTATTTATTTTATTTTTTCTTCGTGATTGTTCAGCAAATAGTTACTCGATCCCATTGAATATAATTTACTTTCTCAAGGACCATTATATGATCTCAGCCTCTACTTTTGTTCAAAAAAAGAAGTTGAGTTTTTGATACTGTAATTAAAATCTATTATACAAACCTGACTTTTATCTTTCATGGTCAGAGATGTAGAGTTTTGAGAGAAGATATATCACTTATATTTCGTAGACTCCAGGTTCCCTTCAGTCAAAAGCAGCGGCGCTCAGGAACCATATCACGACATATAGCCGTTTTCAGAGGTCTGCTGGAGAGGTTATTTTGAAAGGTGTTTTGAGATGGCCGAGGGATAAGATGAGATGCGTTGAAGGTTGCAGTCGAGAGGTGGGTCGTATTTATTACTTCATGTAATGAGAAGGAAGTGTGCTGGCCCTAGATAGGGTAGAGAAACTTTCGTTTGGCGATCTAGGTTAGACTTAGATGAGTGAAGCCGGGGTGCGGCTCTTTGAAATTGGGCATTTTGCGGCTGGTTTTGAAGTACTTTGCGGATGAAGTAGGTTTGTATATTTTATTGTGTTCTGGTTTGGTAAGGATGAGGGTAAAGATGAAGAGGCTTCGGAATGGATGTTAAGGTTAGAGTAGCTTGCTGCAAACCTGTGCCAACCAATCATGCTTACGTGTTTTTTGATGTGAAGAAATTTTTGCTTCACCGTGGAAGTTATGTATATGGGTAGCTTGTATGCAGCCAGTTATGATGTGGAGGACACTACAAGTTATTGTATCTTGTGTAAGATGGTACCCAGACTGGGGATGCATAATTTAGGGCGGTGGGATAAACTGCCTGTATAATATGCTGTTTCTTAGGGTTGTCCGAAGTTGGTGTTTGTGTGTTCTGAAGGTGTCAAGTTTGGATATTGCTTTGGAAATCATTTTGCCTATGTGAGTGTAAAGGTCATGTTTCGTTTATGGTGATGCCAGGTAGTGTGCGGTTACGGCTGAGTGGGAGAGGTTAGCCGTGAAGCATGATGTATTATGGCTGGTGGTTTGATTCATGTCCTTCAGAGGTAAAAAGGGTGGTTGTTAATTTGGGGAGGGAGGGTAGGGGACAAATGCAGGCTGTAGTTATTCTGTTTAATGTGAGCCAGCTTTTTTTGATGTTTTAGCTGAATGTTTACATTTTAAGAGGTTGGTTCTTCCCGCGCTAGATTGAGATGGGATACATAGATTATTACCGTAGATATTTAATTGGTCTGAATGGGTAGTAAGTGGAGGTATATCGTGCATTAAAAGAGTGGAAAGGGTGGTGAAAAGAATGGCACCTTGAGGGACCCCGTTGTATAGTTTTTTGGGGGGAAATCATTTTGTCTATGTGAGTGTAAAGGTCATGTTTCGTTTATGGTGATGCCAGGTAGTGTGCGGTTACGGCTGAGTGGGAGAGGTTAGCCGTGAAGCATGATGTATTATGGCTGGTGGTTTGATTCATGTCCTTCAGAGGTAAAAAGGGTGGTTGTTAATTTGGGGAGGGAGGGTAGGGGACAAATGCAGGCTGTAGTTATTCTGTTTAATGTGAGCCAGCTTTTTTTGATGTTTTAGCTGCATGTTTACATTTTAAGAGGTTGGTTCTTCCCGTGCTAGATTGAGATGGGATACATAGATTATTACCGTAGATATTTAATTGGTCTGAATGGGTAGTAAGTGGAGGTATATCGTGCATTAAAAGAGTGGAAAGGGTGGTGAAAAGAATGGCACCTTGAGGGACCCCGTTGTATAGTTTTTTTTTATTTTTAGATTAAGATCTGAGTTAGATTTGGCCGTGTCTGTTGGAGGAATTTTTTTTATCTATATCGTCGTTGGTCTCTAGTATTTTTTTGCATGAGGAGGCTTTGCTGATGTCTATGGTACGGTTGTAGTGGACGGTTTTGATTAAAGACTTTTGAGATGTTCTTTTTTGTTAAGATGTTTAGTAGTGTATTTGTGGAGTGCTTTTTTTCTGAAGCCATCTTGGTTGGGTCAAAAGAGGTGTGCTGAGTTTTATTGAGAAGCAGATTTTCTAATTTTTTTGAGAAGGTTGAGAGAAATGAGATCGGTATGGAAAAAGTGGGGAGGCTCGAAGATTTGTTTGTTTTATGTAGATGAACAATCCATAGTCATATATTTCATATCATCAAATTGATTGGATGATATGTAACCGGGGTTGAGGATGTCTGTAAGTAAAAATCTGGGAATGGGGCCACGAGGTTGTTTTAAATGGATGTTTGCGATGTGGTCTGAGCCTTATATTGTGTTTCTGAAAAATTTAGTGGTGAATGTGCTGTCTTGTTGGTGAAGGGTGATTGAAGTGTTGGGTTTGTATGCAAATTGCCTGGGGTTTTGAGTATTTCAATTTTTGAGGCCTATCGATAGTTGGAGATAGTGGGGCATGAACGGATTGCATTGGTTTATTGTGTGGGATATTTTGTTGTCTCTGATGAGCAGTGATTCGTATGTGGGAGTTAGTTGGTTGTGCGATGAGCATTTTTTAATTGTTTGCAGAGGTTTGGGCTGTTTGATTGTAATTGATTGTTTGAAAGTATTATTTCCAGCTATCTTGTTGTTTGGTGGTGATGAGGGTCTGAAGTTGTGGATTTATTTGAGTTACTCGGCAGTGGATGTGCCTATTTTGTCTTTTTTCTTTATTTTAAGAGGTTGTTGATTTCATTTGTGAAGTTCGGAGCGAAGTTTCCATGTGTCGTTGATGAACTTTTGATTGCTTGTTTGGGGGGGATTGTGTTGGTTAAGTGGGGAAGGGTTTGGTAAAAGGAGGAGAATTGTTTAAGTGTGAAAATGGATAGATTATTTTCTACGTAGGGAGTGAATTCTTTCCACTTGTTTTTTTTTGTAGTAGGGGGAAGGGGGGGGGTTATAGGTGCTTCGTGGCTGTTCATATGTTAGTTAAGTTATTTGGTATAAGATGAGAATTTGGAAGTGGTGAGAGGGAAGTGCGTAGGAGGTTTGTTAGGTGGCTCTAGTATGAAGGTGTCGTTAGCAGAGAGTATGGTCAGGGGAAGTTGAGTATTGATTATGCATACGGTTTTTCTTTTGGGATGTTTTCTATGATGAGTAAGTTCAATGAGTGTGTGGAGGTATGGATAAGTAGGTACTGTGACCAAATTGGTTGCTTTCTTTGACATAAATTCGAAGTGACGTGATACCACTCAGATATCGGATCCACATATGTGATGACGCCACCATCAGATTGATCAGACTCCAATTTGAGCTTCGTTGAATAGCAAGATGCTTCTGCCTTCCATTCTGTTAGGCTGGGAAGATGACTGGATCAAGCGTTCTCGTGATGTAGGCATGATAATAACGTCAGTTATTCAATTCGTAGGTTATTTTCAACAGAGCTGCAACGTGGAAATTGTCATCATATAAATTCTTTCTTGCTTCTTATTCTCTCTTTTTTCTCTTCATTTTTTTAGACAATTTCACGTGCCATATACAGCAGACTCTTGTCACTCTGTGTTAAATCTAAACATTTCATGTTTTTTTTATATACAATCAATAAATAATTATCTTACATTGCTAGTATCATTATAATAATATATACATTTGAATATTATCTCAATTAGATTAAATCAGGTCCAGTATAAAATACAAAATTAGCTTTTAAGTTCACATATATTAGTTTGAACCTGATTCATGTTTGTTTATTTCCATGAACTAACACAATGTTATTCTTATGATTGTTCACATGACCATCTGACTATATATATATATATATATATATATATATATATATATATATATATATATATATATATTATACTTATAATTGATTTGTTCCTTGGGAATCTGATATGTAGTAGAATATGAAGACCCAGGTGATTACACTAATCATTTATTGGCCGGACATTTCGGACCTTCACTAGGACCATCTTCAGCGACTGTGTCGACTAATGAGAAGGGGAAGGAACATTAACGATAACAGATAAAAGAGTGCATTAAATAATGGCTAAAAAAGCGGATGAAGACAAGTTTAAATAATAAAATTGAAAATTATTAAAATTAAAGTAAAAACACTAATAACAATATATAGAATTAATTAATACTACCCAGTGTGATTTAGAAAATAATAGAAAGAAGTGAAGTTATAACATAAACTGACTTGAAGATCAAATATTAAAAGTAACTGGAGTAAACAATAAAACAAACTATTATATTAAATTATTAAAAAAAACCTCAAAAAATCCGAAAACAAATTAGAATGACTAACCTTTATCGTGGGAGTTGAGAAATCAACTAACTAAAGATATAAAACTACTAACGAGATTTGTTCGGTTGGTCGGTTGGTTAGTTAATCTATTGAAGTGTTGGTTAGTTATATAGTGAATAGTTTAATTGAGGACGAGTAATTATTTAGGTTAGATTTATTTTATTGATGTACAGCGACTCTAAGATTTTCAAATCGAGAAAGTTAAGGCCGAAGATAATATGGTAAATGAATCAGAATTAAGAGGATGATGGCGATACTCTGAATGTTGCCTGATGGAAGAGGCTTCAGGTTTAGAAATGGGAATACCAGTCCTATGAGACAAACCCAAGTGCTTCGCGATCCTGCATTTGAATTGTTAACCAGTTTGGCCTGCATAACGACTGTGGCAGGTCTTACATGTATAATTGTAAATTATACAGGATCGCAAGCCCAAAGGGATTGGCTCCTTATGGAGGAAAAAGCAATGTAACGATACAGGGTTGAAATTTATACAAATGAATTGGCATTGAGGGAAATTATTGTTGAGGGTAGAGAGAAGGAGTTTGTTAAACTCTGATGTTAAATGCTCGAGATAGGGTAGTCTAATGAAAACCTTCTGTTTAGAAACTAGTAAGAAAGGGTCGAGGATAGTATATTTTGGAGAGAAATTTGGATACTAACTGGTCGAAGATGAAATCGAGGTAATAATTAAATTTGAAGAAATCCTTTAAATGAGTTAGTTCTTCATGAAAGGATATCCAGTTAGAGCATATATGGTAGGCTCTAAAAATTCGGCTTTTAATACTGGATAATTTAAACTGACTGGGAGAGCTACTAAAAAAATGTGTACCTAATCTAGTGGTGGTAGGTTTTCTGTAAATGGATGTATTGGAAGACGAACCTGTTCGGACAACGTTGACATCCAAGAACGAGATTTTGTTGTCCTTTTCTGTTGCCATAGAAAACCTTATGTTGGGATGTTGTTGGTTAATATAATTTAGAAATAGGAGTGCATGATCACTGTGCTTAAAAATTAGAAAACATTCATCTATAAATCTTTTGAAGACAATAGGCCTGAATTCTAATGGACACTTGTCCAGCCACCGAGTTTCATGGCTACACAAAAAGCTATTGGCAAAGGAGGGACCCAGGGGAGACCCCATAGCCATGCCTTTGTGTTGTAAATAGAGCTCGTTGTTAAAAAGAAAAATGGTATCACCCACAGCTAGCTTTAAAAGCTTGATGAAAAGTGGCTTAGTTAAACCCAATATTTCACTCGTATTATGAAAAAGAGTATCTGAAATAATATCAATGGTTTCCTGTACCGGAACATTAGTAAATAATGAATCCACATCGATTGTGGCCATAAAAGAAGAATTCCTCAAACGGGGAATGGTTTACCTAAAACTCATAGAAATGCAAAATCTCTCCGCCCTATCTTCTCTTCAGTCAACACTCCAAGCTACAACTTAGCTAAATTTTTTATTCCACTTATTGATCCTTTGACACACAATCACTTCACCTTACGTGACTCTTTCGATTTTTCAAAATACATTGGTGATCTCCGTTTGGGGAATTCTTCTTTTATGGCCACAATCGATGTGGATTCTTTATTTACTAATGTTCCGGTACAGGAAACCATTGATATTATTTCAGATACTCTTTTTCATAATACGAGTGAAATATTGGGTTTAACTAAGCCACTTTTCATCAAGCTTTTAAAGCTAGCTGTGGGTGATACCATTTGCAAGATCTTTCTACTGATCAACACTACGGCTATGGAATTGTATCGGCAATCAGAGATGGAGTGCTTCCTACAGGGCTTTCTTTATTAGAAATAGGACCAGTAAACCACAGTCGCTGGCTGACCATAGCTAACAGACTTCTTCGGATGTGGGTGTCAAAGCATGAGATCAAATGAAAAGCCTTTAAGAATCTACGACTGATTGTTGAGTTCATCATTGGTGCATATTACCCATGCTGGTTTAACGTTAAGATTAAACACTCTTGGACCGAGGGACCTAGGCACATTCTTTATCAACTTCACTGCCTTAAGTCTCAGAGTAAGGAGGTGTTGGATATTGTTTTGCCAACTGATAAGAGATCAGCTCAGTATACATACAGTGAAGCCATCTTCCAAACTCTCATATGCTCTGAAGATCAGGCGGAGAGAACTGAAGGGATGAAAAGAATCCAGACCATCAGGCGAGAAGGGGACCCAGATACTTAACTGGGAGACTCCTTTTTAAGGCTTAGAAGGACACCAAACATCAATTATGATGCTACCAGGATTGGAGATCTGATCAATTGGTCAGAGGATGTCTCTGAGCCACCTCTCACTTGCTCTTTAAGTACTTCTGAATTGATAAACTTCATTTAAAATCCTATTAAAGTACTTAACTGGCCTTGTCACACACAGAACATTAAGAGGGTTATAAGAATGGTGACTGAGGCTTCTTACAAGTATTTCTCACATGAAAAGAGGGATATAGAAATCAGGGCACAAGAGACAAGCAGACGTCTGATGTCCATGAATGAGTCGAAGCAAGATTTGTGTGCTCTGGTGAAGTTTAACTTTTGAATATGACCCAAAGTGACCCATGCAGCTAAATGTGGAGCTTTGCATACACTGTTCTCACGCAATAAACATGTAAATTTGAGGTTACTTTTTGTTTGCGTGTACTTGGATTAAATAAAAATAGGTTAAATAAGCTCGTGACGAAAGGGAAAAATTTACTTTTATTTAAATGGAAATTGATGTAGGTAGGAGCAAATGTATAACAAAATAAAGTTTTTTTTCGAAATCTACCATGGAAAATCTATCATTTAAGCACCCCCTATTAGAGGATATAATGAAAATATATGGTTGCTCCAAAGTATGACCCGCCTTACCGAAACAGTGTCCTATGCCGATGACAAGACCATCCTTCTCTGCGACCAGGGATCAAACATAATCGCACGCCACGCACGGATAATCATGGACGAGAAGACAGATTACAAGGACAAGTGGCTCTTTTATACGAATCCTCAGAAGTCACAGGTGACACTCTATGGCGCAGTCGATCATTACATGCATAAACTACAGATTTACTGATGCACACCAGACCTAAATCAACCAGACCCAACAAGACTCACATGCACATCGAATACAAAACTTCTAGGAGCAACATTCGACAAGTCCCTAAGATTCCACATACACCAACACATAATATAAGCAGAGGCCAAAAACACAAACAAGATGTTGTGTAGGTTCTTTCCTACCAACAAAAAACTACAGATACATCTATACAAAACTCTAGTCAGAACACTCCTCACATACGCCCCAATAACATTCGTAGCTGCGAGTGATACATGACAGAGGAAAGCACAGTGTATCCAGAATTCTACTCTGAGACGCGCATAGCGCTCTCCTATGTACACATTAATGGCCACGCTACATGAAAACAATAAACTAACACCAATCAGCGCATACGCCCACACCAGCCTAACGAGCCAGATGTAGAAACTCGCCAGGTTCTCCACATGTACCACACTACACGAAAGATAATACGCTCTGATGGCACTTAGACACCCAGCATCCAACGACCAACCATAACTAATACCACTCTACACATAAGTTAACAGCTGTACGAATG
Organism: Ceratothoa steindachneri; assembly: GCA_963969495.1. Taxonomy (NCBI): domain Eukaryota; kingdom Metazoa; phylum Arthropoda; class Malacostraca; order Isopoda; family Cymothoidae; genus Ceratothoa; species Ceratothoa steindachneri. The sequence continues at coordinate 133,055,872 of OZ018327.1, forward strand.
GCGCTTTTCCATGTATGCAAGCAAATTTTCTTTCCACCCCACCCCCATCCTCTCGGCGCTCCAGTTATACTAACATCTCAAACTACACAAACAAAACACCACGCATTGTTGTCTAGCCACCGACCTGTTATCTCTCCCTATCCCCTCCTAAGTTAATTTCTGTATCCTCTCCTCCACGACTACTTGATCTCCTGTAGTCCCACAGCGATCCGTCTCTGTTTTTTTTTCTATAAACATAGTATTAGTAGTAAGTAATTTAAGCAGGTTGGGTATTAGCTCCTGTAGTATTGGAGTAAACACCGCCCCTTTTCGGAGGATCTAATCCATCATGGTGCAGGTGGTTCAGTAGTTAGAATGATAGCTAGGTTTAGAGCTTGCATGTTGCAAGAGCTCAATAACTGCCTGAACTTTGCATATTGACTAAAACAAAACCTTTAATTTTCGACAACCTCAGTTCATTTGGTGGATCAATTCCCGAAAGAGATATATTTACTTAAGAATTTGTGAACACAATTTTTATTTTTAAATTCAAATTTATAAACGTCAAAAACCCATAAAATCTGAAGTTCTTTCTATCACTTATCTTCTTGAACTTTTAACAATGTCCAAAGAACGTTAGTATATATGAGCAGATACTACTTCAAATAGCGAACAAAACTTCTCATTTTTGTTACAGTGCTTTTGTGTACACACAAGTGTGGTTATTCGATGATGGTGGTACCTCTTAGTGTTGGGGATTGTGGGATTAACTAGGCAGGGTGATAGGTGTTGAAATCATTCACCCAGAAGAGCTTGAGAAGTTGCAATAGTGTAGCTAGGTTGGGCAAGAAATCTGATTTCCATTATTTGGAGGAAGGAGTTGTTCGGAAGTAAATGTTGATGTTATATGTAGTTTTGTTGATTTTGATGGATATTGATTGAAGAAAGATTTCTCCGCGTCCAGTCGTGTTGGAGAATGAGATTTCCTTTTGCGTATTCAGATAAGTAAACTGGAGTATGTTATATATATATATATATATATATATATATATATATATATATATATATATATATATATATATATATATATATATATATATATATATATACTTGTCTTAATTTAGTGCACTTGTAGAAGGGTTTCAAGTGAAATTGGGTATATAGGCGGTATTCCTGGATCAGGGCGATGTGAATGTTGTGTTTATTATTTTATTGCAGTTCTTGTTACTTTTTGTCAATTACATTAGTGTTGAAGTGAATGATGTTTAGTGGGTGTGGTGAATTCAATGTGGATGAGGCTGGCATGGTTTGCAGGTTAAGTTGGGTGTATAGTTGCTTAAGGTCTGTAACTGTAAGTTTATGGAAGAAAGTGCCAGTGCATATGAGGAAGGCTTCTGCGTGGTGGACGTGACGGTCACATGTGGGGAGCCAGGATTTTGTTCTATGTCTCCTTCTGTGGTGAGGAGGAGACGGATGGTCGCCGCAATAACACTCGTCGAAAACTCGTCGGTCTCCACTGTTTCCGACAGTGGAGACCTCAGGCAAAAGTCTGAAGCTGCAACCTTTTCTAGGTATGAAGTGTTCGGGCAGTTCTATTGCAGAACTACATGATTTCTTGCTGCTGATCGATTTGCTCTTTCTCCTTCACACGCGGCACCGGACTCTGACACCACTTCAGTAAAAATGCGGCCTAACTGCTAACTTGACTACAAGGACACCACGATTTTCTTTCACTTATAATGAAAGGCAGGAATGAAGCGTGCAGGAAATCGCGTATCGCAGCAATTTGTTCCTCGCCGGTGAGGATTCCGCCAGGATAAAAAGGGTGTCCTAGGAAAGAAAGTTTCGATACACCAAAGAGGCATTTACAAGTATGTATTTAACACGATGCCGTGCTCTTCCAAACGAGAAAATATTTCACAAGGGTGAGGTAAATGTTGGTCCAAGGATAAAGACGTTATCAAGAAGTCATATATGCAACAAAATAGGAAAGCGGTACATCTGAGAACCTTATTTATGAAGCGTTGTAGGTTCTTACCACTGTTTCTAAGTACATATAGTATTCGAAACATCCAAAAAACCCGAATGGGTTGGTGAAAGCCATCTTTTGGACATCGTCTGGATGAACAGAGATATGGTAGAAAGCACTGAATAGATCAAAACGAGGATAAACAGTATAGCGTACGGGAAGTGCAGGCGAGTGGATTAAAAGCTTCATTTGAATGAATCTTTTTTGAGACTCAGGATGGCCGAGTGGATTCGCCGCTGGCTAACAGTGGTCCAGCGATGCGTGAAGCTGTTTGCAACTCGCCTACGCTATTATTTTTTCTTTGCCCCTTTTCCTACTCCCCTCTATCTACAATGGTGCCCAGACCCGGGAGTGGGAGCGTTAGCCTTTGGATAACATTTCCAAACGGGCTCTCTTCATTTCTTCAAAATACGCTCCACTTCTAGGAGGGGGGGGGGTTGTATAGCGTACGTGAAGTGCAGACGAGCGACTTAAAAGCTTCGTTTGAATGATTTTTTTGAGACTCAGGATGGTTGAGTGGATTCGCCGCTGGCTAACAGTGGTCCAGCGACTTCGGGAAGCTGTTCACAACTCGCCTACGCTATTATTTTTTCTTTGCCCCTTTTCCTACTCCCCTCTATCTACAACAGTACAGCCGAAAAGAGGTGAAATAAAATCGGAGAGAGGGTAAAATATATATATCCAGGTGTAGACTTGAGCACAAAACCGAGTGAAAAGGACCAAGTAAACGTTGATGGGCGGGCTATGCCAGCTTCAAGCACAAGCTCAAACTCCTTGTGCATTGCTGAGACCCTTTCTGGGAAAGACATCTAGGAAGAACTAAAACAGGACCTTTTGTCTTCTCTCTCCGGTGAACCACACTGTTTGTGATCTGCCTGTCCTTTAAAAGAGGCAAGGCTAGTGCATAAATCTCCTGCAGAAGGCGTTGGAAGTGGGGTTCGGTCGGGTAGAAACGGATAGACAATTGTGGAGAGAAGATAATAGCCAGAGACAGTGAGATAAGTTGTTTCGTCGAGAAGTTTGCGATTACGAGAGTCAAATAGAAGACCATGGGCAGAGAGGAAATCAAGGCCCAAAATAGAACAGACTACATCAAAAAGGATGAAGGTACATAAAAAAACGATGGAGGTAAAGAGAGTTGCAGGATACGTCTGCATTTGTTCATATTTTTTCATGAAAAAATAAATACAAGAGACGTGCCAACTTTGGCACCTTGAAAGGCTAGAATGACATTGTATTCAAAGATAGTGGAAATCGAGAATGATAAACTAGAAATTAAATTAAAAATGCGCAAAGGAAGAGCGACCTGAAGTGTGTGAGAGAGAAAGAGACCGCAAAGGTGGTTGACCCATGAACCACTTGCCTTTCTAGTTTAAGTGAGAATTAGAAAGTGATTGAGACGAAATTGAAGTTTCCATTGATGCATGCTTAGAAAGATGAAGCGTGAGGTAATGAGGAAGAATGGGAAGCGAAGCAATAACGGCCTGGCTGGTCCCTTATGGTACCGGCATAAATTCGACTAACTCGAGAAAGGATTTTATGGTGACTATCAAAATAGAGAAGAAAAAGGCCGATTTGCAGAAGCTCCGTTGATTTTCAGGTCTGCTAAATATTATTAATATCAGGGGTCGTGGAACAAATATTGGGTTTTAAAGGTCGTGATAAGAATAAAAAATATTTAGTCAAATGAACAGAATACCCTAAATCATTCAATGTGTTCTTCTTTTTCGATGCCTTCATCCAGCATACATGATCTAATCCATCGGGCTCCTATTTCTCATGACATACGTTACAGTGTATCTTTCCATGATATAGACTATCCTATTAGAAAGTTGCATGACACGTATCGAAAAAATGAGAGTGACCTGAAGAAGTCACATGGATTCTGCAAATCATGCTATTGGTTCCATGATAGTATTGCCGCACATTTGAAAGATTATAGTTGTGTTTACGGTCAATATCTTGGTCAATCTTGGTCAATGTTTTCGCACTAAACCGTCACTTTTGGGCTGTGCAGTGAGTGTTTTTTCGTGCAGTTCTCTCGGATTTTCAAGAGCCCAATGACGACAGTTCTCTTGATTCACTATGTCATTGATGTGAAAATGAGCTTCATCACTCATTAACAAAATGTGGTTGTCATTTGACTCAAAAATTGCTTCCATCTAACGTGCGAAGTTAGCCAATGTACATGGTTCACTGGTCCCAGCTGTTGCACAATGACCAATTTGTAAGGGTGGAAATGGAGGTCTTCATACAAAATACGCCTTACCGAACGATTCTCGATGCCAAGTTCAGTCGCATGTCTCTCAGCAGAGCGATTCGGACTGCGCAGCAAAACTTGTCTGACGCGTTCCACATTTTCTGGGGTACGTACCGTTTTTGAGATCCCCACCGTTCTGCTATTCATTAGTGTGCCTCGTGTACGAAGTGCATGAACCTAGCTTCACGTTTTCATAGCGAGCATGCGTGTATTTCCCCAATAGCACAACCTATTTTGAAGAAGTGTGGAAGCATGTAAAGAAGGTTTGGGTTAATTTCTCCTAGAAAGATAGACCACCATTTCGAACACTGACATGGCGGCGAAATCCTTCGTGAATATTTTATCCAGCCAGGCTATGGCTACGTCAGCAATCTAACCACGTCGCACGGTGACTGGAGGCCTTCACCTAAAAGGGCGTGAAACCTTTAAATAACTTATTTTATCTGTGCGAATTGCATTCTGCTTTCGCTTCTTGTGAGGTTTTAACACTCCAGCTCCTAAAAATATTCCGTACGACATTAGCACTTTTTGCCATTGTTCAACAGGATCTGGTCAGATGCGTGTTCAAAGACTTTGGCGAATGGCTAACGTGCATGTTTTTCGTATGAGGCCCCTGCTTGCTATATCTTCTAGGCATAACCAGTGGCTTCTTTTAAACGTGGTTTAATTCTGATATATGAGGGTTGTGCGCCAAAAAGGTGAGGCCTCAATATGAGATTTGAGTGGAATTATAAAAAAGAACAATGGTTTCAGGTATTCTCCATTTATTCTCCTCCTTTTGTATTTAAATGCAGTGTTTATACAAGAAATTAACTGTCAGACTCTACATGGAGTATCACTATGTATACTCGACCTATTATTATAATATATTCCTTTCGTGGGACATTTGTTATCCACGTATTCTCTCGGCCCTTCACCCTTCTTCTCTACGGGGTTGCTTTCGTTAGTTCCAATCTACGTCGGACGATCTGCTCCTGGTAGAAAGTGGTATTTGTTAGGCTTTCTTTCACAGGTAGCATTGTTTCAAGGTATTCTCTGATTGGTATAAGGCCACTGATAACACTGGTCAACAATTTTTGAAAAGTTGTGTGCTTCTTAAATCAGATTAGTTAATTCTTAGGTATTTTCATGCATTGAATCCAAATATCACATTGAAAAATGCTTATTGGCTATAGGTTTAAAGATACTCAACATGTAATATTTGATTATTTTATTATAACGTACAGTATGCGACATTATGTTTTAACCTCTAACCCATATCCACTCTCTGCCTCTTTGTTTGACGTTTATAGTGGATTGAGGAATCATCTCTTGCCAATGTCCAGCAATAGTCTGCAAGAATTGTTGTGCTCCATTTACCCTGGTACCGCTTTTCCATGGTTGAAATAGCTTGGTGAAACCTTTCACCCTGTTCGTCACTAACTGCCCCACAGATCGCTAGAAAATAGTAAATGTGAGATCAAAAAGTGGATTTTAAGTGACATGTTACATTCCATGTTCTTGTAAGCCTTGATGAGGTTTTCCACCACTTCTTCATAGCTTCCTTCCCTTCTGTTTCCGAGAAATCCCTTCGACACTAACTTGAATGCCTTTCAAGCAGCCTTCTCCTCCCCATGAACGGCTGATTCAAAGGCACCGTCCTTAAGAAGTTCTCGAATCTGAGGATCAATGAAAATTCCCTCCTTTATCTTAGCGTCGCTCAGTAAGGGGAATTTTGATGTTATATACTTGAATCCCTGACCAGATTTGTCCATAGCTTTTACAAAGTTTTTCATGAGCCCCAGTTTTATGTGTAGTGGACTAGTGGTGGTAGCAAAATTTTGTTTGGTTCAGTGAGAGGTGGATGTTGAACATTTTTCACCCCAGGCTCCAATGATTGACGATGTGGCCAGTCTCTCTTGATATAGTGGAAATCTCTTGCACGGCTGTCCCATTCACACCGAAAGCAGCAGTACTTAATGAATCCGCCCTGCAAGTCCATCACAAGAGCAACAACCTTTAAGTCACCACAGAGCTGCCATTGATGTTCATCATATTTTATGCATTGCAACATATGCTTTATTTTTTCATAAGTTTCTTTCATGTGGTACATATGCACAGCATCTGATGGTCACTACTGCTATTGTGAAGCAAGCTCTGCCTTAATCCTTGGGTAGTTGGCATCTCTGACAAGGTCATAGAGATCCCCTTGTGTTATGAGATGTGGCATAGAGGAGTGTGCTTCCTCAAAATTTGGGTCACTCTGTAATCTAGCACTGTCATCCTTATCTGGTTCCTCCTCACCACTTTCCTCAGCTGACTCAAAGGATAAAAAAGTTGGTGCACTCGCGGGTCGGAGGACCACACGAGAGAGTACTCTTTAGAACCCTTCTGGAAGTATTTTTAATACGTCAGACTGTACGCGTGCCCTATTCACGGGTTCTTCACGCACAGTACTGGTTTTGGTATAAGAACGGCGAAGGGGTTTCTCTGTCTTGCTCTGGTACTGGGTCATAGAGCTTTTGGAGCTGAGCTCTTATAAATACTCGTTATTCTTTTAAGTTGCTGGTTGTGCGCTTAGGTCCAATGAGGGAGACGCTTCCCATATGGCACCTGAGCGTGTCTCTTATTTGTTCTCTGCTGATCTTTTTATTGTGTTCTTTTACAGTATTATTGTTGCATTTTTGTTGTTATTATTTTAGATTAGTCTTTGAGTAGGCTATTTATTTGTACTTTCGGCACCCGTGCCCCCATCAATAGCCTCTAGAATGAGTTTCTGGACTTGAAAAAGGAAGAAAAGTCGCAGTCAAAATCATGGAGCTTTCAATTCGATGGTCATGGGGAGACAAAGAGGAGAAAAATACTATTGTTTTGAAACTAAGGAGCTTCTAGATCTCTATTCATTTTAGATCCCCAATTGTTGCTCCACCGGCGGCCAACGCCAGAAAGTAGAGGCCGGGGACCGCGTTTGAAAACTTCACAAATACATGAATCCAAGGACAGATGAGGAAACAGAGTATCACTCTTTTAAAATTATATTTTAAAAATGACATCATGATAACGAAAGCTAATGATAGAAAGATGGTTTACATCCCCCTAATATCATTAATGAGGCGCTAGTTGAGAATTCGAGGCTAGTACAAAAATACAGCCATTTTGAGATAGGAGTGCAGGGAATACATAGATGTTCCGCGGGGCATAAAGCTACATACACGCTCATAAACTTTGGCACATTGATACATTCACCAAGTTGAAGTCAGTCATGTGTAAAAAAGATTTAAGAGCGTTTTGCCCTCTAGCTTTCTAGCAATTAGCCCTAAATACATCGGCACTTGTTAAAAGTTTCTGTCTTTTTCACTCCACTTATAAATAAAATGAATATTTCATTCTTCGTAGAGAAAGAAATATATGAATATACACTTCATATCTACTTGAATTAAAAACCAAGATTATTACGCTTGATATATTTATAAATGCTGTTTATAAAAATTTTTAGATTTCTAAAAGAATCATATTTATCATTTTAACAGTAAACTACTGAAAATAGGCCAATTTTAAAGAGTAATGCATGTGAAATCACTTATCATCGGCCTATGTTAACTCACAATAAAAATCGAATTTATGTCATTTATTATTATTGGTAGTGTTTTTATTATTATAGAGTACATCTGGAGTAGATCAAAATTCTTTAAAGCGAAATATAGTCTAAAAACATTCAAGAGAAGTGACTATTTAGAATGTTAATGATAATGATTAATTATCAGGGAGAAATGGTACATTCATCTGGCTCTCCAGTTGGCATCATTTAAGAGGGACACAAGTTAAAGTTACCGACATTGCTTTAATTACAAATAAATGATATTATTTACAAGCTAGGTTTGCTCAACCAAAGTTCTTGTGTCAATTCATATGCCTTTCCAGGAGATATTTTAACCTTTGTTTTGTTTGAAATAATTTTCAAATTGTTTTGGTTTATTTTCAATGCACATTTAATAGCCTCGATCTGTTAGTAATTTTAGGAGAATACTTCAGGTCCGCTTTCTGTTACTTTTTATATATTTGGGGTCTCGAGCTTCTTTGTGTTGGAGGTGATCGTTTTGAGTCAGTGGCTCACCGTATAAGTTGAACGAGAAGTTATTCATGTGAACGATGAGGTCACATATGCAGGACATCATAAGGAAGGCTGAAACGAAAATTAACTGGGTTATATAATCTGCTAAGCAAGTTTAAGCCTTTTGAGAAATCCTTAAGCAAAAGGAAGAAAGAATTCCCATTCGTTCGCATCATTTGCTCATACATGACTATCTTTTTGGCCATGTGGAATTTAAGGTTAAGAGGGTATTTTATTTTGAAATTTGAGAACACACTCTTTTGTCCTTGACGTTTTAACTTGAGCGATATGCTACCCCTGTCCAGAAAGTCATAGTTTAGAAAATGTATTAAAAATTATCCAGAGAAGTTGAATCTATCCGAACATCTAGAAGATTACAAGAAGAAGTATAGTCTATTAACAAAGACAATCCAAGCCATTTACCCTTTCCTAAGAGTGTTTCCTTTAGGGTCCATTTTAAGGTGTAAATAAATGAATTACATTATTTGTTGTGAATCTCAAAAGAGTGTTTCTAGTAGGATCTATTTTAAGGTGTAAATAAATTAATTATATTATTTGTTGTGAATTAAACCACATTCTCCGATTGGTTCATATCGTCTACCCATTTTGCAGCTAGGAAAACATTCTATGGTAATAAGCCTTCCCGCACTAATGACTTCAACAAATGTATAAACATTGCCATTTAATAATAAATTAAATAGTTTAAAGGACATATTTGGAAAAGCGGGTATTAATCTAGCCTTTAAATATAATAATTCCTTAAACCAATTGATGATTGCCAGGAAACCCAAAGAACATCATAACATAGGAGTATATACAATACCATGCAACGATTGCCATAAAGTTTATATAAGGGAAACGGGGAGAAATCTAGACAAGAGATTGTATGAACACAAAAGAGATATTAGAGTGGGCAGCCAAAGCAGTGAATATTTTGCCATGTTAGAGACAAGAATCATTCGATCGATTTCAATGGAAGTAAAATGGTATTTAAATCGGCTAACTATGTTAAGAGAAGAATCATAGAATCGAGCTTGATATCGTCAGTTCCTAATTTAAATCTATCTGAGGGTCAATTTTCTTTTAATCCTGTAATACGAAAGCAAATAAACAAAATAGTAAAATGTCAGCCCTTCAATATGTTCAGGCCTAACCTCCCCCCTGATTAGCCACAAGTAGGGGATTGGGGGAAAAAGAGGGGATCTTTCACGACCTGACCCCGTGTTATGTTTGTAAGCACTTTTCTTATATTTTATATCCAGTGTCAGTTGAAAAAGGGTGTGAGATACACCGAAACTGTTCTGAATTAAATTGTCTTCGGAGAATGTGGTTTAATTCCTCATCTTTTCTTGCGATATTGCATTAATTTTCATCATATATATATATGATATATGTTTGTTGCTTGTATAAGTCATTGTTTTCACGACACCTTCAGTCACCATTTTTGGGCAGGTTTGCTAAACGCCTGTTGGGATTTTGAAGGAATTGTCCATCGCGAACTGTTAGACGACAATAAAACAATTAATGCTAACCTCTACTGAATTCAATTTCGTAGTTTGAAAGACATTTTGGGCCAGAGGCGACCCGAATGACCCAAGATCTCTTGGAGAAGCTCGGTTGGGAAATATTGTTTCATCCTCAATATTTTTTTGACCTTGCTCCTTCTGATTATCAGAATGATGTTCTTAGGTTGACATCAAGAGAAGAGGCTGAAAACGAGTTGGATTCATATTTTGCATCAAACTCAAAAGAATTTTACAAGCGTTGCATTTATACGCTTGTTAACAGAGGGAACGAGGTTCTAGAAAGCAATGGAGGTCATGGATTAAATATTTCCAGACTCATAAGTTTTTTCTTTTTTAATATAAACACTAAAATCGGGTCTTACTTTCGTTCAAACCATATGAGATAGGTAACATCAGATCGGATCTAGAATATTGCTACGCTTTACACCTGCAAGGGGGTTGGAGGTATAGAACGTCCCCTACACAAGAAACCTCGAGGAATAGCGAGCCGATGTGATGTGTCGCATGGGCCAGTTTGTTGCAACTGACATCTGGATCATTGCCTCCCTCCCAGCTATATTCACCACTTTCTTTACAGTTCTTTCCTTGCAATCTTTCTGCATAAGAGGCTCTTGTTGATTTTCTCTTTACATTCAAACATGTTTCACCTCATTATTTATTGCGTTGTGTTGTGAAAGGATTGAAGTTTCGGTCGCCAACTTCAACTCCAAAACCTCAATCGTATTTTGCGATGGAATTTTATGATAACATTAGTTATTTTTTTCAATTTTTTGGTACTTTTCATTACTTGGATTCATAGGCTCAATTTTGTATCTTTCATAATCTTCTGGAAATCGTCGTTCCTTTATTTCATGGCGCTTTTGTGTGCGTGGTTAGGTCGTCGGGTTTGTTCTTTGAAGTTTACATTCTACCATTTCGGAAACGAGTTTGATGGATTTACTACTATTCTGAGTTGTAGATGCACATAGTTTAGAAAATAATCTTCCATATTAACAACATTTAAACTCTCCTAAGCATAATCTTTCGTATTTCATATAAGATCCAAAGTTGAAATTTTAGTAAAATCGCCCCTACAAATATGAGGAAAAAGAACGGACCAAACGACAGAGAAGAATCTGTTATTTGCTAAAGGATTCTGACAACTGTGGGCTTGCTGGCGTTTGCTATCCTTTATTTCCCATAATATTATTGTACCTTTCTATTTTATGTCATTATCTTCCTGTCTGTCCTACCCTCTCCCTGAAAAGTGATTTGGCTCATCAGTTAAATCTACTTAACTATCTGTAGGTGCTCGTTCCCAGTGCTTTGAAGTGTTCGTTCAGTCTCATGATTATGGGATGATGAGGTCCGCTAGATAAGGTCAGCTGCAGGTATTTTCCCTACTTTGTTCCTTTTAGATGTTGTGATATTTTATCTGTTTTCCCATGAGGACAAAACTCCTTAATTGTATTTTTCTCATTCATTTCCTTCGCCAGTTAACGGTACCTAAGTGTGGCGAGGTTTTCGATCAGACGAGTATGGAAATAAGTTTAAGTGAATTTCCTCCCCAAATAATTCGACATGTCTCATCGGTATGAAGAGAAGTCTCATTCTGGCCGAGGGTTTGCTGTTCCTTGTTTATACTTCTTTTGTCTCCTCTATTATAGGTTTTAATTACAGCACACTTGTTTCAACTTTTTCCGCCTCCTTTATTCTGAAAAATGTCGACCACTGCTACCAGATATTTATTACAAGCGTTTTCTTAGTGATGGACTTGGCATTATCGTTCATTTAACCTAATGACCTTATTTTTACCTTAAAATGAATTCAGTTAGTTATTTCTATGCGACGCGCATATGTAAATGACTTCCGTTTATCTCTCATTTATATGTAGGTAGTGTCTACTCCCGTCAATCGTCGGTGTTATTATAGTGATTAAATTAAGATATTATTTCTTACCTGCTGGAATGGCGTGGAGCAGCAAACGAAATTTGTTTACATCATAAAAAGAACAGCTGCCCTTCTGCCCACAATGCATCTCCCAGGCGAGGCAAGCGGAGTCTATTTTTGGAAGTTTAAAGTTGGGAAGAAAAAGAAGTTATTTAAATTAAAATACATAAATGATTTATAGAAATATATTAAAAGAAATGTTCTATTTCAACTAAAAAAGGTTCTCCTAAGCCAAAAGATACACCTAAAATACAAGAATAATATCCTAATATGAGTTAGTACAACGGCTGTATGTGAAGGTGCTAGACGTGGAAAGAGAAAGCAAAAGGCTAAATGGTTGAATGAAGATGGGAAACGTGTAATAAAGAGTAGAAAGGAGAAGTAATTGCAGATGTTTAACAGTATAAATGAGCATTAAAGGAAAAAGCGGAGGAATATATAAACGAGGGCGAAAAATGAAAGGATCAATTAAGCAGAATAAGAAAGGAGAAAATGAAGCATTCGGAGAGAAGATGAATGAGGGAGAATCCGGATAGGTACATTAAGTAATTCTGGGAGGAAGTGAGAGATATGAGAACCCAATAGAAGGATGGCAGGACAAATGTTTTAAGGCATTTAAAAGTGGAACAGTAGACTGAGGGACCATTTAAAAGCGGAACAGTAGACTGAGGGACCATTTTAAAGTGGAACAGTAGCCTGCTGAGGGAGCATAACAAGTCGTTACCAAGAGACAAAAAATGGTAAAAAGCACCAGATGTTTGCACTCCTAAGCACAAAAGCCCTGACTATATTAATTGCCTTTTAATTGAAGTGCGGACCTTCAGATTAACGTGGGATCCGAACCAGGGCCAAGGACAGCGTATGGCAGAAAACTGTTGCCCGGACAAGAGAGCAAAAGAGGTGGCGAAAAGATGGAAGACGAGAGGAGGGAGAGTGAAAGTAGAAATGGGCGCCAGTGGCCGTTTGCTGTTCAAGCACCCAGACAGCAACGGCACACTGTACATAAAAACAGGGCAGCAACGACGCCATGGACATTTTATTATTATTATTATTAGTAGTAGTAGTAGTAATATATATTATTATTATTATTATCACTGTTATTATTATTTTTATTATTATTGTTAACATTGTTATTATTATTATTTAAATTATTATTATTATTACAATTGTAATTATTATTATTGTTGTTATTATTATTATTGTAATTATTATTGTTGTTATTATTAATATTTATTATTATTTTTTATTATTTTTAGTATTATTATTAATATTACTATTATTATTGATGTTATTATTATTATTACTATTATTATTATATTAGTTATTATTATTACTATTATTATCATTATTATTATCATTATTATTACTATTATTATCATTCTCATTTATATTATTATTGTATTTCTACTACTGTTATTAATATTTTATTATTATTATTGTTAACATTATTATTATCGTTATTATTATTAACATTACTTTTATCATTATTATTATTAATATGTATTATTATTGTTATTATTATTATTATTGTTATTATTATTATTGTAATATTATCTTTCTTCTTCTTCCCATTATTATTATTATTATTATTATTTTACTATTATTAATAGTTATCATTATTATTTTATTATTATCATTTTATTATTATCATTTTATTATCATTATTATTAATATATATATTATTATTACTATCAATATTTTATTATTACTATTATTGTTATTATTACTATTATTATTCTATTAGGATTTATTATTTTTATTATTATTGTTGTTAACATTGTGGTTGTTAATATTATTAATATTATAATTGTTATTATTAATATTATCATGAGTATTAACTTTATTATTATTTTTACTATTATTAATATTAGTATTATTATTATTATTATTATTATTATTATTATTGTTGTTATTATTATTATAATTGTTTATTATTATTATCATTTTATTATCATTATTATTAATATATATATCATTATTATTGCTATTTTTATTATTATTGTTGTTAACATTATTGTTATTATTATTAATATTATAATTTTTATTATTAATATTGTCATAAGTATTATCTTTATTATTATTATTTCTACTATTATTTTAATATTAGTATTATTGTTGATGTTATTATTCTTATTATTTTGCTATTATTATAATTATTAATATTACTTTTACTATTATTGTTATTATTACTACTACTACTATTATTATTGTTAGTATTCTTACTACTATTATATTAATGTTATTATTATTGTTATTATTATTACTGTTATTATTGATGTTAGTAATATTATTGTAATTATTATTACTATTATTATTACTACTACAATTAATATTATTGTTATTAGTATTATTGTTAATATTCTCAATACTATTAATTTTATTATTGGTATTAATATTATTATTACTATTACTATTATTATTAATGTTATTATTATTGTTGTTATTATTACTATTATTATTATTTATTATTATTACTATTGTTGTTATTATTATTGTTATCATTATTATTACCACTAATTATTATTACTACTCTTATTACTATTTTTCAAGCAGTGGGAAAAGAGTTAAATTGTGCTTAAAAATGAGAGGAACCTCGTTTAATGTAGATTTATTGAAAGAAAATTCAGTGGCGATAAGAATCAAGGAATTCTATTGAGCTTGGGAATAAAACGGACAAAATGCATTGAAATAATGGACAAAATGACTAGAAACAAACGGAAATGTACCACAAATTTGCCTCCTGGTACTAGGACACTAACGACGTATTCCGGTGGGAAATGAAGATGATGGCAATGAAAACTTGAACGAAGACGAAAGCAAACAAAATTCGAATGATGTTAGAGGCTGTAGATAGAGGGGTGTAGTAGGGAAAAGGACAAAGAAAAATAAGGTATGAAAGTAGAGTAGGCGAGTTGCGAACAGCTTCATGCGTCGCCGGACCACTGCTCGCGAGCTGCGAATCCATTGCGCCATCCTCAGTCTAAAAAGCCCTATTCAAGCGAAGTTTTGAAACCGCTAGCTTGCCCTTTTCGGCACGCTACATGGCCATAACAGCAAATCTGTTGATTTTGAGCTCGAATTAAAATGACTCCCAGAAAAATTAACACACAACCGTGTGCTAAATCAACGGAAAAGTGAAAAAAACACTAAAATCATATTTATTTTTTTATTTGCTTGCCCCTTTTAAATGTATCTATTATCATAGCGCAGTCGCCAGATGAGCTCCTAAAATTAAAAATTATTATCATAGAGCCTTTTTGTGTTATACTATCAGTAATTGTACTGTATTATGAGTACTAATAAAATTAAAGAGATTACAGCTGACTGACCTAAATACAAAAAAATCAGTAATTTTGTTTGGTCAGGGAAGTTTAAGAGGATTCTCGCAGTCGAGGACGACAGACGTTTTAAAAGGCAAGAATCGTCGATACAAGACAAGAATTTTAAGGCGTAAAACCGGAAAATTCAAGTTTTCAATTTTGGTCCAGGTTATCAACCGAGATGATCGAATTATTAATTTTCTTGAAGTGAATCTCTCGAGTGTTAATTAAAGAGGATTTGGTCAAATGAAGAATCAATAATAAAGGGAAGAATTGACGGTAAATAACTGGTGCAACGGCAGGGTGAAAACGGGGAATACAAAAGAACAGCTAGAAGAGTTCTTGTATTTTTTTAGCTTTGAGAATATAAGAACGCAATAAAATTAGTCTACAAAAAGCTAATTAATAGCCAATACTAGGCAGCTCCTGTTCCAATTAACCAGTTCAGTCTTACCTCGCAGCATCCTCATCTATAAATCTATCCAATCTATTCTTTAAAATCCGCTAGGATGATGCTTCTATCACCTGAAAACTGAGCCTATTCCATTCTTCTACTAGTCGAATTGTAAACCAATTTCTACCAATCTCTTGCATAAACCTAAACTTGTCTATATTAAGCCCATTGCTACGTGTCCTATCCTTTTCTCCAAAAATAAGTCTCCGCGAACTCTTTTCCTTTCTAATGCATGAAGATTTAATCTCTTAAGCCCTCCACTATAAGGTAAGCTCCTCAACCCATGAATCATCTTAGTCATCCTTCTTTGCACAGACTCAAGCCAAGCAATATCCATTCTATAATATGGTGACCAACATCACACTACATAGTCAAGATGAGGCCTAACTAATGCCAGGTACAGTTTCAGAATGACATCAGCTCTCCTATTACTTATACTTCTCCGAATAAACCAATGCCCTATTAGCTCTATTCCTAGCACTTATGCACTTCTTTCTAGTCCGGAGGTCAGAACTTAGTAGGCCTCCCTCATGAGTAGGATATTAGTTCGTGGGCAGAAAAGCTTATTTATGGACAAAGCTTGTAATAAATCACCAAGGAACCATTGCAACCTTTGGCTGAATAAATGACGAAGATTTAATGAATGAATGAGACTGAAGAGGAGAAAGAGAATGAATAACTAAAGAAATGACCCACTGAGACACACAAGTATCAAACATCATCAACCCAAGAGACATT